>JAUTXW010004916.1:0-89391 GCA_030620095.1 Kuschelorhynchus macadamiae
AAACACATTAATTTTGACGAGGGATTAATATTTCTCAAGATATGACTAAATTTTCACAAAAATATTACAAATTTTAAAATTCGCTAATTTTCAGAGAGCCATAAAAGTTCAACCATACATCCTAGGACAAAATAAATGTTTTTTTCGTTTTTTATGGCATCAAATAAGTACGTAAACGAAGTTTTAGCAAAATCGATTTTCCAAAAAAAGTTCGAAAATTTTGCATGAAAATGTATGGATTTTTTAGGTAAAATTTTGACGGAGAAATTTCTTTGCAACATGCTATGATAATATGTGGTTTTATAGGTTTCTTGAGCTGAGAAATTCATTAAACACATTAATTTTGACGAGGGATTAATATTTCTCAAGATATGACTAAATTTTCACAAAAATATTACAAATTTTAAAATTCGCTAATTTTCAGAGAGCCATAAAAGTTCAACCATACATCCTAGGACAAAATAAATGTTTTTTTCGTTTTTTATGGCATCAAATAAGTACGTAAACGAAGTTTTAGCAAAATCGATTTTCCAAAAAAAGTTCGAAAATTTTGCATGAAAATGTATGGATTTTTTAGGTAAAATTTTGACGGAGAAATTTCTTTGCAACATGCTATGATAATATGTGGTTTTATAGGTTTCTTGAGCTGAGAAATTCATTAAACACATTAATTTTGACGAGGGATTAATATTTCTCAAGATATGACTAAATTTTCACAAAAATATTACAAATTTTAAAATTCGCTAATTTTCAGAGAACCATAAAAGTTCAACCATACATCCTAGGACAAAATAAATGTTTTTTTCGTTTTTTATGGCATCAAATAAGTACGTAAACGAAGTTTTAGCAAAATCGATTTTCCAAAAAAAGTTCGAAAATTTTGCATGAAAATGTATGGATTTTTTAGGTAAAATTTTGACGGAGAAATTTCTTTGCAACATGCTATGATAATATGTGGTTTTATAGGTTTCTTGAGCTGAGAAATTCATTAAACACATTATTATTGACGAGGGATTAATATTTCTCAAGATATGACTAAATTTTCACAAAAATATTACAAATTTTAAAATTCGCTAATTTTCAGAGAGCCGTAAAAGTTCAACCATACAGCCTAGGACAAAATAAATGTTTTTTTCGTTTTTTATGGCATCAAATAAGTACGTAAACGAAGTTTTAGCAAAATCGATTTTGCAAAAAAAGTTCGAAAATTTTGCATGAAAATGTATGGATTTTTTAGGTAAAATTTTGACGGAGAAATTTCTTTGCAACATGCTATGATAATATGTGGTTTTATAGGTTTCTTGAGCTGAGAAATTCATTAAACACATTATTATTGACGAGGGATTAATATTTCTCAAGATATGACTAAATTTTCACAAAAATATTAAAAATTTTAAAATTCGCTAATTTTCAGAGAGCCATAAAAGTTCAATTATACATCCTAGGACAAAATAAATGTTTTTTTCGTTTTTTATGGCATCAAATAAGTACGTAAACGAAGTTTTAGCAAAATCGATTTTCCAAAAAAAGTTCGAAAATTTTGCATGAAAATGTATGGATTTTTTAGGTAAAATTTTGACGGAGAAATTTCTTTGCAACATGCTATGATAATATGTGGTTTTATAGGTTTCTTGAGCTGAGAAATTCATTAAACACATTAATTTTGACGAGGGATTAATATTTCTCAAGATATGACTAAATTTTCACAAAAATATTACAAATTTTAAAATTCGCTAATTTTCAGAGAGCCATAAAAGTTCAACCATACATCCTAGGACAAAATAAATGTTTTTTTCGTTTTTTATGGCATCAAATAAGTACGTAAAGAAGTTTTAGCAAAATCGATTTTCCAAAAAAAGTTCGAAAATTTTGCATGAAAATGTATGGATTTTTTAGGTAAAATTTTGACGGAGAAATTTCTTTGCAACATGCTATGATAATATGTGGTTTTATAGGTTTCTTGAGCTGAGAAATTCATTAAACACATTAATTTTGACGAGGGATTAATATTTCTCAAGATATGACTAAATTTTCACAAAAATATTAAAAATTTTAAAATTCGCTAATTTTCAGAGAGCCATAAAAGTTCAACCATAAATCCTAGGACAAAATAAAAGTTTTTTCGTTTTTTATGGCATCAAATAAGTACGTAAACGAAGTTTTAGCAAAATCGATTTTCCAAAAAAAGTTCGAAAATTTTGCATGAAAATGTATGGATTTTTTAGGTAAAATTTTGACGGAGAAATTTCTTTGCAACATGCTATGATAATATGTGGTTTTATAGGTTTCTTGAGCTGAGAAATTCATTAAACACATTAATTTTGACGAGGGATTAATATTTCTCAAGATATGACTAAATTTTCACAAAAATATTAAAAATTTTAAAATTCGCTAATTTTCAGAGAGCCATAAAAGTTCAACCATACATTGTAGGACAAAATAAATGTTTTTTTCGTTTTTTATGGCATCAAATAAGTACGTAAACGAAGTTTTAGCAAAATCGATTTTCCAAAAAAAGTTCGAAAATTTTGCATGAAAATGTATGGATTTTTTAGGCAAAATTTTGACGGAGAAATTTCTTTGCAACATGCTATGATAATATGTGGTTTTATAGGTTTCTTGAGCTGAGAAATTCATTAAACACATTATTATTGACGAGGGATTAATATTTCTCAAGATATGACTAAATTTTCACAAAAATATTAAAAATTTTAAAATTCGCTAATTTTCAGAGAGCCATAAAAGTTCAACCATACATCTTAGGACAAAATAAATGTTATTTTCGTTTTTTATGGCATCAAATAAGTACGTAAACGAAGTTTTAGCAAAATCAATTTTCCAAAAAAAGTTCGAAAATTTTGCATGAAAATGTATGGATTTTTTAGGTAAAATTTTGACGGAGAAATTTCTTTGCAACATGCTATGATAATATGTGGTTTTATAGGTTTCTTGAGCTGAGAAATTCATTAAACACATTATTATTGACGAGGGATTAATATTTCTCAAGATATGACTAAATTTTCACAAAAATATTAAAAATTTTAAAATTCGCTAATTTTCAGAGAGCCATAAAAGTTCAACCATACATCCTAGGACAAAATAAATGTTTTTTTCGTTTTTTATGGCATCAAATAAGTACGTAAACGAAGTTTTAGCAAAATCGATTTTCCAAAAAAAGTTCGAAAATTTTGCATGAAAATGTATGGATTTTTTAGGTAAAATTTTGACGGAGAAATTTCTTTGCAACATGCTATGATAATATGTGGTTTTATAGGTTTCTTGAGCTGAGAAATTCATTAAACACATTAATTTTGACGAGGGATTAATATTTCTCAAGATATGACTAAATTTTCACAAAAATATTAAAAATTTTAAAATTCGCTAATTTTCAGAGAGCCATAAAAGTTCAACCATACATCCTAGGACAAAATAAATGTTTTTTTCGTTTTTTATGGCATCAAATAAGTACGTAAACGAAGTTTTAGCAAAATCGATTTTCCAAAAAAAGTTCGAAAATTTTGCATGAAAATGTATGGATTTTTTAGGCAAAATTTTGACGGAGAAATTTCTTTGCAACATGCTATGATAATATGTGGTTTTATAGGTTTCTTGAGCTGAGAAATTCATTAAACACATTAATTTTGACGAGGGATTAATATTTCTCAAGATATGACTAAATTTTCACAAAAATATTACAAATTTTAAAATTCGCTAATTTTCAGAGAGCCATAAAAGTTCAACCATACATCCTAGGACAAAATAAATGTTTTTTTCGTTTTTTATGGCATCAAATAAGTCCGTAAACGAAGTTTTAGCAAAATTGATTTTCCAAAAAAAGTTCGAAAATTTTGCATGAAAATGTATGGATTTTTTAGGCAAAATTTTGACGGAGAAATTTCTTTGAAACATGCTATGATAATATGTGGTTTTATAGGTTTCTTGAGCTGAGAAATTCATTAAACACATTAATTTTGACGAGGGATTAATATTTCTCAAGATATGACTAAATTTTCACAAAAATATTAAAAATTTTAAAATTCGCTAATTTTCAGAGAACCATAAAAGTTCAACCATACATCCTAGGACAAAATAAATGTTTTTTTCGTTTTTTATGGCATCAAATAAGTACGTAAACGAAGTTTTAGCAAAATCGATTTTCCAAAAAAAGTTCGAAAATTTTGCATGAAAATGTATGGATTTTTTAGGCAAAATTTTGACGGAGAAATTTCTTTGAAACATGCTATGATAATATGTGGTTTTATAGGTTTCTTGAGCTGAGAAATTCATTAAACACATTAATTTTGACGAGGGATTAATATTTCTCAAGATATGACTAAATTTTCACAAAAATATTACAAATTTTAAAATTCGCTAATTTTCAGAGAGCCATAAAAGTTCAACCATACATCCTAGGACAAAATAAATGTTTTTTTCGTTTTTTATGGCATCAAATAAGTACGTAAACGAAGTTTTAGCAAAATCGATTTTCCAAAAAAACTTCGAAAATTTTGCATGAAAATGTATGGATTTTTTAGGCAAAATTTTGACGGAGAAATTTCTTTGCAACATGCTATGATAATATGTGGTTTTATAGGTTTCTTGAGCTGAGAAATTCATTAAACACATTAATTTTGACGAGGGATTAATATTTCTCAAGATATGACTAAATTTTCACAAAAATATTAAAAATTTTAAAATTCGCTAATTTTCAGAGAGCCATAAAAGTTCAACCATAAATCCTAGGACAAAATAAAAGTTTTTTCGTTTTTTATGGCATCAAATAAGTACGTAAACGAAGTTTTAGCAAAATCGATTTTCCAAAAAAAGTTCGAAAATTTTGCATGAAAATGTATGGATTTTTTAGGCAAAATTTTGACGGAGAAATTTCTTTGAAACGTGCTATGATAATATGTGGTTTTATAGGTTTCTTGAGCTGAGAAATTCATTAAACACATTATTATTGACGAGGGATTAATATTTCTCAAGATATGACTAAATTTTCACAAAAATATTAAAAATTTTAAAATTCGCTAATTTTCAGAGAGCCATAAAAGTTCAACCATACATCCTAGGACAAAATAAATGTTTTTTTCGTTTTTTATGGCATCAAATAAGTACGTAAACGAAGTTTTAGCAAAATTGATTTTCCAAAAAAAGTTCGAAAATTTTGCATGAAAATGTATGGATTTTTTAGGCAAAATTTTGACGGAGAAATTTCTTTGAAACATGCTATGATAATATGTGGTTTTATAGGTTTCTTGAGCTGAGAAATTCATTAAACACATTATTATTGACGAGGGATTAATATTTCTCAAGATATGACTAAATTTTCACAAAAATATTAAAAATTTTAAAATTCGCTAATTTTCAGAGAGACATAAAAGTTCAACCATACATCCTAGGACAAAATAAATGTTTTTTTCGTTTTTTATGGCATCAAATAAGTACGTAAACGAAGTTTTAGCAAAATCGATTTTCCAAAAAAAGTTCGAAAATTTTGCATGAAAATGTATGGATTTTTTAGGCAAAATTTTGACGGAGAAATTTCTTTGAAACATGCTATGATAATATGTGGTTTTATAGGTTTCTTGAGCTGAGAAATTCATTAAACACATTATTATTGACGAGGGATTAATATTTCTCAAGATATGACTAAATTTTCACAAAAATATTAAAAATTTTAAAATTCGCTAATTTTCAGAGAGCCATAAAAGTTCAACCATACATCCTAGGACAAAATAAATGTTTTTTTCGTTTTTTATGGCATCAAATAAGTACGTAAACGAAGTTTTAGCAAAATCGATTTTCCAAAAAAAGTTCGAAAATTTTGCATGAAAATGTATGGATTTTTTAGGCAAAATTTTGACGGAGAAATTTCTTTGAAACATGCTATGATAATATGTGGTTTTATAGGTTTCTTGAGCTGAGAAATTCATTAAACACATTAATTTTGACGAGGGATTAATATTTCTCAAGATATGACTAAATTTTCACAAAAATATTACAAATTTTAAAATTCGCTAATTTTCAGAGAACCATAAAAGTTCAACCATACATCCTAGGACAAAATAAATGTTTTTTTCGTCTTTTATGGCATCAAATAAGTACGTAAACGAAGTTTTAGCAAAATCGATTTTCCAAAAAAAGTTCGAAAATTTTGCATGAAAATGTATGGATTTTTTAGGCAAAATTTTGACGGAGAAATTTCTTTGCAACATGCTATGATAATATGTGGTTTTATAGGTTTCTTGAGCTGAGAAATTCATTAAACACATTATTATTGACGAGGGATTAATATTTCTCAAGATATGACTAAATTTTCACAAAAATATTACAAATTTTAAAATTCGCTAATTTTCAGAGAGCCATAAAAGTTCAACCATACATCCTAGGACAAAATAAATGTTTTTCTCGTTTTTTATGGCATCAAATAAGTACGTAAGCGAAGTTCTAGCAAAATCAATTTTTCTAAAAAACTTCGAAAATTTTGCATGAAAATGTATGGATTTTATTAAAATGTATGCATTTTTTAGGCAAAATTTTGATGGAGAAATTTCTTTGCAACATGCTATGATAATATGTGGTTTTATAGGTTTCTTGAGCTGAGAAATTCATTAAACACATTATTATTGACGAGGGATTAATATTTCTCAAGATATGACTAAATTTTCACAAAAATATTAAAAATTTTAAAATTCGCTAATTTTCAGAGAGCCATAAAAGTTCAACCATACATCCTAGGACAAAATAAATGTTTTTTTCGTTTTTTATGGCATCAAATAAGTACGTAAACGAAGTTTTAGCAAAATCGATTTTCCAAAAAAAGTTCGAAAATTTTGCATGAAAATGTATGGATTTTTTAGGCAAAATTTTGACGGAGAAATTTCTTTGAAACATGCTATGATAATATGTGGTTTTATAGGTTTCTTGAGCTGAGAAATTCATTAAACACATTAATTTTGACGAGGGATTAATATTTCTCAAGATATGACTAAACTTTCACAAAAATATTACAAATTTTAAAGTTCGCTAATTTTCAGAGAACCATAAAAGTTCAACCATACATCCTAGGACAAAATAAATGTTTTTTTCGTTTTTTATGGCATCAAATAAGTACGTAAACGAAGTTTTAGCAAAATCGATTTTCCAAAAAAAGTTCGAAAATTTTGCATGAAAATGTATGGATTTTTTAGGCAAAATTTTGACGGAGAAATTTCTTTGAAACATGCTATGATAATATGTGGTTTTATAGGTTTCTTGAGCTGAGAAATTCATTAAACACATTATTATTGACGAGGGATTAATATTTCTCAAGATATGACTAAATTTTCACAAAAATATTAAAAATTTTAAAATTCGCTAATTTTCAGAGAGCCATAAAAGTTCAACCATACATCCTAGGACAAAATAAATGTTTTTTTCGTTTTTTATGGCATCAAATAAGTACGTAAACGAAGTTTTAGCAAAATTGATTTTCCAAAAAAAGTTCGAAAATTTTGTATGGATTTTTTAGGCAAAATATTGACGGAGAAATTTCTTTGAAACGTGCTATGATAATATGTGGTTTTATAGGTTTCTTGAGCTGAGAAATTCATTAAACACATTAATTTTGACGAGGGATTAATATTTCTCAAGATATGACTAAACTTTCACAAAAATATTACAAATTTTAAAGTTCGCTAATTTTCAGAGAACCATAAAAGTTCAACCATACATCCTAGGACAAAATAAATGTTTTTTTTTCGTTTTTTATGGCATCAAATAAGTACGTAAACGAAGTTTTAGCAAAATCGATTTTCCAAAAAAAGTTCGAAAATTTTGCATAAAATGTATGGATTTTTTAGGCAAAATTTTGACGGAGAAATTTCTTTCAAACATGCTATGATAATATGTGGTTTTATAGGTTTTTTGAGCTGAGAAATTCATTAAACACGTTATTATTGACGAGGGACTAATATTTCTCAAGATATGACTAAATTTTCACAAAAATATTAAAAATTTTAAAATTCGCTAATTTTCAGAGAGACATAAAAGTTCAACCATACATCCTAGGACAAAATAAATGTTTTTTCGTTTTTTATGGCATCAAATAAGTACGCAAACGAAGTTTTAGCAAAATCGATTTTCCAAAAAAAGTTCGAAAATTTTGCATGAAAATGTATGGATTTTTTAGGCAAAATTTTGACGGAGAAATTTCTTTGCAACATGCTATGATAATATGTGGTTTTATAGGTTTCTTGAGCTGAGAAATTCATTAAACACATTATTATTGACGAGGGATTAATATTTCTCAAGATATGACTAAATTTTCACAAAAATATTAAAAATTTTAAAATTCGCTAATTTTCAGAGAGCCATAAAAGTTCAACCATACATCCTAGGATAAAATAAATGTTTTTTCGTTTTTTATGGCATCAAATAAGTACGTAAACGAAGTTTTAGCAAAATCGATTTTCCAAAAAAAGTTCGAAAATTTTGCATGAAAATGTATGGATTTTTTAGGTAAAATTTTGACGGAGAAATTTCTTTGCAACATGCTATGATAATATGTGGTTTTATAGGTTTCTTGAGCTGAGAAATTCATTAAACACATTATTATTGACGAGGGATTAATATTTCTCAAGATATGACTAAATTTTCACAAAAATATTACAAATTTTAAAATTCGCTAATTTTCAGAGAACCATAAAAGTTCAATTATACATCCTAGGACAAAATAAATGTTTTTTTCGTTTTTTATGGCATCAAATAAGTACGTAAACGAAGTTTTAGCAAAATCGATTTTCCAAAAAAAGTTCGAAAATTTTGCATGTAAATGTATGGATTTTTTAGGTAATATTTTGACGGAGAAATTTCTTTGCAACATGCTATGATAATATGTGGTTTTATAGGTTTTTTGAGTTGAGAAATTCATTAAACACTCTATTATTGACGAGGGATTAATATTTCTCAAGATATGACTAAATTTTCACAAAAATATTACAAATTTTAAAATTCG
The DNA here is from genome assembly GCA_030620095.1 of Kuschelorhynchus macadamiae. NCBI lineage: Eukaryota > Metazoa > Arthropoda > Insecta > Coleoptera > Curculionidae > Kuschelorhynchus > Kuschelorhynchus macadamiae. Next base: position 8,999 of record JAUTXW010004916.1, read on the forward strand.
CTAATTTTCAGAGAGCCATAAAAGTTCAACCATACATTCTAGGATAAAATAAATGTTTATTTCGTTTTTTATGGCATCAAATAAGTACGTAAACGAAGTTTTAGCAAAATCGATTTTCCAAAAAAAAGTTCGAAAATTTTGCATGAAAATGTATGGATTTTTTAGGTAAAATTTTGACGGAGAAATTTCTTTGAAACATGCTATGATAATATGTGGTTTTATAGGTTTCTTGAGCTGAGAAATTCATTAAACACATTATTATTGACGAGGGATTAATATTTCTCAAGATATGACTAAATTTTCACAAAAATATTACAAATTTTAAAATTCGCTAATTTGCAGAGAGCCATAAAAGTTCAATTATACATCCTAGGACAAAATAAATGTTTTTTTCGTTTTTTATGGCAACAAATAAGTACGTAAACGAAGTTTTAGCAAAATCGATTTTCCAAAAAAAGGTCAAAAATTTTGCATGGATTTTTTAAGTAAAATTTTGACGGAGACCTTTCTTTGCAACATGCTATGATAATATGTGGTTTTATAGGTTTCTTGGGTTGAGAAATTCATTAAACACATAATTATTGACGAGGGATTAATATTTCTCAGGATATGACTAAATTTTCACAATAAATACATACAACTCAATTTTCTGAGACCCATAAAAGTTCTCCCATACATCCTAGGACAAAATAAATGTATTTTTCGTTTTTTTTTGGCATCAATTTAGTACATAAACGACTTTTTAGCAAAACCAATTTACCAAAAAAAGTTCTAAAATTTTGTGTGTATGGATTTTTTTAGATAAAATTTTGAAGGAGAAATTTTTTTGGAACATGCTATGATAATATGTGGTTATGTAGGTTTTTTTGAGCTGATAAATTCGTTAAACACGTTAATATTGACGAGGGATTAATATTTCTGAAGATATAAGTAATTTTTTGTTTTGTTTCTTAGTTAACTTTTGTTCTTTACAGTTATGCACCAAAGTTTCTATTGGAGTTTTGTTTTTTCCAGTTTTTTGGTTTTTCTAAAATTTTAGAATTAATTCGAATGAAAGATGAAACAAATTTCCACTTTGCCTTTGGTACCTTTTTTCCACTAAAAAACAGAAGGTTAATTTACTAATACAGCGTTTCGGGTTCGAGAGACCATTATAAACTTTTAATCGAAATGCAAGCCCAGTGGCGGCTCATGGTTAACTTTTCAGGGGGTCAATATATATATATATATATATATATATATATATATATATATTATATATATATATATAATTATTATATTTTACACCACAGAATCATCTGAAAAAATCAAAGACACGAAACAATAAAATGCCCTTATCCCTTCGCAATCATATAAATCGTACATATTTTCACTAAAATAACAAAGTACTTTCTTGTTTTTATCTTTACTTGTCTGTCGAATTTTAAGTTCCGGCAAAGATCGACATCTGGCCTTAAATTCGAGACATTTCTCAAAGTTCAGCTCACTGGCGGCTTTTGAAGTCTGTTGACCCAAAATTTGCCTACGTAAGCAGTATATTACCTATGAGCCCCCTAGATTTATATTATGTGGAAGAACATACTAAAGTTTCTCGCAAAACGTGGAACCCTAAAGATCTCCTCCAAGAGAGATCGACTAACGAAGACCAGGCCACCCTTGTAAACACTAGAGAAATTTTTTTTTGTCAGTCGAACCACATTCTTTATTTAGGGGCGAGTAAAGGGGGAAATACTCCCCTTATAGCTATTAGCCGAAGCAAAATGTTTGAAATTAAAATTAATTTTCTAGTTAGCCCACCCCCCCTCAAAATAGGGTTGCCAACCGACCTTTATTTGAAAGAACGTCCTGAATTTTAGTAGATTTGCCGTATATGTCCTTCGTCTTTCCGATCTCCCGAGAAGGACGCATTTTGTCCTGGATTTTGGCAATTTTTATTTTTTTCTGAAACAGTACAGCATAAAGTACAATTTTTTATTTTTAATGACTTTCGGCAACATCGTTTTGTTGCGTTATGTCATCTGTCGACTGTCGAAATGAGGATAAAAATGCGCACTTAGTGCGAAACTCCGTTGTTTTTGCTATTTGTATTTATGTGAATAAGTTGTGAGTTCGTAATATCTAAGATTTGTGAGGTAAAAGGTAAAGTGCGGGACACGAAAGAAACCCGGGCGGTCCTTAAAATAAAGGTTCATAGTCTTAGGCAAGCGGAAAAGTAAAATTTGTGTACGCAAATAAATTTTACGTTATTTTATTTGTTGTAATAGTTTGCCGCTTCACCTATAAAGTGCGTCAGCTAAGCGGTACGGAAATTAATCGAGGATTTAGTAAATTTCGCACTGGTCCACTTGTAATTGGGATGTGCCTAGAGTCTCCATGCACTTGCCGCTAGAAGGTTCTAGCTATTTCCAGTGGCGTCTATACATTTGAATTATTATTTCGAAGTAACGATGGCGAGCAAAAGTTCAATACCGGGTGTCAAAAAATATCTAATATTGCAATTAATATTTAGAAAACTACAGAACTCATATTTTTCCAAAATTTACACATCTATGTAGTTATAGTAGGGGAGCCAGCACTGATTCCAGTGAACAAGATTTATCAAAATTTTAACTTATGCAGTTCGACTTTGGGCTATTCGGGTATGCCAAGTGACCGTTTATCCCCGTCTGTCATATTACTTTGTACAGGGGGCGTCATTGTGAAGTACTATACAGGGCGTTTCCTAATTCCGTGCTAATGTTAAAGGGAGGTGATTCTTGGACCTTTTTAAGAAAAAAGTTTAATATGAACCTAAAAGTCTTAACTTTGGAAATACAGGCTTTTAAAAAAACCTTTTTTTTAAATCCTAATTCTGATGTTATTATAGATTTTTTATTAACAATCAATTTTTGAAATTTCTACCAGTGGCGTGCATATGTAATTAGCCTGGATAAATCCGTATGCTCCCTAATGCATAGAAGACGTGTATTAAATTTCATGCAGTTATATACAATAGCATCAGAATTGGGATGAAAAAAAAAATGTTTTCTAAATTTTACCATCCTGTATCTCAAAAGTTAAGACTTTTAGGACATAAACCTACTTTAACATCAGCACGCAATCAGGAAACGCCCTGTATAGTACTTCACAATGACGGCCCCTGTATAAATAATATGACAAACGGAGACAGACGACCACTTTTGGCATACCCGATCAGCCCAAAGTCGAACTGCATAAATTAAAATTTTGATAAATCTCGTTCACTGGATATGATGTTGGCTGCCCTTGTAAAAATCTGGACTTGTAAATCGTGTATCATTATACTGGGTGGTCCAATAATAGTGGACGTAGGCAGTAGCCCGGGAACCGTTAATGATAAAACTCAAGAAAAAATATATTTATAGGTAAATCGATCAAGAAAAATCAAAATTAGATCATTTTAAAATTCGAAAGTTCGCCGGTTTTGCAACACAAAAGAGATATAGAAGTGCGGTACACGAAAGAAAACAGACATATATAGATAAAGGTTCATTAAGCATAGTTACATTTTTTAATTATCTGAAGTGCGTATAGTCAAAAAGGAGTGCCATATTATTTAAAGAATGACGGGACACCACTGGTTTAAAGAGATTTCTTGGCCGACCTTCCTAAACCGATTGACTCCGCCCGGTTTTCTTTCGTGTCCCGCACTTTAGGTATAACTTAGTTGTGTGTTAAGTGATTTTCAATTTTTTTTTGCTATAAGCTAACACCTTATTAATAATAATATGTCTACTACACCAAAATATTATTTGTTCCTTCATAATAATATTTGTTTGGTTTAGTTTTTATTTTCAAGCTTGGATTTCGTTTTCGAACTAATACTTAAGAGATAAGGTGGTAATAGTAACTTTGTTGTAATGAAGTTATGTGTTAAGTGATATTCAAATTTTAACTTTTTTTTACTCACTGAAAATGTTATTTGTTACGTTTATTTTGTGAAAACTAATAAAATATGAAACAAGTAGACACATTAATTATTGTAATACTTATACTAAACCAAAGGTTTATTTGTTCCTCCATAATAATATATTTAGTTTTTATTATTTAGTTTGTATTTTCTTTTTAATCGTTAGTACGTGCCACCTACCTAATACAGTGCTAACTAATACCTAGGAGGTAAAGGGTAAGGTAGATACTTTATTATAGTACAGTCTCATTATAAAACTTTATAGGAACTTAGTTGTAAGTTGAAATGCGATTGTATAAGTTATTTTTTAAATTTTTTTCTTCAAATAAAATATTATTTATAATATTTATTTCGTTTAAAATTGATAAAATATTTATATAAGTAGATGTCCTACTTTGTTACCCTGTGTCCTGGATTTTTTACAGATTTTGACTGATCTGTCCTGGATTATTGAAATTTATAGTTGTCAACCCTATCCCAGAAAGGTATTATACATCGCAGATTGGAAAGGACAAAAGCAAAAACCTTTTTTTAGATTTAAAATATTATCATTTTTGGACCCCTCCCCCAGAAAGGTATTCTAAATACGCCAATGCAACGGGCATCTTTAATAACACACCTAATCTATTCTTTATACACTATTCATAAAAACCTATACCTAAGCTCGTTTATTTTTGTTTACTCTGTTCCCAATTCAAAGCAACCTACCATAACTCAGTATTTTAAAGTACCTAATTTAATGTAAGAAATGTATATTTTTTTATGTCAAATATGTATAGAGATTTTTTTTTGTATCTAATGTACAGGGTGTCCAAAATAAGAATGTATATCTCCTTATCTCGAGAACCATAACAGATAGAAGGCAAGTTCATATACAAAAGTTTCTTAGCTTCTTTTGAATTTTTATTTTATTATATTCTTATTTATACAGGGTGTTGCGTTTGGCCTGAGCTGACATGCACTTTCTTATTTTAAATGGGACACCCTATATATTATTGCAGATTATGATAACACGCTTAAAGACGAGTTCACCAATATATAACAGTATGGGCCTATAGTGCAACGTTTCGGATTTATTGACATTTTTCTTCAGTTTTCTATCTATTTTCAAATTAACAGAAGTAAAGTACTTTTATAAATTTTAAAATTTTTGTTAGAGCCTTAAAAAATTAAAACCTCGTTCTACTCACAGTCTTATATTCGAGTTTTAAAACTTCAAAAAAGTTACAATGTTGCCATGCTTTGCGTATCGTAATTTTTTTTTAAAATTTAAATGCAACACCCTGTATATTACAATAAATTCGGATAGAGATTTGAAGTAAGATTTCAACGACCCATAATAATATGGGTCTCCGCCTTATGGTTTTAGACTTATTGACGATCATCTTCAGCATGCAACTAATTTTTTTAAGACACATAGAGTGCCATGGAAATAGAGTTTGAAAGGACGCCAAGGTAAACGTCGCAAGAAATGTCAACATAATTTCCTGCTAGTGCTATTGATATCTTTTAACATTATAAAAATGTATTCAAATCAAGAAAAGTTGATTCTTTACCAGTGCTATTTGGAAAATAATCGTAGTGCTGCTTTGGCTCTTAGGGCATACCAACGAAAATATCCCGAAAACCGAATCCCAGATCGAAGAATTTTTCAGAAAATTGAAAGAGATCTCGAGGGGCACAGCGTTTTAAAATACGATAAAAGAATAACACCAAGATCTGTTTTAACCGAAGAAGAACAACTAAATATTTCCTTGTATTTTGAAGAGAATTCCGAAAATTCTCTTCGTGATGCAGAGCGCGATTTAGGCGTTGCTAAATCTACTATTCATTTTTCGCTTAAACTTAATAAGTACAGGCCATGGAAGTTTGCGAAATTACATCATTTAGAGCCAAATGACTCCGTTACTAGATTAGAATATAGCAATTTAATTATGGATCGTCAATTCCAGGAATCTATATTAAATAAAATATGTTGGACAGATGAAGCAACCTTTAGTACCTGTGGAGTTTTCAACAGAAAAAATAGCCATTTCTGGGCACAAAAGAACCCGAAAAAATTTAAAACTATACAATATCAAGGATGACGAAGCATTAACGTGTGGTGCGGAATCTACAGAGGTACAATTATAGGCCCCGTATTTATTGATCAGCATTTAACTGGCCCTAGATATTTACAGTTACTTAGAGACACAAATAAGCCCTTGCTAGACATACGAGGAAATACCAACGAAATAATATATCAAATGGACGGCGCTCCATGCCATAACACGCTAGATGTAAAAAACTTTCTTTCCAACAATTTTATGGAATGGATAGGTCCAAATGGGGATATTCTGTGGCCTCCTAGAAGCCCAGACTTATCTCCATTGGACTATTTCTTATGGGGAACATTAAAAGATAAGGTTTACCAAAACCGCTGCGAAAATATTGAGGATTTAAGAAACAAAATTATTATGGAAGTTGCGTATTTAAATAAAAGTGGAGCAGTTCGAAAAGCGACCAATAAATTAGAAATGATTCTTACAACTTGCATTGCCGAAAACGGTGGACTTATTGGTCATTTAATAAAATAATTTTAATATATAATATTAATAAGTTTTTTGTAGAATTTTTTCCAAATAAATTTAGTTATTATATAAATAAAAACAATTAAGCAATCTAATATATAAAGCATAAAATCTGTAAATCTAATTAAAGCGTTTTCAAATTATAATTTGTTTTTATTAATATTATTTCTTTACCAACCAATAACGCTGTTTTTTATTTAGAAATACACAAAAATATGGAAAATTATAAAATAATTAACAAGTATCACATTTTTCGTTTATACCGGCTGAAATACAGGCGATACGCTTACAAAGTATGTTTTGAATTAAATAACTATCTAAAAAAAGCAAAATATACACGGTTTAGATTTTATTGAATAACTGAGTTTCTTGTTATTTTTTTGTTGTTTTTCCAATATCTTAATATTTAAGCAAAAAATAGGTGAACATTAATTAAATTTAAAAAATTAGCCCCCGTATTCGCTAAAAAGGTTAGACCAGATCTAGTTACCATGACATTTAAAACTGTTAGTTCGCCAGTTGCGTTTTGTATATGTCACTGTCATTTGGTAATTGTGACTACAATAATTTATTTGCTCTATCGTTGCATTTGTCATTTTAAACCTATAACTGTTAAGTTAGACATGGTCTAAATATAAACCTCTTTAGTGAATACGGTTCTAAGGGTTTTATAATTAACGACACTTTTATATTAAGATAATAATCAAGGGTAAATAAAGATTATCGGTACCTAAGTAATAACTCTTAATGCATACATTATAATACACCCACGAATTTTTTGAAATTAAACAAATTGAAAACTTTGTCTTAAAAAAATTAGTTGCATGCTGAAGATGATCGTCAATAAGTCTAAAACTATAAGTCGGAGACCCATATTATTATGGGTCGTTGAAATCTTACTTCAATTCTCTATCCGAATTTATTGTAATGTACAGGGTGTTGCATTTAAATTTTTAAAAAAAAATTACGATACGCGAAGCATGGCAACATTGCAACTTTTATGAAGTTTTAAAACTCGAGTATAAGACTGTGAGTAGAACGAGGTTTTAATTTTTTAAGGCTTTAACAAAAATTTAAAAAATTATAAAAGTACTTTAGTTCTGTTAATTTGAAAATAGGTAGAAAACTGAAGAAAAATGTCGATAAATCCGAAACGTTGCACTATAGGCCCATACTGTTATCTATTGGCTCGTCTTTAAGCGCGTTATCATAATCTGCAATAATATATAGGGTGTCCCATTTAAAATAAGAAAGTGCATCTCAGCCCAGACCAAACGCAACACCCTGTATAAATAAGAATATAATAAAATAAAAATTCAAACGAAGCTAAGAAACTTTTGTATATGAACTTGCCTTCTATCTGTTATGGTTCTCGAGATAAGGAGATATACATTCTTATTTTGGACACCCTGTACATACATCGGTTTTGCCTGGGAATTTATAAATATAGAATATTTATGAATGGCGTTTTCAACTAATAAAATATGCTATAAAATTATTTGAGTTCTGATATTACTTTGTAGATGGCGCTGACCACGTTTGCTGTTATGTTCGTTGCGGACGTTACGGTGTTTAATAGATGGCGCCACCTACACTGAGTAATAAGTTTTTTTTTATGGAATGTGCATATTTTAGTTCATATCTTTATTAAAAACATTAAAATTCATAGTGTCTTATTAAAATAACTTCAAATAGCTTAGTGAAAAAGTGCAGATATGTAATTTTGCTTTCTAAAGAGCGATAAAATAGCAATTACAAGTAATATTAACCCCGCAAGTAATTATATAAGTAATTAACCGTATTTAGAAATTAATAAAACATTAGGAAGAATCTTTATCGCGTATGCCATTAATTAATACAGAAAACGATAAAATTTTTACTTACCCGAGAAAAGAGAGACGTTAGGAGTTAAATAATCCAAATTTCTGAACTTTACGCACCATAATGCCCAACACAAAAATTATCAAAAATAAGCCAAAAACTCCCAAAATCGCCCAAAAACAATACTCCGAATCAACGCAACACCGTATTTCTAAACAAGCAGAGGCTTTTGGCAACCCCAAAACATATGTTTAATGTTGCATGTGTTCAAATTAAACTGCGAGACGAGCAGTTGATGTGGTTAATTTACTTGTACCTTATTATTATTATTTGAAGTATATAATCGGTATTTGCCCCTATCGGTGTTCAAAAGAACCGAAGTTTGTGCAGGCCCTTAAGAAAACCCAAAAAAATTGCTTAAAAATGATTTACATAAAATTCTATTTCCGTATTTAGCAGTAAAATTAATTAACATATTAAGCTGGTATATACTCAGTGTTTGCCCCTATACGCATGCGAAAGAATCGAAGTATGAGCTGATTCTTGAGAAAAGTTTAAAGAATTATTGCTCATTATTAGTCAAATGATTTGCATAAAATGCTCATTTAAGTATGTAGCAGTTAAAGGAAATAATATACCAAGCTGCGGTGTCCGAGTGGTTAAGGAGATGGACTTGAAATCCATTGGGCTCTGCCCGCACAGGTTCGAATCCTGTCCGCAGCGAATATTTTTTTTGGAATTATATTATGAGTAACATATATTTTTTATTATTTCGCAAAACAACGAATATATCGCAGTTTTCTTCTATTATATCAGAAGTTCAAGCTTATAATACTTTTTAGTAGATATTCATTGCCCCTTTTATTATAGTATAAGTAATTCACAAACTCAAAAAAGGTGTTCATTCTTGCTACTGTTAGTAAAAATATGAGTGAGGGCTCATTGGAATCGCACATAAACAATTTTAAGTTATTAACAAATTAAAATTTAAAAAAAAGAGTTTAGTTTTTTTCAAATAACTCGAAAACTATTAACATTTAAGAATTTGTAAAAAAAGGTTCTTAAAGAGGAACAAATTGCCATTAAAAAAGTTTTAACTGCCGGAACTGTATTTCTATTATTAATAATTTTAATTTAATATTGAAAACAAATGGTTACGAAGCCCCAAAGTCGGCTCTACCAAGTAAAAAAAAAATATACTATTAAATATTAATTTAAAAAAACAACTCTGGCTAGAGACTTGAAGAAAAAATATCCCGCGGAAAAAAATAAGTCTATTGTTAAATAACATTTTTTAGAGTTTTCGTATTTTTTTCCAGTTTTTTTGTTAGTTTGAATAATCAATAACTAATGGATTTTTAGATATTTACTATGCAAGTGGGATAAGAGCGTTATTAACATACGCGTGTGGAAGTTGCACAACGAGGCAGGGAGTAGTAGATCGTTGAAAATTTTATTCAAGTTATAATTTACATTTTTGTGAAAAGATTACCTATAAAATATTTAAAAACAAATTGCCTCTGTTTCCTGTACTTACTATACCATAGCAACAGTAACTAAGTTTTTATTAGAAAACATTAGAAAATAATATGCTGTCAAACAATTTGTAATTTGGTACAAAGTTCGGACTCTCTGGACATACTATTCAATTACTGGATCCTAATCCCAAATAATATACCACTCTAACATAACAACAAGAGATTTTCACCAAATATTACCAGGTCCTCCCCCATAAGCCACGAACTGACAGACAGACAGACCGACAGCGGACCGACGGAGTAATAAAACATGTTTTTTGGCTTCTAGGGACGCTAAAACGTGAAGATATGTAAAACCTCAGAGGGTGATTTTTTCTCGATGACAAACATTTTATTTTGCCGCCAGCTTGTATTTGTACCAAAATTTTACCAGTTGATTCCTACGAAAGCGTAGAAGGGCCACAATTTTTTATTTTTATTTTTGTAACAAATTCCGATTTCTATCTCGGAATTCCGACTTCAATCTCGGAATTCCGACTTCTATCTCGGAATACGTTGTAATTAATACACGATTGCTTATAAGCGCAATCACTCTTTTATATTCTTTTTACGTCAAAAATTAATATTTTAATTATAGGGATCAGGATGAAGCTAAGTAAAACTACAAGAAATTTATTAACTGTGCATAAAGTCCAAATTAAAAAATAACGACTGAGTCGGTTCCGATGCTTTGAATATGGTTGACTTGAAAAATAAAATCTTGTGCTTTGCTTTATCTGACACCAACTCGAGGGGCACAAGTCTTTTAGAGTACCTCAGTACAACTGATTTAGAAATTCTAAATCGGGGAAACACTCCAACTTTTGTCACGTCACGAAGGCAGGAGGTTACTGACCTAACTCTGACATCATTTTTGCTGGTTCCGGTTGTTAGGGAATGGAGGGTGTCTGATGAGCCATCTTTATCGGATCACAGACACATCCTCTTTAAGCTAAACCTTGAGCATGACATGGAGCTCAGTAGTTTTCGAAACCCGAGGACAACTAACTGGGCTCACTATGTGGAGTCGCTTAAAGTGCGGTTAGATATGCCACTAATGCCATGCTGTAGAGTAAGGCAAGTGGAAAATGTGGCAAACTCTATACAGGAAGCCATAATAGACTCCTATGAGGAGAATTGTGCATTGCGGACCTATCGAGGTACCAAGAAAACACCTTGGTGGAACTTGGATCTTGAAAAGGCTCGTAAAGATACACGCAGGCTCTTTAACAGGGCCATGCGATCGAAATTACCTGATGACTGGGAAGAACATAGGAATTCTCAACGCAGGTACAAAGAACTGATACGCAGTTCAAAGAGAGGGTCTTGGAGGACCTACTGCGAAAGCTTAGAAGGTCTTCCTGAAAGCCGCTAGACTTCAAAGGATTCTCTCAAAAGGTCGAGGACAGAGCGTGGGGGCTCTAAGGCTTCCGACCGGTGGATATACCACCACCGCAGAGGAGGCTCTAGGAATGCTCCTGGAAACTCATTTTCCAGGCTCTCGTCCGGAATCTAATGATGAGGTTACTGGGCAGGCTCTCCAAGTAGAGGCAGGCCTGATTGACTGGAAAACGGCCGCTAAGGCCGTTACAGTAGACATTATTAAGTGGGCAATATCTTCGTTTTGCCCATTTAAGAGTGCGGGACCAGATGGAATATTCAGGAACTACTGATCCCACATCTTTTGCGCCTTTTTCGGGCCTGCCTGGCTTTGGGATATATTCCCGAACGCTGGTGCAGGGTTCGGGTAGCGTTTATTCCTAAACCGGGTCGTAACTGCTACGAAACTGCTAAGGACTTTAGGCCCATCAGTCTATCCTCTTTTCTTTTGAAAACCATGGAGAAGATCGTGGATGCTTATATAAGAAACGGCGCACTGGGTAGAAATCCTATGCACCCATTCCAGCACGCTTACAGGACGGCCATGTCAACGGAGACGGCGCTTCATAGTCTAGTCAGTAGACTGGAGGTGGGGGTCTACTCCAAGGAGATGGCTCTGGGTGTGTTCTTGGATATCGAGGGGGCGTTTAACAACACCACCTTTGACTCCATTAGTGAGGCTGCTGAGAGTTTTGGCGTGGATAGGGCTGTAATTAGGTGGGTTCGCGTCATGCTTGAAAGCAGAATCATAACATCTTCTCTTGGGAGCGTGACAGTATGCTCGTCCGTAGTCAAAGGATGTCCGCAGGGCGGAGTTCTTTCTCCGCTCTTGTGGTGTCTGGTTGTGGATGGGCTGCTTCATACTCTCAACGAGAGCGGAGTTTATGCTCAAAGCTACGCTGATGATCTTGCCATTATAGTAATAGGCAAGTTCCCAAACACCATTATAAGGCTCATGCAGAGGGCTTTGGCCATGGTGGAAAAGTGGTGCCAAAAACACGACCTGTCTGTTAATCCGGATAAGACCGAAATGGTACCATTTACCCAAAAGAGAAAAGTGGACCTTGAGAGGCTTACCCTCTTTGGGAAACAGTTGAGACCTTCCGGGTCGGTAAAATATCTGGGTGTCTTAATAGACTCCCGATTGACCTGGAGGGATCATATTGAAAGGATCACAAAAAGGACCACAGCGTGTCTATGGGCGTGCAGACGGTCCTTCGGATCAACTTGGGGTTTAAAACCTGGTATTGTGCATTGGCTTTACACGTCAGTGATAAGGCCAATGATCACTTATGGCGCTCTTGTGTGGTGGCCCGCTACTCGCAAGACCACATACAGAAGGATGCTTGACAAGCTCCAGAGACTGGCGTGTCTGGGCATAACTGGAGCCATAAGAACCACACCGACCCGATCTATGGAGGCTATTCTGGGACTAAGTCCTCTGCACTTGCTTGTAAAGGAAGAGGCTCGGAAAGCTTCTGTTCGTTTAAACGACTGGGGTCGTTGAATACACAGAGACTGGAATTTTGGGCATACGCGAGTTTGGACTGAACTGATCAGATCAGACCCTCTCCTAGCAAGGAGAGATGCCATTATTCCGGTTTCAATTGCCTCTAAAAGGTTTGTGTGTAATTGTTCCTGAGAGAGAGAGATTCCTCCCCATCCTTCCTCAAACCGGAGGGCCTTGTCTGGTTTACAGATGGCTCTCTAATGAAGGAGGGATCTGGGGCGGGAATTTATGGGGAGAGTCCCAGGGCAAGAATTAGTCTTGCTCTTGGACGGTATGCGACTGTATATCAGGCTGAGATTACAGCAATCTTGGACTGAGTACAGGAAAATTTTTCCAGAGGATACCACGACAAGCATATCTATATATGCTGTGATAGTCAAGCCGCGATTAAAGCTCTGTCCTCGAACAGGGTCAATTCGCTGCTAACACTTGAATGCAGGAGAGCCCTAGAGAGGCTGTGTGAGTCCAATAGGGTTAGCCTCATTTGGGTGCCTGGCCATCAGGGCATTGGAGGTAATGAAGGGGTGGATTTGCTGATTTGGAATTGCTCCTTCAGCTGTCAAGGCTAGGATTAAGAATCGCACTGTCGAGGAATTCCGTGCTGAATGGCACGAGCTGGCAGGATTCAGACAGTCTAAGCTCTTCATATCAGGCCCTTATAGCCGTTCTGAGTCTAATAGACTTCTAAATCTAGACAGAAGTCAACTTAGAACTATTACCGGGGTCCTAACTGGACACTGGCTAGTGAAATATTACCTGCATAATATTGGACTCGACAACGATCCATACTGCAGGTTTTGTGCTGAGGTAGATGAAACTACTGAGCATCTAGTCTGTCGATGTGACGCTTTAGTCAACGCCAGACTGCTTTGCTTGGGTGACACCTACGTGGACCCCGAGCTTGTGGGACGTGCGCGACCAGAAATGGTCCTTTCCTTTCTAAAAAGGAGTGGGCTCTTGGCCTGACACGCCTACTTGGGGGATAGTACAATGGGCCCCAGTGAGCCTAAGTGCTGCCCTTGTCGGGCTCCCCATCTATGTCTATGTATATTGCTTTATCTTTTTCATAGATAGTAGAAATAATAAAACGCCATTTAGTAAGAACATCTGATCCATAGTATGTTAAAAAGATGCAATAGCATGGAGGGGGTGCACGCATTTTCATATATATATATATATATATATATATATATATTTTTTTTTTTCAGATTTTAATATATGCACTGTAGTGTGGGGCATATGTCTCCTCGCTCTTCATCAAGGCTTATCGTTATTTACTCCCAAGTATTGTACTTTTCTTTTCTTAATTTACCAACTATTTACTGTTATACATAAAATTTAAATATAATTATTATTGTTTTTCTTTTAGGAGAAAAGAAATATATTTGTTTAAAAAAATATCTTTTTTTTAATAAATAACTAGCACCTATGAAAGGTTTATGCATCCTCTATAAAAGTAACTTATATTTCGTTAAACGATTATTCATTAATCTTTATTTTTCAATTCGGTTATTCATTCAGATCAAATTTCATCAAAGTATAAGAGATTTTAGGTTGACTTTTTCAAGTAAGGACGGGAACATAACTAATCACTTACATTCTATGTACGATACAAAACATAATAACTAAAATAAAGTCAGAAAAACCAAATATCCCTGATACCTGTTAATTAAAATAATACTCGAGTAAATGTACTTGTTTTAAAACGCTTTTATTAGTTTCATTTGATTTTCACACACTTTATAACGCCAGATTACAATCGATGACCATGCAATGATTTTTATCCCATTATCCTGAACAGGATCGTCAGGATAAAAAAAATTCATCTCAAAGAGGGACTCTGGGAAGGCAGCAGGCGCGCAAATTACCCATTTTCGGCACGCGGAGGTAGCGAAGAAGAATAAATTATAGTTTGACAAAACTAAAAAACACGCTCTAATAGTAAACGGAACTAAAAAGAAAAAAAATTATAGTGTAAAAAACTAAAAAACTAAAAAACATGCTTTAATAGTAAATTAAACTAATAAGAAAAAAAACTTTTGTAAAAAAGCGTAGGGTGCCTTTATGCCATATATATTCATACTGACTTTACTTTTAGAAATTATACCGATAAAATATTTATACTAACTATATAAGACCCACGCTGTTTTCACAATGATATTAATTTTCTTCTTAATTCTTTATTCAAAGGGTTTTTTTTAGTTCAGTTTACTATTAAAGCGTGTTTTTCAGTTTTTTAAACTATAGTTTATTAGAATTCCTCCACAAATGAAGGCATTGATATTTTATGAAGTTTGAAAACAAAAATCTGTAACATGATTTCAGCAAAATAAAAATTGTTAGCAAATCACATTCTCATAAATCAAGTTTCCGTTGTAGGTCTTATTTCTAACTTTGTGGAAGGACATCAATCTATCAAAACAGACTACAGGAACACAATGAAAAGTTAATTATAATTTTGATTGTTTCTTCAAGCACCTTATTTAAACCTCTTTACAAATAAAGCTCATTCTACTGACAAGGTACAACTCAATGATCGTAGTTGTAAATTTTTTTTCGTGGTGATCACACCCAACAAAAGGAATAGGTATTTCTTTTAATTTGTCCAAAATATCAAAATGTGTACCTTGATATACGTGGTTGGCTGACAAAATATCTAACACAGCTATATTACTGATTATAGACTCTTTGACTAATATTCCCAGTCAATTACATTTTTTTATTTATTAAGTTTCATTACCTGGTTTTGGATCTTCTACTTGTCGTAAAAGTTTGTAATAGACACATCATTAATATATTGGAATGACTCGGCAGGTCGGGGTCTTCTACCCTTAAGGACCTCACTGCCACTTTTATGCATACTATATATTATTATTAGACCTATTGGCATAACATGAAAAAATGACTTTTCGCATTCAATAAAATTTGTTTCAGTTTTCTAATCCTGTCACTTTTATTCATAGAGTTGTTATTTCTTGACACAATGGTAATTAAATTAATTGAATTTTTCCTACTTTACTAAATTTAATTTTAATTTTCTACGCTTTCCGAAACCTGCTGCTATATTAATTCATAATATATATTATTTCCAGACATCGGGGTAACAGCCCCCTATAAATATTTTGGCTTGCACTACGATCCGAGGGAGTCTACTTGGGGTAAAATATACTTTTTTCTTATTTATTAAAATCTATTTAAGTTATCTACTCGTTAGAGATTCGCTGCACTTTTTATTTAAACTTGATATTATTTATAGATATGTTGGTAAAAGCACCCTATAATTAGTTTGGCTTGCATTGCCGTCCATGATGTCTCTACAAGGGATAGAATTTAATAGTTTATTTATTTTTTCCTCATTTATTAAAATTTCTTTGTCTTCTACACCTTCAGGGGTTAGATTTTATCATACTAGATACTATTTCTAGACATTTTCAGCAATTAATATTTTACACAAGTCATAAATGTCTTTATCACAAAGATAATTATTAAATGTGCAGTCACTGGACAACGCATCCAAAGCAAAAATTGGAACTTTTATGTGAAAACACTACTAGAAGTCGAAATTCCGAGTTAGAAGTCGGAATTCCGAAATAGAAGTCGGGATTTGTTACAAAAATAAAAATAAAAAAATTGTGGCCCTTCTACGCTTTTCGTAGATTCCAACATAATACTTTCATGTTTTTTAATAATACTTTTTTTTTACATTTCACTAGTTCGCTTTTTTTTCGCCGTATTGTGAAGATATGTAAAATCTGAGAAGGGTGATTTTTTCATAATTACATTAATTAAACATTCTATTTGGCCGCCATTTTGTTCGGCCATCTTGAATTCGTATACCACAATAAGTTATAACACACAATTTGAAATCAAACCATTTTCAGGCTGAATTTTTAATTATTTTAAATCGCCATTTTGTGGCACCATCTTGGATTCGTACTAAAATGTTACCAGTTGATTTTAACATAATACTTGATGTTTTTGCGAAATTTTAAGATAAATTGGATAAGTAGTTTTTTAATAATCCCCATATGACCCTTAATGTTTTTCGACATCTAAGGACCTTGACAGGTCAAGATCTGAAAAAATCTCGGAGGGTGTCTTTTTTGCAATAATTAGAATACTTTCCTTTTACGAGGGAAGTAAAAAAAAGTTTATTTATAAGAAAATATGTTAAAAATACATCCCCTAAAATTTCCATTTCTAAAACCAAACTTCAACTATCCCTTGAAGACACCTCGGATAATAAAACGCATACCCTCTAACAATGAAAGAACTGAAAATAATAGAGGGGAATTAAGCACGCCCCAGGCCGCAGGCAAAAAGCAGTGTCCTACTCTCGCTCGTCAGAATCGAACAAACGTCGTCATAATGATAACGCAGTACTATGTGTACCGTACTAGAAACTTTCATTCATATCTTCCGATCTTTTAACGACAGAAACATCGCGGCACGCGAAAACATTTGAATGTTTGTTGAAGTTTCCTAGGAGACGCGCGTTTTTTGACATTTGCTTGCCTAATTAATAAATAATGTCATATTGTCATTAAATACAAGTTATAACCAAGTGATAGTGTTTGAAAAATCGCGTGGATTTATTTAGTGAAAATGAATAGTTATCTAAAATATAATCCTTCTGAAAATTAATTAACATTTTTGTTATAAGTGTTGTTACAGTGTTGTGTGCTATTTTGGATTTTTACTAGTTTTAACTGAATGTTTTAGTGTGAAACTATAATGTTGATTGCTACACCCTATAGGGATTTTGACGTTAGGGATAGAAGTCCTCCGAAAATTATTTCCGAAGTCCGAAAAACATACTTGAATTCAGCTGTAACCAATCTGCGACCCAAGCTGTCAGGTAGGCAAAAATATTTTTGGGTATAATGAAAATATAATAGGAACAATACCTGAGTTTGAATTTTAAAATATTAGAGTGGAATTTAATGGTCATATTATTTTCAGTTAATTTTAAGTTTGGTGTTTGGTTAAAGCCCGGGGTAAAACACATAGTAAATAATAGACGGAAAGAACCTTAGAGTAAGAATTAAACTCATTCATAGATCACCTTAGGGGTATGCGCCAACATAGTTCTCCTATTTTTCACATTCTATCGACCAATGTTTACGATAAAACAAGAAGTTGGGATGGCCCATGTTCAACCCGTGACTATTTGTTGACGAATGCCAGTGACGGCGTGAGTTTTCACTTCCCGCATAAGGAAATATCATTAATCGCGAAAAAATTATCGTTCTGGGTTTTTAGAGATCCTCATGTTTTTCCATTACTGACGGTCGATTAACTTTAATTTTATTGAATTTTCCACAAGAATTACGTCTGATATAAAAAAACTGGTAAAATATTGGTATGAATTCAATATGGCCAAACAAAATGACGACCTGTTAAAATATTTAATGTACGAAAATGAAGAAATGGGCCATGCTTCATTATCGTTGACAAAAGGAAGGATTCTCCTTCCTTAATGAGGCA
Source organism: Kuschelorhynchus macadamiae (assembly GCA_030620095.1). Lineage (NCBI taxonomy): Eukaryota > Metazoa > Arthropoda > Insecta > Coleoptera > Curculionidae > Kuschelorhynchus > Kuschelorhynchus macadamiae. The sequence continues at coordinate 27,212 of JAUTXW010004916.1, forward strand.
AATAGGTATTTTTACAAATTTCAAAGAAATAATCGTTCTCTACTTCACTATCTAAAATCAAACCATTAAGTTAGGTAAGTTTAAAAGGAAATTTGTTATTTCAATATTATTAAACTTTAGTTTTTAGTTGTGTTTGCCTTATGTCACTATCATTTTGTAATTGTGACATTTAGAGAAATGATTTGTTCAATTGTTTAAACCTGTAACTGTCAAATTAGACGTTGTCTAAATTTAAATCTCTTTAGTGAATACGGGTGTTCGAATTTTAAACTGAAATCAATGCTTTTAACGCCCTTTTATTGGCTTCCTATTCGTCTGTATGTTTGCATGTCTGGTTAAAATCTTATAATGGATTTTTCAGCACTCCCATTACCGATTATTTTCAAATTTAACATGCATAGGTACAATACCAGATATAAAAAATCCGAATTTTTTTAGTCAATGTTTAGAAACCCAAAATATTTTATTAGGCCTCCATTTTCGATTTGTAGTAAAACTTATCAGTTGATGGTCATGTCAAACCTAATTTTTTCTGCAAATAAGAACGCCGAAGTCGCCGAGCGGTGCAAACAAAATATTTTTATAATTAAAAATTAGATTTTTAGTATGGATTAAAAAGACTCTCCCCCAGTGACAAATATGGACATTGTTAGTTATCCAGTTGTTCAATTTAAATTATGCATATCCAAGTAAAACTTAGTTCAATCTGTGTTTAATATTATGTATTGCACTTGTTAGTTACCCAGTTATATATATATATATATATATATATATATATATATATATATATATATATATATATATATATATATTTATAAATAAAACATGCATATCAATAAAACAAACATGTTTTTATTTAAATAAATTGTCATGCATGTCAGAGTGAAACAATATATAATATTTTCAGAGTGAATAGAATATGTATAAAAAGTTGTCTTTACAATAAACCTGATGACGAGTGTAAAGGAACTGAATTTTTATCAGCATCATGATAAGCAGTTTCTTAGTAATATTTTTTTAACATTTCAATAAACCGCCATTTTGTTCAGCCATATTGGATTTTTACCAAAATGTTCCACGTCATCATCATATGACCTTTAATTTTTAGCCAAAACTCAAAGTAAATAGCCATACAGACTAATCGACGGAACTGAGAAAACATATTATTTTACAATTAGAATACTCTCTTCTTGTGAGGAAAGTAAATAAAGAGAGTTTCCATGTTAATAGCTAAAATTTAAAAAATAAGATTTTTTTTAATTTTCAATATCGTAAATCTTAAATTCTAACCAGTTTAGAACATTTACGTTTACGAACACATTTTTACTTTCAATACCAAAAGAATCACCATTTAAATTCCTTTACCTGACAACACTTATATTAAAAATTGCGTGCGACGCCCTTTGACTATATTAATATAGTATAAATATGTTTTATAATTATTTTAATTCTCTGATACGAAAAAATATTGTAATCGTCAAAAAAATCACCTCAGAGTCTTTCTTGTATCATTTTGCTTCTGAGGATTCTCACACGACCCCCGACGAAATAAACGTTCTATTATACTGAACCGGATTGGTCAATACGTCATGTGACCCAAAATAAGTGAATAAGGTATCTTCCGTTACACATGTCTCCTGGAAAAGGAAATCTTGCTGTTTACTTAGTGATTAAAAGAAAAATCCAAAGTTTTTTTACAAACTCACATTGCCGCACCATAGTTAGGTCAACTAAAGCTCCTAGTTTCGCGATGTCAAAGATAATTAATAATTATTTATTAAATATTTAAAAAATTAATGTTCTAATGTCACCGCACCTTTAGAACGCTGCTTCTTGACGTAACCCAACATATAAGTAGAAGATTTGAGCCATATCAACAAATACACAATAATACATTAAAACACATGCAGTAGTGACTTTATTAATTTCTTTAATGTTAAAATTTATTGTAGTTCCACGGCCCGCTATTGGTTTTTAAGCCACGCCGGTCACGTGACCCTGTAACAATGTTTACTGTAGGCTATCAGCCTTTTTTACTATAAGGATCCCTTGTCAATGAAAGTGCATTGCAAAAAGAATACCACAGTGGGATGGTCTAATACGTGGAGTTGTCGATCGGGGTTGCCATATCTAACTAAAACTCTTGTTACTCGTGAAATCTGATCTGAGACTTTGGGTATTTTAGTTTATATTTTACTAATTTGCAATAAAAGTAATTTCTTTATACTGCTTAAAAACTAATACTGGGAATACATTACTATTCTTTGTATGAAAATTTTATTGCATCATGTTTAAACATATTCACCGTAATATAAATTGGTATAAACATTGGTGTTCCTGGCTAGGCTTGTACGATCGACCTTATACTGTAAGGATAATCTTGGCAGTGGCTAAATATGTAAATAATGAACTCTATTTTTATTCTTCCTCTAAGGAAAGAACCTATTCTATTGACACTAACATAAGCGAAAAGAAACAATTATAGAGAGTTCCCTAAAGGAAGGTTGACTCTTTCGATATAGGGTTACCAGATGAAAACTGGTCTATCCAGGACAAGTCTTTAAGAAAATCCGGACAAAATCCGGACGCCTTATTTTACTAATAAAACAATAGAAAAAAATACATTTTTTATTTACACTTCAAAACTTAAAAATTACAAACTAAAGCAACTTACAAAACATAAAAAGAACTAAATCACTTTACTGGTACTTTTCGCTACTTTGTATTTAATTTAAAAGAGTTAAATTTTCTGGCAAAAGGACAAAATCGTAAAACTCTGAACAGCTGATATTTTTAAAATTATACGTAGTCATAAGTATTCCTTTCACAGAAGATAAACGCAGTCTATTTTTTCTTTAGTCCACTGGGCGGCAATAAGTGAAAATATTCTTTCCACATTGGCATTGTGAGATGGGATGGCAAAAAGAAATTCAGCTGCTTTTAGTAACTGTGGAAAAATTTCTCCAGAAATACTTGCGTTAAAATATTTTGCCCATTTTTCGTGAATAGGTAGATTGTGGTCATCGGAGTCAAAATTGTTTGAAATATATTTTTTTAAATTACAAAATTCGTCAAAAAATTTTGAGTCATCTATTTTGACTCCTTTTGATATTAAATATACTAATGAGGGCATAACGTCACTGTACCAATCACACTTAGTAATATCATTCAGGCTCATCCATTTAAAACATTGGAATTCTTCAAATGGCTTGAGCCAGTTTTTTAAGTATTGAATTGCATTATTATACAAATCAAAAAACTGTAATTTTAGCTGATCACATTCGCATTCTGAACCATTATCAACGAATTTAATTAAAATTTCGCGAACTTTTAGAGGTATGAATTTGTTAGCTGCCTTTTCTTCTAAAATAGAAAGAACGTTTTCTAAAATTGCCATTGTTTCAACCACAGAATTGTTTTGACGTTCAATTCTTTCTATATGTGTGTGAAAAACAGACATTAAAGAATGAACAAAGAAAAGATAGGCTTCTGAAAAATCGTTTTCAAAAAATAATTTAAGTATATTATCTTCTGTCAAAAAATATGCCTTAAGTGCTTCAAACATTTTTAAAACTCTTTCAATAGCGGGAAACAAAGATAACCATCTAGTCTTTGAGTGATATAAAAGAATTTCATATTCCGTGCCTACAAATTCACAAAATTCTTTAAGTGATTCAACTCGTACAGTATAAATACTAAAATAGTTAAACATTTTGAGTACTATGCTTTCTATATCAACTTTTAATTTATCACAGCTATAGTGCGCTGCATTATTAATTACATGGGATGGGCAACCTACACCTACCAAATTTGGATTAATTTTGCATTTTAATTTGTTAAAAACGTTATTTTGACCTTTTCTATCCTTGCCACCAAAATTTGTATTGCAGCTATCTCCTGAAAACGCTACACATTTTTTTTCTAAATTGTTTGTTTTCAGACCATCTAATATTAGGTCAGAAATTGTTTCTGAAGTTTCATTTGGAGCGCTTCTAATGTCTATTAATTTAGATTGAATTCCTCCACGTTTGTAATCAAAATATTGTATAAGGATTGGAAACATTTTTAAGGCATTATGATTGCTTGCGTCTGTAGCCACACCAATAAATGATACCTTGTTTATTGCCTGAAGAGTCAGTTCAAGAGTATACGGCCCAATTACATTATTTACAATTGCCTCCACCTTAGTCCGTCCACAAGTAACCTTTTTGGCTAATGTCGAATCATGGTATATTTTTTTATTTAACTAAAACCAAAATTTACAAATAATAAACTACACACATACAAAAATAATTATAAATGTACCTTGGTTGTACAATCCATGGACTTATAAGATTGATGATGGCAGGCCGCATGGTCGCTTCAGCGGCTTTTATCGACTTGGTTTCTCCAGAAGTTACTACAAAATTTTGAAGACCTGAGGTTCCCGCTTGAGATTTTAACATTTGTTTGTGCCTATCCTTTTTTATATGAGTCTCAATATCAAGCTTGCCCTTATGGGCAATTGATATTGCACATCTGCAAACATTACAAATTACCTCGCTAGTTGTCTTTCCTTTCTTAAACGAAGGATACATCCGGAATATTTCATCCGAATAAGTACATTTGCGTTTCGGCATTACTAAATATTAGTTTTTGAAATGTTGAAAATTATGTATAATCAAAAATAGGCTAACTAAATCGCGAAAGTCGTAAACTACGTCCTAACGTAACCATAAGTACTCGGAAAACTAAGTAAATAAATGTAATAAATGATTCACCGAAACCTCACTGCTGCTACTGCCGCGCATGACAGACGCAAACTATTGACACAGTGACGACGCCGCACTGTGAATCGCTTAATACAAGCTAGCGGGACAAAATTCATGTCAAGACACGCTTTTTTTATTAATTACCGCTTATTAAGAAAGGTGAGTAGAGCTAAAAACCAGAAATTCCGGTTTTGGAATGTCAACCGTATCATAGACACCGAAGTTCAAAGTGTCAACTGATAACAGATAAAATAATTGCGTCTGCATTTTTATGCAATATTGTGCTAATTTAAAGTGGGTATTTTTATTGTAAAAAGAAAAAAAAATAAAAACCGTGACATGGATTTGTTAACTGAAGGTAGGTACTCTATTTAAAGTATTTTGTATATATATATTTTCAACATTTGTACCAAATATTGCATGAAATCACCGAAATTGTCAAAATATGACATAAAAGAAATTTTTCTTAAACTTCGTTGGACTATCTACTAAGTATGCCGCAAAATGCCGCTATGGAGACTATATTTAAATCAATCAGTATGGTTTTTTCTTCCAAATAAAACCATTCCGGTTGAGCGCTTTTTTGCGTTAGTCATGAAATTATTATTTTTTAGATACCCTGCTGACCGTGTCGCGCCGAGAATTTTTTGAACTTTGGCAGAAATTTTCCAAACAAGCAGGCCGCAACCGTCAACTCTGCACTCATTTCAAAGACACTTTAGGTCTCTTTAACTAGTGAGCAAGAAAACATCCTTTTGAAAGAAATATCGAAGACATCCAAAGTATTTGAAAGAAAATGGAAGAAAAGTTTTCGCAAGAAGTCTCAGTTCGTTGGAGAAAATGAAAGTTGGCTCAACGAAAATGCTTTTTAGTTATCATTTTCTGGAATTCCCCAAGAAAAATTTTTTTGTCAAGTTGGCCGGCGAAAATCGGACACTCTGGCTAACGCTTCAAAAAAGTGAGCTGAATATTTTTTTCCATGTCGATGAAATTAACAGTATCGTTTTTTTGTCTATTCTAGAACGAAGCTGCGAAGAGTTCAACATTTGGTTGAAAATCGAACCGTTTTGGAGCTAACAACTGCCGCAGAAGTGGTAGTTAGAAACTCGGGGAAGCGGGATGCGGCAAATATAATCAGGACAATTGCTTCTGGTAGCCCTTCTACAGTTTCCAGAATAAAGGAAAACCTGAAGAATAACAGTGTGCGGGAGTCCAGACCTTTGTCAAGTGAGGAAGCCTTAGCCTATTATATAGATTCTAAATCAACTTCACATTCATACAAACAAACCAGAAAATATGCTCTTCGGACTGGTAATGAAGTTTTCCCTTCATATTACAGCCTCCAGAAGGCAAAAAAGGACTGTTATCCATCCGAAGAGCATATTTTCATAACAGAAACTACAGCTGAGATAAGTGTGAAAGCAATTCTTGACATAACAACGGAACGCTTAGTGCGTGCTCATGAAGAAGTTCTGTTGCAGTCAAACCTTTCCGTGTTTACTCTTGTGTCCAAATGGGGTGGTGACGGAAGCTCTGGTCACAGTAATTATAAGCAAAAATTTAGTCAACAGCATCTTTCTGACGAATATTTGTTTGTGTTTTGTTTGGTTCCCATCATCCTACATAGCCATGAGGACAATACATTTTTAGTGTGGCAAAACCCCAGTCCTAGTTCAACAAGGCTTTGTCGTCCCATCAAATTTGCATTTTCGAAAGAAACTACACAATTTGTGCTAGAAGAGGCCGAAAAAATTAAGCAGCAAATTAACAACAATTTATTTACAGAAGTAACTTCTAGCACAGGTAGAATTTTTTCCATCCAACATAAACTTTTATTGACTATGGTGGATGGAAAAATATGTAATATTCTTTCAGACAACGCATCGTCACAAAGATGCTTTATTTGCGGCTGCACTTCAACAGAAATGAATAAAATTACCGTGACCAGACCTCCCGTTATTGAAAACTATGGCTTTGGTTTATCAACATTGCACGCTTGGATTCGCTGTTCTTCTACAGAAGTTCGACACCATTTTAAGAGCTATTTCTTCAGGGTTCAAAGTAAACACGGAAAAGTTTGAAGAATTTGCAACAGAAACTAGAGAGCTATATTTGAGTCTCTATTCGTGGTATAATATGCCTGCGACAGTCCACAAAATTCTTAATCATGGAGCTGCCATTATTAAATATCATATTGTGCCTATAGGACAACTTTCAGAGGAGGCGCAAGAAGCGCGAAACAAAAGGACTGTCGCAGGTTTCGTGAACATCACACGAGAAAAAACTTGAGATATAACACGAATAGAGACTTACTTAATATGCTCTTGATAACGTCAGATCCACTCATAAATGCACTCAGAGAGCAACCTAAAAAAAAGAAAGATGCTTTTCCCGAACGAGTGCTTTCATTATTATCTCAGGCCAGTATACCCACAAATAATAGTATTGCACCAAGTACTTCACGTACTTTGAAAGAAGTTGATTTACATATATATAATGTTGAGGATTCCTCTAGCGATGAAGACTCGGATTAATTACTTTGGAAAAACTGTAGCAAGGGTTACAGAAACGATTTGTATTGAATTTTTTTGTATTTTTTTTTAAATTAGATTTCGGTTATAAAATGAGAATTTTGTATTATGTTCTTTAGGAATTGATGAATATTTTTAAGGAATTATCGGCACTCTGCTTATGGACTCGTGATATGACTACTGATAATAGTTAAACTAGTTCTTGATTATTTTGGGTTTATTGCTTTTGTTATGATTTATTATTTTTGTTAATATCTGTTATGCTGTTATGATGTTAAAAGGTTTAAAAAATAGTTACATAAAAAAAATATTTTTGCAACTAAAGACTTTTATTTTCGATCTTGCTTAAAAAAAAACACTGAAATTCCTAACATTTTTTCCAGTGTGTCATAAATGCGATAAAACGTTGCGTTTGGATTAATAGCTGTCATAGCCTTTTGTTTTTTTTGTTAACTTTACAAAGCCATTTAGTATTTGATGCAAATTCATATTACCCCAACTTCAGTTAAACATATTTCAGAAAATCCATTGTTGATCAAAACAAACGATAAAAGGTGTATAATATGCTAGATACACCCGGCCCAGCTGGCATACGCAACACCCTGTATGCCAAACACAAATATACCACCTAAAAAAATACATGAAACCGAAATTAGGTAAAAAATATGTAAAAACAATTTTGTCCCGCTAGCTTGTATTAAACGATTCACTGTGCGCCGCTTGTTTGAGCTAAAGGCGAATTTACACTGCTAAAATTATTTACGATTTCTTAAATAAGCACATTTTTAAAAACTAGTTTCCTATTTTGCTTTTTGGAGATCATTCTTATAGTGGAATACCTGGTAGTTTAAAATCCGGACGTTTATGAAAAATCCGCCCGGACCCATCCGGACGTAGTCAAAATCCGGACATGTCCGGATTAATCCGGACGTCTGGTAACCCTATTTCGATATCAGTCCTTTTCGTCACTTGGGAGGTCTCCTAAATATTCTTGTTTTATAACCTGATATGATAAGATCGAAAATGAAGGCACCAAAATCAAAATCCATGTCCCGTTTCATCACCAAGCTTTTTTCGTTTAAATAAATAACATATGCATTATTGGAAATTTCCTCATTATGAATCTTTTCATTTATTAGGGATACTGAAGTGTGACCTAATTTAGTTCCACATATAGTTAGCTATTTAGTAACACACATACATCTAATGTCTTTTCGAACATTTTTAGTAGGCGCCATTCTTCTAAAAAAAATTCCCTTGTTTCACGATTACAATATTTCCACTTTTTCTAAAACACTCGGCAGATAAATGAACTGAGTCGTAGAGAATTATAAGGCCTCTTTTGGACGTTTCTAATTTTATTTTATGGTATTTAAAATATGGAAATCCATCATTGGGTGAATCTGTCTAACGATTATTTAATTCGTTTTTAAAATAGTCATTCATGTACGATCACTTTAGAGCTTATACTCTAGAATGTTTCAACTTTCTTAACACGTACGTCTAATAAAAATTCTATACGAACCAAAGAAATATTGTTATTGTAGAGGTCTCGTGAAACGACGTTTTATTTAAATGAAGTTTACATGCAAAATATTTGCCATATACCTACGAAGATATCTGTAAATTGTATGAAAATGTTTAAATACACGCATTCTTAGTTAATATATATTAAATAAATTCGGTCGAAATGGAGATTGATTCAGTGCCGGCTCGCGGGTGAAAAAGTGAGCGAAGCAAATGAAGCAAGAAAATATCACAATAATTTTTTTTCCAGAATTTTTTTTATACGTGGAAGGGGTAGAATATTTTTTTACGACTTACCTGAATTTTGTATACTAAATCAATTCTCCTAACCTTCATAGCAGCAAATTTATTTATAAAATCCTCATAAAATGGATGCGTTGCCCTAATCTCCTCCAGACATTCCTTTAGAATTGAAATATTGCCTAGAGAAGTAAGTCTTTTTTGAGATATTGTATTTCTTAAATAAGTTTTTACACGTTTGAGGCAAGAAAAACTTCTTTCCACTGAAGCCCTTGTCGACGGTATAGTCAAGATAAGGGAAAACACTTTATATGCTTTGGTTAAAATATATTTATTTTCATTAATTTTTTTCACTTGTTCTTGCAGCGATATATTCCAGTTACTGGCAAAAATAAGACCAAGCTCATTTTTAAGTCGTTGACTTTTTGAAAATATTTCCCCATATAACTGTAACAAATTTTTAAACGGGCCAGTCGGCCTATATTCGGAAAATTTAGCAGAATCTGCAAAACATAAAAATGTTTTTTTTTTTTTGAAGGCCATTAGATGGCCAGACAGCGCCATCGTAACATTGGCCTATTAATTTATGTTTATGGTCCAAAATTTGATCCAATAGAGGATATAAATTCTCCGACGTTCTATGGGAACTGACATTATAAAATCCTAAGAATCTCTCGACTACTGAACCTTCGGAATTAACGTATCTTAAAATTATGGAGCACTGGGAGATTTGCGTAATATCATTGGTGTCATCCACTTGCACACAAAAAACTGACTGTTCATTATTTCATTCTTTACATGACCATTTAAATAATCAGAAATTCATTCAATTAAATTCAATTAATAATTAATTATTTCGTTTTGAATAGTTTTCGAGTTACCAGTAAAAACATTTTTAATTTTTTTCTGATGATCTTTTAGTTCTTGGGAACTTCTCGATATTAATAAACCTAAAAGTTTTTTAAAATTCCCCCTATTTATTGACTCGCTGCTCTCATCATGGCCGCGAAAGACTAACTCTTGTCTTGCAAGGTACAAAACTGCGTCAATTACCAAACACATAAATAGTCTATTTAATCGGACGTGTTCGTTAAAATGTATTTTATATAGTTTAGATTTTCTTTTGAAGTGTCAGCTATAGTGCTTTGATTTTTTACAAATGTTTTTAGCATTAATTCGCATTTTAAATGCTCTGCTGAGTCTTCATGTTTATGTAAAGACCTTCATATATTTAACATACCTGCAAATCCTTCCTTATTCCACACTGAATATTTATTGGAAACTACTTAACCATTTGTACGCCAGGTATCAAAGAGTTCTCAATAAATCAGACAAAACAGTGTGATATACTTTTCTTTTATTACGATTTTTTTTTATTCAGCAACGTTTCGGCGGTCGTTTATCACCATCATCAGGCTGGTTTAAAATATTTGACAGCTTCTTCAGTCTTTGGGTGGTACGATGTCCATATTTTTTGGTGCATTCTTCATAAAACCCCATCATGTAACATAAACTCAGGGTTGTAAATAGGAAGGAAAATGAATACCCAATCTTGAGATTAGCAAATTGTATAGTTTCCGGTCTTTTTTGTGCAAGGTATCAAAGGGTTCCCAATAAATCAGACCAAAACAGTGTGATATACTTTTCTTTTATTACGATTTTTTTTATGCAGCAACGTTTCGGCGGGCGTTTACCACCATCATCAGCTGGTTTAAAATATTTGACAGCTTCTTCAGTCTTTGGGTGGTACGAAGTCCGTATTTTTTGGTGCATTCTTCATAAAACCCCATCATGTAACATAAACTCAGGGTTGTAAATAGGAAGGAAAATGAATACCCAATCTTGAGATTAGCAAATTGTATAGTTTCCGGTCTTTTTTGTGCAAGGTATCAAAGGGTTCCCAATAAATCAGACCAGAACAGTGTGATATACTTTTCTTTTATTACGTTTTTTTTTTATTCAGCAACGTTTCGGCAGTCGTTTACCATCATCATCAGGCTGGTTTAAAATATTTGACAGCTTCTTCAGTCTTTGGGTGGTACGAAGTCCGTATTTTTTGGTGCATTCTTCATAAAACACCATCATGTAACATAAACTCAGGGTTGCAAATAGGAAGGAAAATGAATACCCAATTTTGAGATTAGCAAATTGTATAGTTTCCGGTCTTTTTTGTGCAAGGTATCAAAGGGTTCCCGATAAATCAGACCAAAACAGTGTGATATACTTTTCTTTTATTACGATTTTTTTTATTCAGCAACGTTTCGGCGGTCGTTTACCACCATCATCAGGCTGGTTTAAAATATTTGACAGCTTCTTCAGTCTTTGGGTGGTACGATGTCCATATTTTTTGGTGCATTCTTCGGAAACTATACAATTTGCTAATCCCAAGATTTCATTTTCCTTCCTATTTACAACCCTGAGTTTATGTTACATGATGGGGGTTTATGAAGAATGCACCAAAAAATATGGACATCGTAACACCCAAAGACTGAAGAAGCTGCCAAATATTTGAAACCAGCCTGATGATGGTGTTAAACGACCGCCGAAACGTTGCTGAATAAAAAAAAACGTAATAAAAGAAAAGTATATCACACTGTTTTGGTCTGATTTATTTGGAACCCTTTTATACCTCGCACAAAAAAGACCGGAAACTATACAATTTGTACGCCGAAAACCAGATGATGATTAAAACTCTGATCTCGTTCCTTCCATCGATTAAATGGAGTTTCCAACAAAATGCAAACCACATCCATGATCGGATTCATCAATAATGTAAATTAATAAATAAATAAAGTTGTAACAACACCATAAATAAATATAACACAAAACAGTCAAGTAAACTGCAAAGAAACTAACCGGTTGCAGCGACATCCGCGAAAATAAAAGTAAACAATCACCCCAAACTGAACGACACGTGGGTGTAGTGTACTGCGTTAGCACTTCACCGAGAGCGTTGTATGGCGCTGGTTAACATTAATCTTCCATGCGGTCGACGTTATCGCGAACTCGTTGTCATGGCAACGTAGTAGGAAAATCGTAAACTAAGCATAGCACCTCCAGCAAAGTCGAAGCGGTTTGCGCCACTGTTATAGTTGTTGTAATAAAGTTCGATTGAAAGTTTTAAAAAGACATGCCGCCAACGGTCAAGTAAAATATTTATTCGAGATGTACAGTTTATTTCTTTGCCAATTAGGTGAATAAATTAATGTAAAAATTTAAATTTTAAGAGATATATAATAAATATAGTTAGATGTTTGCTTGTTTATTTTTCCTGGTGAAGTAGCACTATAGCTACTCAGGTGAAGTAGGTGACTTCACCTGAATAGCTGCCACTGGATTGGTTAAGAATACCTAAACATAACTAATTTTTCGATGGTAATATAACAAATGAAACGGAAATTATCGATATTTTTTAAGCGATTTGCATTTTTTTAACAACCAATAAACTCGCAATTTTGAATAACTATAAATATATTTTTTTTTCATTGATATTGTAGAGAAGAACCTAACTAAACCTAACCCAAACCTTGACTAAAATAATGTATATTGTGCGGAAAACTTTAATATCTATATATGCTACGGTATACCCTACCTAGGTAGATAGGTAGGTAGGTAGGGTGTATATATCGTGTATGTACGACAACCCTGCATCACACATACTTGCAACCTCTCAGAGTCGATCGTAAGTAGTCTAAAAATATTGAGGTAGATCGCCAGCAGTTCAAGTTTGAGCACCCCTGGTATAAAGAATCTATTTAAGTTACATTCATAAAATGCTGAAACAATTAAAAGCAATAACCTTGGGTTAAATCCTCGTTGTTTGTATCCAATGATCGAAGCTCAACAAGTTCTATTTCATCACCTTTCTTGCTTTTTACTACACAAACATATTTGTAGTATTTATTTTTTTCTAAGCTGGGGAATAATACTAGTAAAAAACATCTTCTTGGATATTTTCCCATGATAGAACCGGACGAGCAGTAAGTATGGACAAAAGTGCATTATATTCTTCCGGGTCTTCATCCAAGCAACTTTCTTTAGAATCATTAAGTTTCGTTGTCGTTTTTTCCCCTTTTTTCTGTGATATTTTTGTACGTCTATCACTTGGTTGGTAATTCTCATCTGACGATAAAGAAATTCCCCTGCCCAAGACTCCTAATCCCTCAACATATAATAATCTCAGGCCAATCAGCATTTTACCGACGTTTTCGAAATTACTGGAAAAAGTAATGGAAATGCAATTGCAAAAGCATTTGAATATTAACATTATTCTTCCAACTACTCAGTCTGGTTTTTAGATCGGGGCATGGCTGTGTTACAGCATTGTCAGAAATCACAGATAATATTTTTAGCGCTATAGATAAAAGCAAGCTGACAGTTTTGATATTGCTGGACTACACCAAAGCCTTTAACACTCTGAGCCATGAAATTCTTAACTCCATTCTAAATTTCATTTGATTGTCACCGACAGCCCGCTGTCTGGTTGCTGACTACCTCCAAAATAGAGTACAGGCTGTGAAATGCGCTGGGCTTACATCTAATTTTTTAGAAATTTCGACAGGAGTTCCACAAGGCTCTATCCTGGGCCCTCTTCTCTTTTCTGTGTGTGTTTCCAATTTTCCTTCAGTGTTTCTCTTTTGTGCCCAGTATTATTATGCCGACGACACTCAAATATATATGTCATTTAATTTTCAAGACAAACATTGTTTGCAGTTAAATTCGGCAAAGTGGGCCGTGATGGTGTTCGGTAGGGAGATGGATAGGAGAAATTTTGTGGCATCCTTTAAAGACAAAATTGTCATTACAAAGAAACCTATCACATTTTATGAACATTATAAAAATCTTGGCCTCATTATGGACCAAGACCTGCGATTTTCTCAGCACATTAGTAAATGCTTACAAAAAAGTTACCTTAATTTAAAATTAATATATCAACACAGAGCTCTATTAAATAGAAAAACTAAATCTATGCTTTGTGAATCGTTGGTCCTATCCCATCTTAATTTTTGTGACACCGTATATGATTCCTGTTTAAAAAGCACAGATATAAGAAGAATACAAAGACTTCAAAATAGTTGTTTGCGCCTGATTTACGGCATAAGAAAGTACGACCATATTAGCCACACTTTTAACCTTAACAATTGGCTCAATACGAAAAAAAGGAGGCAACTTCATTCTGCAACGCTTTTCTATTCCATTTTAACAAGTAAAATACCTTCTTACTTATATAATAAAATTCAATATCGAACGGATATTCGTAACTTGAATATTCGATTTAAAAATACACTAACCCCTCCTCTCCACCCAACAGAAATGAATAAGAGATCATTTTCGTATCAAATTGCAAATGTAATGAATAAGCTCAATAATAATTTTAAAAATATAAAGTCCAAAGCTGCATTTAAACAATATGTGTTTAAAAAGCTATTTTCTGAACAATAATACTTATAATATAATTACGAATTGATGTTAACCTCTATATTTCACAACCAATGCTTTAGTGTAACTTGAATTGCATTTAATTTTCTCCTTTGTGTTACTATGTAATGTTTGTTGCCGCTTTCTCTTGTTTATTATACATTTTTTGGGATGCGTTTATCTACTAGATTAGGGTTAGGTGTAAGAACAGGCATTTATTCCTTCCAGAATAAATGAACTGAATCTCGCCCTTACTGCACTTTATTTGTATTATTTATGTATATTTTAAAATAAAAGTCCTTTATTATTATTATTATTATTATTAAATCGTTTCTGACAAATCGTCAGATGAATCTATGGTATATTTACCAATTTCCTCAACGCTGTCAGTGCTATCTCTATCACTGATTCGCCTTTTTCGTGATTTAAGTGTGGCTTTATGAAGTTTTTTTGTTTTCTTTGCATTATCCGACTTAAGTTTTTTTGTTTTTTGTATTTTTAGAATTGTCAATACCCTTTTAAGCTTTCTCTAAATTCTTTTGTTTTAACTTTTCTAATGACTCCTTTGAAGTTATCACCTCAGATCCTGTACACATTCTTCTTTTCTTCGAGGCTGTTGTAACGTCTTGTTTATGTTTCCCTACAAAGGTTAGCAAAATATCTTCAAACGATTTATTCTGGTCAGCTTCTTTCAGAGAAATCTGAAAAAGAAAAATTGGCGACATTAGCTAACTTATACCACTTATTGCAAGGTTCATTACCTTTCTTATTCCTGTTTGCTGCTTTTAACTCCCATTTGTGGTAGCTTCTTCTGACTGATGCTGCTGATTTTCACTTAAAATTGGATTGGTATTCACGTCAGCGATATCCGATTGATGCTTGTGGTGAATTCCACTTGAAGATGAAGCCGTAACATCTGTCGTATCCGATTGTTTCTGATTGTCAAATTGGTTGAAATTACACTGGCCGACAAGATTTTTCTAACACAGGCCAGCTCATTATTTTCACAATGGAAATACCCTCCCAATAATAAAAAAAATATTCGGAAAGCCCTAAACGTACCATTTTTTAATAGCCTAATTAGAACCTTTTATATTGGCAGGTAAACAATTTTATTGTGGGGCGGCTAAAATGGGTCCATTTTACTACGGAAAAATTACCTAGACTGGGTTGTTTACAACATTAGACATAAAATAAACGTTAAACATCACTCTTCTGTTGAGTTTCGAATTGAGTGGTTCTCTGTGTATCGATAAGCACGTGTATATGAAGACGAGAATGTCGAGTCAAACGCACCGAAGTTGCAAATTTTCTCCTGACACATTTTGTTATATTTGTGGAGAATTTCTGGTGAAATCATAAGCCAGGCCATTTTCCAAAAATGTACAAAAAACCTACTTTATATATTTTGGTGTGTTAATTGGGATCAAGATAAGCGGTGGGCTCCCCATGTGTGCTGTGTTAGTTGTAGTGTATCATTGGTGCAGTGGATGAAGGAAAAGAGAAAAAGTATGCCTTTTGCAGTTCCAATGGTATGGCGAGAACCTACCAATCATTCTGACGATTGTTATTTTTGCCTGACAAAGACTGAAGGTTATTCCAAAAAGGGAAAGCACAATATAGAATATCCAAATTTGCAATCTGCCATACGACCTGTTCCTCACAATGCAAATTTGCCAGTGCCGATTGCCCCTTTAAATAGGCAAGCTATTAATTTGGGAGATAATGGAGATAACGCATCATCAGGCAGCGCAGAAGAACAGTGCACCGATCCCACTTTTACCACAGGTCCAAGTTCCGGCGAGCCACATTTGATTGTTCAAAGTGAATTAAATGATTTAGTACGTGATTTGGGGTTATCCAAGCAACAGTCAAAACTTCTGGGTTCCCGTCTTAAGGAATGGAACCTATTGGCCAAAGAAACAAAAATTACGAATTTCAGAAAAAGAAATGCTATGTTTTCTGAATTCTACAGTATGGAAAATTCGTTGGGCGCGTGTACTGATATAGACAGTGTTATGCAGGAACTTGATATTGAACATTCTCCCCGTGAGTGGCGCTTATCAATATACTCATCTAAATATATCTTAAAAGCTGTGTTATTGCATAATGGAAATTTAAAACTCTCTATACCAGTTGCTCATTTAGTTGCAATGAAAGAAAATTATGAAAATATGCGCACGATTTTGAATAAAATAAACTACAATAGGTATAAATGGCAGATATGTGGGGACGTAAAAGTTATAGAGATTTTAGTGGGACTTCAGGGGGATTTACAAAATATTGCTGTTTTCTTTGTTTATGGGACAGTCGTGCAATAAATCAGCATTATGTAACAAAAATTTGGCCAGAAAGAAGCAAATTTCAACCGGGATCTCAAAATGTTAAATGTATACCTCTTATTGATTCCAAAAATGTCCTTTCGCCTCCTCTTTACATTAAACTTGGGCTCATAAAAAACATTGTGAAGGCTTTTAATAAAGATGGTGATGGATTTAAATACCTAAGACAAGTCTTTCCCCAGTTAAGTGATGCCAAATTAAAAGAAAGCATTTTTATTGCGCCACAAATCAGAAAATTGCTGGACGATGTCAATTTTACGGAAAAGCTTACCGGGCAGAAATTCAGAGCATGGAATTCATTTGTTAATGTAGTAAGAGGATTTTGAGGCAACAATATGGATGAAAATTATGAACAATTAGTTAATGAACTCTTAGATGCCTATAACGCGCTTGGTGCCAGAATGTCATTAAAAGTTCACTTCCTCCATTCTCATCTGTCATTTTTCTAAAAATTTGGGAGCTGTTTTGAAGAGAGAAGATATCAAAACAATGGAAATGCGGTACCAAGGACGATGGGATCCAGCCATGATGGGTGACTACTGTTGGTTATTGAAGAGAGAAGATAGGATACCTTATAAACGGAAAAAATATAGTTTAATTAGTGTTTTAAGTTAATATTTTTCTCGTTTGCTTTTCTCTCAGATGTATGGTATGTTTAATAGGCGAAACCTGTAAACATAGTCAATAAACAGGATTAAGAATTTTCTGAAATCATTTTTTCTATAGCTATTAAGTATCGTAACATTCGATATGGTTCTACAACTCTAACAAGAAAACGTGCTACAACTTTCTATTTGTCATTTTCGTATTTGGATAGGTCCATTTCTATTAGATTATGCTATTCTGATTTGTGTTACAACAAAAAAATTTTTTTTTGTCGGCCAGTGTTATTACTTACCTCCGCTGTTACGTGTTCAATATTATTTTTATCAAACATCGAAGGTTGTTTTCTACGGAGATAGCGATAAAGATCAGCTGGTCCGAAATTGGTTTGCGATATTGCGTTTCTGTTTACACAGCAACCTTCCGCTTCAAAGAATTCTTTATCGCAAAATCCCCGTCTTTTTAAATCCATTTATTATAATAGAATGGTTTAGGCTATAGTAAATTCTGTTGAGCAATGAAACAAAGTGTTTTTTAGGCAGCTTTTTTCTAGTATTTCCTCGTTGCCACTTTACTAGTTCTTTATCCCAATTGTTTTTAAATGGCTTAAACACAGCTGGTGTGAAGTGAAGCAGTGGCTGAAATGTGTCGAGTGGGTTGGAAGTTTTAGGATTGTAATATTGTTTGCTGTAGCAAGTGTAGCTAAGTCATAATTAATATGACTTCCGTGGCCATCGAATATTAAAAGTGCCGGGGAACCTTCAGGGATATATTTAAAAAAAACCTTTTTAAACCAATTATAAAATATGTGGCTATCCATCCAGCCGTTTTTAGACGCTGCATAAGCAGTTTCGTCATACTCATTTTTATTTATCCACGACTCGATGATATTTTTTCCTTTAAAAATCACAAGGGGTGGTAATTTTTGCCCAGAAGCTGATATTATACGTGTAGCTTTAGCACTTTTTTGGCTCACTACTTTGGTTTTGGATGGACTACTATTAAAAGATGTGTCAGTTTTTCTACCGTTTCAATCAGTATATCATAAAACCCATTAATAATAAAAGGATTGTTCAACGTGGAATTTGGTATAAATAAATGCAAGCTACTCATATCAACAAGGGACAGTGGAAAGACCACCCTAAGAGGGAAACAATCAACAATGAAACTATAGATAACATGCTCAAAGAAGAAACATACAGATACCTAGGCTTCCATCAAAGCACCAAAATTAACCACACTCATATCAAATCAGAGCTCAAGACCGAATTTAAGATCAGACTCACAAAGCTACTAAAAACAAAACTGAATTCCAGAAATCTAACCGAAAGCTATTAACACCTTCGCCATACCTATTCTTACGTATTCCTTTGGTATCATTAAATGGTCACACACAGACATAGAAAACATTCACATTCTCATACGCTCTGAATTCACCAAACACAGGAAGTTACATCCCAACGCATGCAAGGAAAGACTAACCATCGAGAGAAAAGAAGGAGGTAGGGGACTTATAGATATACAATCGCTAAATAAAAAACAAATGTATCAACTCTCAATCTCACTCAACTCAAATTCTTCCACAACAAACAAACTAACCTCCACAAGGCACTAGTGAAGGCAGACAAGAATTATACACCGCTCGACCTGTCTCAAACGAGCCAAGCAGCAGACGCACACAGTCACATCTAATCACGACTAGAAAAGATGAACACCTGGTCTCAAAAAACACTTCACGGAAGACACAGATACCACATAAAGCAAGACCATATACATAAAAAGCTTTCATATACGTGGTTACAAGAAAAGCAGCTGTTCCCCGAAACAGAAGGCTTCCTGCTTGACATCCAGGACAAAGTCATGGCAACCAGAAACTACCGAAAACATATCATCAAGGACACAACCATTGAAGACGAGAGGTGTAGGAGATGTCACCAGCAGAGAGAAACGATCGATCACATAACGAGTGGATATAGAATAATGGCCGGAACTGAATACACCGCGAGACACAACTCAGCAGCGTAAGGTCGTTCATCAAGCATTAGCCACAACATACAAACTAAGGGAGAACACAGACCCTTACTACCATTATACATCAACATCCATACTTGAAAACGAAGACTACAAGCTCTACTGGGACATTGACATCCACACAGATAAAACAATCCCCGCAAACAGACCCGATATCACCTTTCAATCCAAAAAAGAGAAAATCACTTATTTAATTGACATGGCTGTCCCCAACGACGAGAACATCCAAGCGAAATACATTGAGAAGATCGCCAAATACACGGACTTGGCAATGGAAATAAAAAGGCTGTGGAAACCCTAAAAAGTCATCATTGTTCCTCTCGTCATATCAGTAACAGGTCTCACCCCAACAACATTTACACAGCATTTGGCTCAATTAGGACTTAATACAGACAACCACAGGAACATTCAAAAATCGGTCATTTTGAAAACATGTAGCATCGTTAGATCATTTCTTAATACAGAATAGTTGTTTTTTTTTCCTTTTTTTATTTTTATTTTTTTGTACCGACTTATAATCCCGTCAGTATAAAATACAACCACAGGAATACTGTGAGAGAACAAGTCATAATAATAATAATAATAATATTTTTTATTTGACTCGAAAACCTAACTTCTGAGATAAACTGTACGGACATTTCACTAGGACCATCCTGTACCTTTGCTAAAAGGCTACATATTAATTTTCAACTTTTAAATTACTATATAAGCAGCACTAATGAATTAAAAACTGTTTCATTTATCAGACCTAAGAAATGTCAAGTATTAAAACGGCTTATTTTGCTTCTCTTTAAACTAGAATCCTTTATAACCATTCTTCTACCTGACATTCCCTACAGACTGTTAACCGACAAGCTGAGAAAGAAAAAGGTAAAAAGATCTATAATACATTTTATTGGGGTAAATAAATGGATTTGACATTAGCCTTGTATATGCCTACTAAAAAACACATTAAATTTCACTTATTGTCGCCAAATGCTTGTGAACACAATGACTAATCAAACTCGTTTCAAAGAAAACCGCCTTACTTTCCGCTGAAATCGGGTTAGATTTCCTCTAAAAAATTGTAAATATTTGCCAACCAGTCTTCATAATCTGGGTTATGTTACGTGAAGCAATAATAAGTATTCTGCTTTAAACTCGATAATTTGTATAAAACCTTTTTATTATTTCTGCAATCGGCTATTCAAGCCCCTGAATATGAATTATGAAAAATGAAGCTCGGTTGATCTTGATCAAGTTTATCTAGATACTTGTATTTTGCATGATAGTTCAAGAAAATGTATTACTTTATTAATAGTAAGCATAATATTTTAGTTCTCTTATATATTGTTAATTATGTATAACGACATTATTACTGAAAACAAGAATGATAAGAAAGTGGGACGTTCAGCATGTTTATGTAAAAGATAGGCTATGAGATGTGAGAGGTCGCCAACTTCTAAAAGCATTCCTGCTCATTTTAATATAAAACAAAAAAAAATCAATTTTTCAGCACATTAAGAAATTATTTTCCACAATTATGTTTTGGATGGGTTTTGGTAAAATAATATTACTTAGATGCACTTAAACATTTTGTAAAGTCAGTCTCCTTATAGGCTATTATGAAAACAATTCCTATTTTACTATTTTCCTGGCCTATTTAGCTATATTATCATTATTGATAGCATTACGATAAGTTTCGGTAATATTTATGTCAGGGGATTATTCGGTTGGTAATTTACGGTAATGAAGCCAAAAAATCGGGAAATGGCCTTTATCTTTACTCACAACGTTCATCATTAATTTCCCAACCAATAAGGTTTTTATAAAATTGTAGAAAAATGTGTCCTAATTTAAAAAATCGGTAAAAAATGTCTCATAAAGTCAATTGAATAAGAAGATTTTTATATTATTAGATTATTTTATTAGGCCGCCGTTTTGTTCCACCACCTTGAATCCGTACCAACATTTTGCCAGTTGGTTTCTACATAATACTTGATTTTTGTGTAAAATTTGAGATTTATTTATTTATTTATTTATTTATTCAGTACTTAGCAGATACATATCCCATTAAAAAGTACTCTCAGGTATAGTTACGTAAAAGTTCATAATTTATGTTGTAAAACTATACTATACCTACAATCTTGTAGTTATAATTGCTTTAAAAATCCTTAGACTAGTGTTAAATATATCGCAATGTAAGTGTATACTGTTGTACAGATTACAAATTCTATAAATAGGAGAGTTTAAATAAATGTTCGAATGAGCAACATCACATAAGTAAAAAGTATTATGAGTCCTAGTATTATAAGTGGGAACATTAAATGTTAACATTTCTAAAAATTCACTATCACTTGAACCACTTCTTACAACCTTCCATAGATAAACTAAATCTGCTACTTGCCTCTTCTTTTCGAGACTGTAAAAACCATATTTTAACAACAAATGCTCTTTCGACATGTAAAAGTCGTAAGCTCCGGTTTCTTTGTAATAGATATAACGCATCATATTTGTTTGAACTTTCTCAATACTATATTTATGACACTGACCTGACTACAATATTCCAGTATAGACCTCACAAAAGATATATGTAATGTCCTGATACACCGAACATCAGAGAAAGTTCTTGTATTTCGAACCACAAAACTATACAATTGAGATGCTCTGTTACATATTATTTCTACATGTTTATTGAATGTTAGTCGACGACTATTTTTACTTCCCTATAAAGTTTCAAATATCCGCAAATAACTTTATTTTCGTATCTGAGCCATCAATAGTTAATGTGATGTCATTAATGAACATGAGGAACATAAGCGGGCCAAGGTTAGAACCTTGGGGAACACCCGATGAAGGAACAAAATAACCTGAAGTATGACCCCTTAATTCCACCCGATGTTGTCTAGTTTTAAGGTAAGAAGAGATTAGTTGTAGCAAATTATAATGAAAGCCAAACTGTTTTGTAGATTACATCCATTTGGCTTCGCCTGTTTAGGGCCTCCGATATGGTGCTAGCAGCACATATTAAATTACTGACCGTCGATTTCCCTTTTAGAAACCCATGTTGATGAACACAGAGTATTGGTGCCACAGATGTATAAATGGTTTCGCACAATATTGATTCAAAAATCTTGGCAGCCGAGGAAAGTACTGCAATTGGTCTATAGTTCGTAACATGGCTCCTAGAGCCTTTTTTATGTATAGGACAAACTTTAACCTTTTTCCACTCATCAGGAAACACTAGTTTTTAAGCTAAGATTGAAAATAATTCTCAAGGGATATCTTAATACATCTATGACTGCTTTTATTAAATAAGATGGTACCCCATCTGGACAAATTGCCTTACCAACCCTCAGCCTCCCAATGGCATCAACAACCACGGTATCATCAATTGAACACAGCGACACCTGATCAACAAATATATTTCCTATAATGTTGTAATTGAGATCGTAATTTGAGGAATATACTTCAGTAAAATGTTCAGCAAAAACATCACATATTTGTTTACCATCATCGTACTGTGTGCATCATTAAAAAACATTTTGCTGGGTACATGGCTTGATCCCCTTTTAGAGTTTATGAAGCTCCAGAATGCTTTGGGGTCGTGTGTGATGTCCTGCTGCATTTTAAGGATATAGTTTCTATGAGAATCAGAAATGTTTTTTTTATTTTAGATCTTAGAGTAGATAATTCCCGCAATAATTCTGGGTTACTTTTCTTTTTCATTTAATAATTAATTTAAAGATTTTCTTTTTTCTTTAAATCCCTAATTATGCCCTTATTGAACCATACCGGATATGACCTACCAGCAGTCTCAACCTTGGTTACGCACAACTAAAATATATTATATATTTTACTATAAAATAAATCATCCGCAGCATTGACATCATTAAAAGACTCCAAAAGAAACCAGTCAATATTAAGAAACATATCGTAGAGTAAATTGAAATTAGCTTTTTTGAAATTTTATTTAACTGACTGTCTTTTTAAATTAGTAGTCTTTCCACCGTTAACATTAATATTTATTTGTAGGGTTGGGTGGTGACTATCCTCAGATAACAAACCATAGGCAGCCCTTGAAACCATACATTTTTTATTACTTATTACTATATCCAGAATATGATTCAGACTATTAGGTATTCTATTGTACTGGATTGTACTGGATACATTGGATAAGCAATTTTTTAGTAATAAATTTTTTAACACTTCACTAGGCCGCCATTTTGTTTCGCCATATTGGATTTTCACTAAAATGTTACCCTTTTCATCCCCATATAACCCTTAATTTTTGACCAAAATTTGAAGTCAATCGTTTAAGGAGTTTTAAGCTATGCCGCATACAGGCCGATCTTTGATTTTTCCCCAAAATAAGTTGGATACGAAAAGGGGGAACGTGTTTTTGGATCCAGGGACCTTAAAAGGCAGAGATCTGCAGAAATCTCGGAGGGTGATTTTTTTTTAACCCAGACATATACAAATTAGTATTGAAAAAAAATGCGAGAATATGTTAATAAATTGTTTTTGCTACTAATTAGCATAAAAAACTCTAATAGCAAATATGAATAATAATTTCCCAATCAAGGTTTTTAGAAACTAATAGAATAATATGTTTTAAAATGTTTTTCGTCGCAAGGTAAATATGCGTTGTGGAAAAATGTGTCCTAATTAAAAAAAAAAAAGAAATATTGTATATTTTGGAGATATCGTATTGATCTTATTCTTAACTTGACTCTTCCTGCCGAGTGGAGCGTTATGGTTAAACGTGCAACAATAAGTATAAATTTTTTTACTAAATTTGACCGAAGCGTTTTCTAAACACCGTTTTGTATATTGTTATTAGAACACGTAAGTGGTACATTTTTTAATAAATTCCGTATATTTTTTTACCCATTATATGTGACAGAGGCCGCTTTTCCTTAGGTCAAATGATCAAAGATCCCTCAATAAATATTTCCAAACAGAAACAAATAAATAATATAATACATAATCTATATTTTTTTTAAATTTTGAAATTTCCTCTGTTATTCTAAGCGTGTAAACTCGTTGACCTTTCTCTGAATTCCGCGACACACTATCCATGCCTCGCACCGCGATCTCCGGAGAGGTTTCGTTTCATTATTTGGAATCGATCAATCACGGCTGGCGACCCGCGTTGTCCTTGTGGTTGTAAGCGGAGGCGAGTTTTTCCCGAGTGTTCCCGATCAAATTCGCATAGGAGCGCATAGGTAAGATACGGCTTAAGTTGGCAAAGTTTGGGTCAACAGCCGCGTCGAGGAAACTTAAATATTTTTGTCAGTTGTGTGATAGGTTGTGGTTACGATTGCTTATTTTTATAGATATTATTTAGAAGATTTTACATGTTTGTTGGTTTTGTGGTTTAAATCAATGTTTTAGAATATTAAGACTTTATAATCCCTTTTCAATTATTTTGACGAGCTGAACCTTGAGAAACGACTCGGATTTAAGACCAGTAATCGACCTTTGCCGAAATTTAAAATTCAGCAAACAGGTAAAGACAAAAACAAAGAAGTAAATCGTTATTTTGGTGGAAATATGTACGATTTATGTGCCTGGACATGCAGCTGCGAAGTAACAATGGCATTTTAATGTTTCGTGTGTCTGCTTTTTGCAGATAACTCTTTGTGGTTTATATGTATTGACCCCCCTGAAAAGTTGTCCACGACCGCCACTGCTTACAGCTGTATTGAGGCTTTACATCAACCCTGTATAATCTATAAGGGCACTTTTAGAACTATATTAAAGATATTATACTTCCAGGTGTATTTAAATCACATATTTAGATATCTAAACAAAACAATAATTAAAAATCAACTATAACGAAAACTTTATGCTCAGTTTTCGATATCATCCTGTATAGGCATCAAATTGTTTAACATATGTAATTTTAATATTTATTTACTCAATTTTGTGCATAAGCTTACATAAGGTTATATGTAAAATTAAATTAAATTGGCCTTCTCTATGTATTTTTATTATTTTGTAACATTGTTGCCTGCGTTACTATATGTTGTTTTGTTTTATAATATGTTGTTCTTGTAGACGGTGAACAGGAAACCAAGCCAACACATGGTGATAGAAGAAGAAGAACATCGCAATTTAAAATTAACTGTTGGTTTAATAAGAATAATTACTCGGGTTATAGTTATTATTATTATTATTATTATTATTATTGTCTTTTGTTGTCTTACAGTTACGGAAGCGTATAAATGCCACAATTTTTTTTATTTTAAGATTCTGACTTTAATGTCGGAATTTAACTAGATTCTGAGTTTAAAGTCAGAATTTAACAAAATTCTGAGTTTAACGAAATGCATTTTTGACATCTCCCCCAAACCTAAAACTGATGTCAGAAGATAGATAATTAAATATTAAAACAGATAAGTGAAATCCATTTCTTGCAAGTAAACTCGTTTGAGATTTACCGAACTTCAAAGGGTCAAAACTGTCATTGTTCAAGCGCCATTTTCTCGAAAACAGTTAAATTTAGGCATGAGAAAGGTAACTCAATAAGTGTTTGGATTTTTCAGAAAAATATAAAAATTTAATAAAATATAGGGCATTTCATTTAAAAAACGGATGATGCCTCTGGTTTGAGGTAGAAGCGGCAACACCGCGCAATTTAAAATATTTTATATGGAGAGTATATTATGTTCATCTATGGCCAAAACCAAATTCTCAAAACATCCTATTCGTTGGGTCTCCAGATATTTCCAATAGGACTCTTAACTTGAATCACCCTGCAAGAAAGGGGGAGATCTGTCAGTATATTTCGCGAGACACCCTTACATCGTTGAAACATATTTGAACCGTTTTCTAAGACTTATTTATCGTTTTCTATTACCTTTTTTATTTTGTAAACCTTTTAATGTATATGTTTTCTTTGAAGTATATGCTGTTTTTTATTCTTTTATGTACCTTTTGGTGTATATGTATTATATGTGTTTTTTTTAATAAACATTTCTAAAGCAATAGAAATAAATAAAAATACATGAAATGAACTAATTAAACATATGTTTAATTTGTCAGAGACTTATTTAACACTCAAAAATCAAAATAGGAAACTTTTATTTTGTATCCTCCACCCTTTTGTCATTTTTTAGCCATCTGTAGTTTGGTGGAACAATTCATAGCGCATTTGACATTATTCAAACAAGAATATTGAACTTGTTTTTTGGTTCCAGTTTGTTACGCAATCGTACTACTGACTTTAAACTCAGAATTTTGTTAAATTCCGACTTTAAACTCAGAATTTTGTTAAATTCCAACTTTAACTCTTTGAAGTACCTTGGTCGACAATTTGAACCACCTTTTTGCTGACCTTTCCAGCATGGTGGTTGATGAAACGTACCACTTAAATCAAAGTTATTTTTGTTGTGTATGTCGGTTTAATAACCGTCCCGCATTTGATTGGCTTATGATCCATCGCCTGACGCAAATTCCTGAAACGTTGGCGGTTGCGTTCACGATTTTGTGTGGTTATTTACGTTTCACGTACTCCGTAGTGATTTGAGGTTATTGTTTTTATGAGAAAAGTGTTGTTTTTTATTCAAAAGTGGCTTTATTTATGATTTTTATGTAAAAACCAACTATAAAGGTGAGTTAATATACATGTTAGATGTTTGTGATATTTGAACTCCGAGTTTTGTTGGTTTCTTTTAGTGTTTAAAAACTGTACCACCGTACAGTTGGAAACATGAACCGACGGCAGGATCCACTCACTTTCAATTTGATAGGCATGACAGAAAATGAACTCTATGATGAAATAGATGCAATCGAAAATGATTGTGCCTCAATCCCTTCCGATTGTGACTCGGAGGCTGATGGTGACGAGTCAGAAAGTGAAGGTTGTTCTTCAGCTGCTATGTTTGATCATCCCGAGGTTGCCGAAATTGTTTCTGAGTATGAAGAAGACGAGCCTTCCTCTTCAGATGAATGGGATGCAGAGGATTTAGTACCGCTATTTACTCTAGCAAAACGATGGAAAAAAAGTTTGGTCACTACTTGGAATAAATGCGTTTCTACTATGAAGACTCCTGATCCATTCACTTCGGATGTCGGTCTGTCGAATTCAATTCGAGATCGTGCTAGCCTAAATCCTTATGAGGCGTTTAATCTTTTTTTTACCGACGAACTTTTGACTGATATTGTGTTTCAAACTAATCTCTATGCAGAGCAAACATTTCAAACCAAGGGTAAAGCATATACTCAAACACATGTTGACGAACTCAAGACATTTTTGGGTATAAATATTCTTATGGGCATTAAAAAATACCCAAGTTACCGTGATCATTGGAGTTCTTCACCAGACCTTCACGATCCCTACATAAGTAAGCTTATGAGAGTTCATAGATTTGGTTGGATTCTTTCGAACCTTCACCTAAATGACAACAGCATAATGCCACCACGTGGCTCAGCCCATTATGATAAACTTTATAAAGTACGGCCCCTTCTCAATCACCTTAAAACTAATTTTCAATCATGCTTACAGCCCCATGAAAATATCGCCGTCGACGAGTCAATGATAAAATTTAAGGGGCGATCTTCGCTAAAACAATACTTATTAAAAAAACCCATAAAAAGGGGATACAAAGTGTGGGTTTTAGCGGATGAAACAGGGTATTGTTGGAATTTTGATATATACACAGGGAAGACGGGGGATCAAACAGAAAAAAGTTTGGGGGCCCGAGTCGTTAAGAATTTAGCTACTCCAATTGAAAAAAAAAATCACAAAATATATTTTGACAATTTTTTCTCATCCGTAAAGCTAATGGAGGATCTTTTAGACTTAAAACTATATGCATGTGGAACAGTAAATGTATCCAGAAAAAATTTGCCTAATTTCACTAATGATAAAAATTTAAAAAGAGGGGAGTATGAATGGTTTATAAGCGATAGTGGATTGAGTGCTGTGAAATGGCGTGACAAGAAATCCGTGCATATGTTATCTAATTACCATGACCCTACAGTTGTGACTCAAGTAAAAAGGAAAGAGAAAGATGGCACTGCGATGCATATTCCTTGCCCTTTTTTACTTAGTGATTATAATAAACACATGAACTTTGTGGACAAATTCGATCAAATGCGATCATATTATGGGCTTGATCGAAAAAGCCACAAGTGGTGGCATCGCATATTCTTTTTCTTTCTGGATACGGCAATAACAAATGCCTTTATAATATATAAACTATACCATAAAGAAAATGCTAAAATTTATCTCAAAGAATTCCGAAGACAGGTTTCAGAAGGCTTAGTTGCCAAAACATTGGTTCAAAAATTAGACAAAAGAAACATGTCTACGGAATTATCAGTCGCCATTAGTTCTCATAAGCCCACAGTATCGACCGCCGTTAGAAGAGCAGAAAGTGCACATCAGCCAATGAGAACCACTCGTCGAAGATGTGCTTATTGTAGCTCGAAAAAAAAAAGATGTTCGTACCAATTGGCAATGCAGTGTTTGCGCCATGCCATTATGTTTAGGAAAAACCAAAACTTGTTTCCAATCTTATCATGCTAAAACTTAATATGTTTTTAGAATATATTGTTTATTTATATATGATATTCTTAATTTTGTTAAAGTATGGTGGTGCAAGAAATAAACCACCCAATCTAAGTACTTTTGCAGTATATGTATATTTTTATATATGTGTATTAGTGTTCCAATATACTTATTTGAAAGAAATACACCACAATTTGTATATTTTTCAAATGTTTTTTTTCTCGTACCGCTAGGGTTTTTTTTTAAGCCGAATTCCCGTACCTCAAAGAGTTAAACTCAGAATTTTATTAAATTCTGACTTTAAACTCAGAATTTAGTTAAATGCTTACTTTAAACTCAGAATTTTATTAAATTCCGACTTTAAACTCAGAATTTTGTTACATTTTGACTTTAAACTCAGAATTTAGTTAAATTCGGACTTTAAACTCAGAATTTAGTTAAATTACGACTTTAAACTCAGAATTTTGTTAAATTCCGACTTTGAACTCAGAATTTTGTTAAATTCCGACTTTAAACTCAGAATTGAAAAATAAAAAAAATTGTGGCCCTTCTACGCTTCCGTACACAATATTAGTCAGACAAAAAAAAAGAAAAAAAAAACAACTATTGAGTATTAAGAAATGATCTAACGATGCTCCATGTTTTCAAAATGACCGATTTCTGGATGTTCCTGTGAATGTCTGTATTAAGTCCTATTTGAGCCAAATGCGGTGTAAACGTTGTTGGGGTGAGACCTTTTACTGATATGACGAGAGGAACAATGATGACTCTTTCCTGTTTCCACAGCCTTTTTACTTCCATTGCCAAGTCGGTGTATTTGGCGATCTTCTCGTCCTTGAGGACAGCTATGTCAATTAAATAAGTGACCTTCTCTTTTTTGGATTGAAATCGGGTATGTTTGTGGGGATTGTTTTATCTGTGTGGTTGTCAATATCCCAGTAGAGCTCGTAGTCTTCGTTTTCAAGTATGGATGTTGGTGTATAATAGTAGTAAGGTTCTGTGTTCTCTGTTCGTTTGTATGTTGTGGCTAATGCTTGATGAACGACCTTCGGTGCTGAGTTGTGTCTCGCGGTGTATTCAGTTCCGGCCAGTATTCTGCATCCACTAGTTATGTGGTCGATCGTTTCTCTCTCCTGGTGACATCTCCTGCACCTGTCGTCTTCAATGGTTGAGTCCTTGATGATGTGCTTTCGGTAGTGTCTGGTTGCTATGTTTGCTTGCTTCTGTTTCAGGGAACAGCTGCCCTTCTTGTAACCATGTATGCTCTATTTTAACGAAAAATAAACGTATTAGTACGGTAATATCTAACATTACCTAACTAAAGTCAGTGCGGTAATGGCTTCTTACCTCACAATCGTAGATAAATATTTATTACGTAACATAACACTGCCAAACCAGCCGTTTTTAAGAATAGAGTTTTTTATTTAATATTTCTTTGCTTCCTCAATTATCAAAATTGTGTTTATCATCACTAATTTGATTGTTGACATGTGTACTCTTAGAGCTAGTTTAATATAATTTGAACAAGGTTTCCCTCTATTAAAAACGTGTTTTTAATAAAATTGGTTTTTAATTGTTTGCTATTGAAATGATGTTAATATACATCTATGACGCAGTAATGTAAAGAAAACAAGTCAAATGTTTTGTATATTTTCAATATATTTACATGCAGCGTTCCACTTAAGACTGAACAACTCCTATCATTATATTATTAATATTATTATTATGCAGTTGTTAATTCGTCCTAATTAAATGTTAATTAAACGTTAAAAAGCTAAAAACTTTCTTTATTTCAGAGTTATAGTTTTAATAAAGGCATAAAATAATCTATTTTATGTTATTTTTAAAAGCAAATTATATAAATTACAAGAATAATGTAGAATAGCAAGAGAACATTAAAAAATGGAAAAAATATTTCATTTATCTCAAACAAACTTTTCTCAACACAAAAAATGTGGAAGTTTTAGGATAACTTTATTTCATTAACATACCTTCTACGATCTATTATTTATTTATAGCAGATAGAGATGCATATTAACATTTTAGAGAACTAAATGAGATATTAATTTTTTCAAGTCTCTATACAGGGTGTTAAAAAAGTACGCTGCCAAACTTCAAGGGACGATTCCTCGCATTATTCTAAGACAAAAAGTTTATATAAACATAGTTCTGAAAACGAATAGTTTTCAAGATACAGGGTGTTAAATTTTTATGAAAAAAAATGTTTTTCTATCATAATTTTTATACCACTCTAGATATTTTTATTAAATTTGGTGTACATCTTTTACCTATTAAAGAGCAGTTTTTGATGCAAAAGTATTTTTTAAATTTCTACCAGTGGCGTTCGTACGGAGTTTGGACAGAATGTTTATTAAGAAAAAAATGATACGCCACTGCTTTTTCTAAAAACAAAAATTATTTTTGAAATTCCCATTTAATTTTAAGCAAATTTGGTCTCTAGACTTACCTTCGTACGACGCACAATTTTTATGTAAAAAAATAAAAACAATTTTCATACATCTACTGCAATCCGAATCCAATTTGCAAGGATAATTTTTTGTAAAATCTGCTACTGTTTAATTTTTATGAAACATACCTATTTGGAAGTGGGCACGCGTAATGCTGTGGTTAGAATAAAACATTAAATAAATAAAAAAAAACTAAACAACACCAAGACGTTTATTAATAAAATAATTGTAAACCAAACATAACTTAACCAACCTTACAAATAATAATTTCACAGAATTTAATTTTAAAGTAACTGCTGGAAATGGCCTCCCCCGACTTCAATACATGCGTTTGTACGCCTTATTAGCGACTGGCGAACCCTTTCGAAAATACCAGGAGTTATAATAATATAATTTCACAGGACTCTTCTATCCGATTTCGTAGATCGTCTTCGCTTCGAACTGGTGTTGTGTAAACTAATGCTTTAAGGTGTCCCCAGAGAAAGAAATCTATCGGATTAATATCAGGTGACCTGGGTGGCCAAAATTGTGGTCCTGCACGCCCAATCCAGCGATCGGTATAATTTTGATCTAGGTACTGACGTGCCACTAAACTGAAGTGCGGTGGAGCACCGTCATGCATAAACCACATAGAACGCCTTTGCCTTAGTGGAACATCTTCCAAAAGTTCAGGTAAAACATGTTCAATAAATTGTCTATACTCCTCACCAGTAAGCCTGCTAGGCAGAAAGTGAGGCCCGATAAGGAAATCTCCTACAACTCCAATCCAAACATTTACAGAAAGCTGCTCTTGGAAATGATTTTCAATTATGGCGTGAGGATTTTCATCGGCCCACACATGATTGTTATGAAAGTTTATGATTGCGTTACGGGAAAAACATGCCTCGTCCGTAAACAACACCTGAGATAAAAACCTTGGATTTTGCATTAACTTATTTCCTACCCATCTACAAAAAGCCACTCTTAGCGGAAAACCTCTTGGCAAAAGAGCTTGGACACGTTGCGAATGATATGGATAAAGTTGTTGATCCTTTAAAATTTGCCATACTAATACGTGAGTAATGTTTAATTCAGTCGCAATTTTTCTCGTACTAGTTTCTGGGTTTTCATCAATTGCATTTAGGACAGCTTCCTCTATCTGAACCGTTCTTACTGTTCTTGGTCTCCCTATAAGGGCAGCAGACTTCTTAAAACTACCCGTTTCACAAAGTTTGGAGTGAATATTTGCAAAAAATTGTCTGTTAGGTAGTGGACGGTCAGGATATCTTTCTTGATACATCCGTCTAGCGGCGCGAGCGTTACCATCAGCCATTCCATACACGAAATGCATGTCTGCCATTTCACGGTTTGTAAACTGAACCATTTTTACCGAAAGAAAATTAAATAAACTTTTAAAAATTACACAAGTGCACCTTGATTAATAGTTTTGCCAACTGTCATGTTATTGTTATAAACAAACGAAGAACTGTCGTTTAGCAAAGCAAAGCCCACCTTGACAATTTAGGTTTCTTTGACTACTGAATTAAATTGCAGTTTGTTTCTTAAATTTTCCTACCAAATTGTTAGTTCTATTAAAAAAAATACATTTAGAAATAAGGGTTTAATAGTGAATTGTAATAAATTAAAAAAAGAAAAATTAAGCTCGCGAATGGCAAATACAAATCACAAGTGTTGGCGCAAAAAAGTTTGGGAGATAAAAGGGGACATGACCCAGAGTCACTCAGTAGATTATTCCAAATTTATAATTATTTCTTTTTATGGGTACTACTAACAGCATTACGCGTGCCAACTTTCAAATAATATGTTTAATAAAAATAAACAGAAGCGGATTTTACATAAAATTACCATTGCAAAATTGCATTTGGATTGCAATGATTTTTATTTTTTTACGCGAAAACCGTGTGTCGTACAAAAGTAAGTCTGGAGACCAAATTTTCTTTAAATTAAACGGAGATTTCAAAAATAATTTTTGTTTTCAAAAGAAGCAGTGGCGTATCTTTTTTTTCTTAAAAAATATTAATTTCAAACCCCGTAGGGACGCCACTGGAAGAAATAAAAAAAAACCTTTTGCATCAAACACTGTCCTTTAATGGGTAAAAGATGCACACCAAATTTGATAAACATACCTAGAGTGTTATAAAAGCTATAATAGAAAAACAAGTTTTTTCTTGAAAACTATTCGTTTTCAGAACTATGTTTATATAAACTTTTTGTCTTAGAATAATGCGAGGAATCGTCCCTTGAAGTTTGGCAGCGTACTGTTTTAACACCCTGTATACATTCAGCATAGTTACCTTCTAACGAACGAGCCATTTCAATTAAATATTTCCGGAAACTTTTAGAACGCTTGAAAAGCACGTTTCAAAATGTCAAATATTAGAAAACTAAGGCAACGACAATTAATTATTACACTTGATGGAAAAAAAGTGCAGCACGAATCAGAAAATCAAATTTAAAATTGCTATTGGTCATTATCTGAGAACTGCTGAATCAAATGTTTTAAAAATTGGGGGTTGAATTAAGAATTAAAGGATCATTAAAACCCCCCCTTCCATAAAAAAAAGTTTCGAAACTGCGTCCAGCTGTCTTCTTGACATTTAAAGCTGTAATTTTTTTCAAAAAATGGAGTTCCAAATTTGGTTGCAACATACCGAGCTGTTCAAAAGTTAACGGGGACGACGAACCTTATATTTTCACTGTATACATGATAGTGCTTCATCACAGTTTAGCAATATAAAGCGTCATTATTCATATTATACTTTTGGTACTTAACGGATAGGTCGAGGTGGGCTATTTTTAAACTATGAAGGCCTCCGGCTTAAATCTATGTATCTCCTTTTTTGAGGTCATCTTAAGGAATTTGTTAGTTCAACGCCAGTAATCACCAGGGAAGAATTGCTTCAAATGATAACGCATTATTGCAATCAAATTCAAAACGACTCACAAATGTTATTTCAAGAAATCTTATTTGAAGGAGCCCATTTGAAAATCTGTACAGGGTGGCCATTTTATGGTGATACAGTACCTTATCTAGAAAACGGTAATAGTTACGACAAAAAGTTAAATACAAAAGTTGTTTGGATTCAGTTAAATTTTTATTTTATTTCACTTTTGCTTATACAGGGTGTTTCGTTTTGACGTGACACATGTCAACTTTCTTAATTTAAATGGGATACCCGATATATTATTACACATTTCGATTCTACTGTTAATTTGCGAAAGTTTTTATAATAACATCTATATTTGAATTCTTTATCGTTTTTGAGTAAATTGAGTTTTTAGAATTTTTAAAAAAAAAACATATTTAAAAAAAAAATTTTACCTATAAAACTTTAATGGAACTGACTAATGTCCTAAACATACATTACTAAGGGTTTAATTCAACGAGTTTCCATGCTGGTCTTACCATTTAATATACAGGGTGTTAAAAATGAAAAGCAAAACAAACAGAACTTTAAATGTAAAAATCTCCTGTATTTTAAACACCCTGTATATTTTTATTTCATCTGATTCAGCGTTCATTTACCTATCATTACTCATATATATGTCCTATACCTAAAATGAACAGTTTCGATTTTATTAGCCGTTTTCTGATTTGACTATTTTTTTTTTAATATAAGTAAACAGATGAAATGGGCTAAAATAAAAATGTCGGAAACTAAGCCTTATTCTCATTTCCTTAACACAGATAGCGACTATAAATAATGTTAGAAAATACAAATAAAAGTGAAATATTATGTAATTTATGTTCTTATTATTTAATGTTTACGAAAATAAGGGAGAGACAAAAAAAATATCTTGTGCCACACGGTATAACTAATAACTAACTGAATATTAAACATGATTAAAATAGATTATAAAAAATTTTCAATATGGCCACCGTCCATTGCGATACATGAAGTGTAAATAGCCTCCATTTTTCGAATAGCGTTCCTTACTGAATTAGATGAATTAAAATTATTGATCTCTTCCCTGCTTTTTATTTTTAACTCATTTCTATTATTAGATCTATTTTTATAAACTTTATTTTTTAGTGCACCCCACAAAAAGAATTCTAAAGGGCTTAAATCAGGGCTTCGTGGTGGCCAGGATATTAAACCATGTCTTCCCATCCACAATGGAAAATGCTGATTAAGGAAATTTACTACCGCTGCAACCGTGCGGTAAGGGGCGCTATCCTGCTGAGAAATGATATTTTCTCGAATATTTGCTGGCAAGTCGTTGATAAGGGGCATGATTTTATTCCTAAGCAGCTCCAAGTATCTTTAGCCATTTAACGACCTGTCAAAAAATATTGGTCCGATAATACGTTCGCAAATAATTCCGCACCACACATTTACGGTTTGACGGCCTTGTTTTTTAATTGCTTTTATTAGATGTTTATTAGTTTGAGACCAGTAATGAGTGTTTTTCCTATTAAAAATACCCGCCGTATTCAATGAGGCCTCATCAGTCCAAAGCACTTTTGAAAAAAACACATTTTCGAACTGCCGGTCCATAATATCACAACAAAAAGTCAATCTTTCATTAAAGTCTAATTGTGATAATAATTGGGTTGGAAGAAATTTATAAGGAT
The DNA here is from genome assembly GCA_030620095.1 of Kuschelorhynchus macadamiae. Lineage (NCBI taxonomy): Eukaryota > Metazoa > Arthropoda > Insecta > Coleoptera > Curculionidae > Kuschelorhynchus > Kuschelorhynchus macadamiae. Next base: position 63,198 of record JAUTXW010004916.1, read on the forward strand.
GATAACCATTCACCTGCAGTGTTTTTTGAATACTTCCTCTACTGACACCTGCAATGTCTCTGTCAGCATCTCCTCGAAATAAAGTAAAATCTCCAGTTGTTTTTCCTCAGTGAGGACAAAATTGGGACGATTTTTCTTAGAGTTTTTAAGGAATCCATTTTCCAAATCACGCACAATTCGAAAAAATATAGTCCTGGAGGGAACTCGATTATTAGGATATTCACTCGAATATTCTCTAAGGGCTAACCCTGGACTTTATTATTTTTTGACAAAAATTTGACAAAAACGACAAACAGATCAAATGTCAACTTAAGTCAACAATTGCATTAGGTTATTTCCTAAGCCTATCTTGATTTTTGAACGGCTAATAAAATCGAAACTGTTCATTTTGGCTATAAAACATATATATGAGTAATGATAGGTAATTGCACGCTGAATCAGATGAAATGAAAATATACAGGGTGTTCCATTTGAAAAACAGGAGATTTTTACATTTAAAGTTCTGTTTGTTTTGCTCTCCATTTTTAACACCCTGTATATTATTTGGTAAGACCAGCATGGAAACTCGTTGAATTGAACCCTTAGTAATGTATGTTTAGGATATTAGTCAGTTCCATTAAAGTTTTATAGGTAAAATTTTTTTTTTTTTTTAAAAATATGGTTTTTTAAAAAAAATTCTAAAAACTCAATTTACTCAAAAACGATAAAGAATTCAAATATAGATGTTATTATAAAAACTTTCGCAAATTAACACTAGAATCGAAACATGTAATAATATATAGGATGCCCCTATTAACAAATGTCAAAATTTCGGACCAAAGAATATGTTGATTTTCCTAACGATGTTAAAAATCTGTATTATGAATGTATGAGTGTTTATGGCTTATATACAAAATTAAAATTTAAACAAGATATATAAGAGCTGGCAGGTGGTCCAGTGCGTGCGCTATCGTACTGGTCATTCTGATCTTGGTTCCGGCTGACTAGGTTCGAATCCTGGTGGGTACATATAAAGTTTATTATTAAGGGTAATAAAATACGACACTGGCAAGTGTAAAATATATCTACTTCATGCGTCAGCCCATTCAGGCTCATTGACGCCGAATGGGGATGGATAGGGGATGTTGATGCAGATACATACTTGTCAGTCGCTAGGTTACTTGATAAAGCTCAAAGACTACACTATACTAGACCGAGGACTGTGGTTCGGCACCCCGTTAAGCTGAAGATCCCGTCCAGGTCAGTCCCATGACGGACCAGATGTTCAAATAAGCTAGCAAAAGATATATAAGTCGGTTCAAAAGTTAAAGAGATGCAAAACATTAATATATACGACTTTGAGGGCCCCTATCTCTGTCAAGGGGTGCCTTAAGAAATGTTTTATATGAAATACTAATATTATTTACTTATCGGTCATACTAATACAAAGTATGTTTTTTCAACGACTATTTTAAACAAAAATAAATATTAAATCTATACAAAAATAACGTTTTCAGTTATACAATCAGAATTAAGATTCGTATCACAAAGAGTTCAATTTCATTACAATTCAGAATCGCTTTCGTTTAACCTTGACATTGAAAAGTCTTTGCTTGCCGATTTATGCACGGCCAAATAAAAAGTATAAATTTTATTATTTGGCAAAGTATAAATTACTACATTTTAATATTCATGTATAATAGGAGAATAATAAAAAGTGTTCAATATTTTGTAAAGTCAAAATATTTTAAAATTAATCGTTTTCAAGAAATAAATTAACTTCTGCTTCTCTTGACAAACAAAAACCGTTATTGGATTTTTCGCAACTGAATAAAAATATTTAACTTTAAATTAATTGAAGCAAATATTTAATATAAAATATAAACGCAACAAATAATCTGAACACATTTAAAAATAACATTCTGCTCTTATTATATTTATTTAATGCTTATAAAGGGTGCTCCATAATAAAGTGATACATTTGGAAGTCTTATTATTATTATTATTATTATTATCGAAATTGTCAATCAATTTCTCAGAAAATGTTGGGTTCCAAGCCCATCCCAGATGCATGCATCAAAAGGAGTGGGCTGGTTTCGATTAGTTCTGTATTGTCCTGTAAGAATTTTCTCACTATATGGCAAGTACTGAGCAGGACTGCCTTCTGGATGTCGATAAAGGTATTAGTATGGATTGCAGATTCTGTTCTAGTGTTTCTGGAACTAGTCCAGTTGATGATATGATGATCGGTATCAAATGAACCCTATTCAGTCGCCATCTGCTGTAACTCGATGGTCAGCTCCGCATATTTGGCCTTTTTCTCTTGATATTTATCCAACGTTGTTATTGTTGGGTACAGCGACTTTGTTTCCTTATTTAACAGTACCACATAGTAGCACAGTTTCAAGACATTATTTTCAAGCACTGAACTTGGCTGGTATTTATAATAGGCAGAAGCGTGGGGTGAAATTTTAAGAAAGGGAAGTAATTTTTAGAAACTTACGTATTTGTAATGTAATTCGATTCTGCGATCATTTTTCGCAAATTCGTCAATGACGTAATCATAAAAACGTCGATGCTCCGATATATTTTGGAGAAGTTTATTTTCAATGGACAACAGCGATGTATGCGAAAGTCTCTCCTGCCCCGTTGAATTTGTCACGAAATTTTTTATACGTTTAAGTGTTGAAAAATTGCCTTCTACTGATGAGCTTGTGGCAGGTATTGTCAATACTAATTCACACAATTTCGACACTTCGGCGTAGGCTCCTTGTCTTTAAAAAATTGCATTAGTTCCTTAGCGTAAGCGTTTCGTAAGTTACTTTTAGTTCAGATCGCAGTAACACTCGGTCGAAGAACTGGCCATAATGAAGAACAAGAGATTTAAACTCATCTTCTGGAAAAGTTTTTCCTTTAAATGCATCAACATTGCAGATCTCGAGGAATTTAAAATCATTTAAACCATTAAATCTATAGTTTATTTGTTGCTGAATTTGATCAATTATTTCATAAAAGAGGCGTCTGTATGATGTTTGTATATCTCCCACCTTGTCTGTTCGAAGACGCTTGGTTTGTGGCTCTACATTTAACGTCATCGTTTTCTCCCAAAATAGGTCAAAGTCATCTCTTTTTTGGCTTAACATGGACTTAAAATCATCCACTTTTTTTAGGCAAAAAGCAATATCATTTGTTTTAGTTTGTAATATGTTTAAAACATTGTCCGAGAATGGAAGTATTTCTGAAAATATGTTCAACAACTAATTAAAATTAAAATCTCGTTTCAAACAGTCCAAAAACCTCCTCGAACTATTTATTGCTTCTGAGTCGCACGTTTTATTATTTTCTATTATATTCTCAAATAGTTCAATCAGTGATTCATGATTTTCAGATACTGTTAATACAAGTCTTCCATTATATTTCCACCTAGTAGGAGCTACTTTGAGCAATCGTTTGTGGACAATGGAGTCCAAAACTTGTGTACGTTTTGTTGACTTGGAAAAAAAAGCAGCCATGCCACTTAAAAGTAACTTTATACTCTTTAATGTGATTGATGGACTGGGATATTTCATTTATGGGCAAAAAAAATGGACAAACACAGCACTTGGGAAAGTTTCTCGAACTTTAGCTTGCAGACCCCCTAATTGTCCTGCCATCACTGCAGCTCCATCATAGCTTTGTGCAACTAATTTTTTCTCTCCATTAATTTCTTTAGTAACGTTATAAACAACGGTATATAATGCATCTGCTGTACGATTTTCGGACATATTCTTAAAATCTAAAAATCGCTCTTGAATATTGTCTGTTTTAACGTAGCCTATTACTATAGATAATTGACTAAAATTAGTGATATCAGTTGTTTGGTCCAGAACAATAGCAATGAACCGCGCCTCGCCAATCTCCTGCTTAATTCTTTTTAGAATAATGGTTGCAACAGCCCAAATTAAATCATTCTGCTGCAGCTAGACTGCTCTAAATGATTTTTTAAGCAATCATCATATTTAGCCATTAAACTAAGTAAATCTTGAAAATTTCCTCTATTTGAAGAAACCCTTGTTTCGTCTTGACCTCTAAATCTCAATTCGTGCTGTCCGAGAAAACAAACAACATCGATAAGTCTTCTTAATATTTGCCTATTTTTATCGACTAGTTCATTGTGTTGGCGGTGACTAATTTCCAACTGTTTATTAAGGGCGTGTTCAATTCTGGTTTTGCCGAAGACTTTTTCTTTTATCACGGCCTGTAAATGCGTTTTGGACATAATGTGTCTTTTTACAGCTTATTGGACCTTTTTCATTTTCAAAAAGTAAACATGGCCAACAAAATAAATTACTTTCACACCCTGTTATCCATTTAAATTGTTCGTGTTGTTTTTCGGGATAAAAATGTCTAATACAATTTTTCATAGGCGGTAGTGCCCTTCCTTTCGAAATTATTTGAAGCTTATCAGCGAATTTTAATGTTGAAAATTTCTTCATTATTAAGACACACACCACACATTCACACACACTCTTCTTACTAAATTCTCCAACATTTTCAACGTTATTACCGACAGCCGAAGTTGACGGTATTTGCATATCTACGTCCGTATTATTGTCTTCCATATCGCACCATGCACGACGCGATGTACGTATCACACAACACACGGATAGCCGTTCAAACAAAGAACCTACTAAAAATTGCAAACAGCTGGTGGAAAGTTCAATAACCTCTGGCTCGATTCACAGGAAATCAAGCATACAGGACTTGGTTGCAGAAAAGCTAGCTGCCCGCATAGGTTCTATTCGATATTCTATTGTGGCTGGGTGGGAGTCAAGGCCGCATTTATTATGGGCTTGATAATTAAGATAATATTTTAGCATTTTTAATATAAACTAAATTAATGGTTTCCTATTTCAAAAATTACATTTTAGAAGATGTTTTGTAATTTTTTTTTTGGGGAAACACTGCTTCCCTTGCTTCCATGGATTGCACGCCCCTGATAATAGGGCACAAAGGTGTTTAGGATACCGCATTTATTGGCAGGCTTTTGGTGTATGATGTTACACACCTGGTTATGTCGCTGGATGTAGTCCGTGTTTGCTAGGTAAGTGCAGCCAGATGTTATATGCTGTATAGTTTCTGATCTCTCGCTACACTTATCGGATTCTTCGTCCTGTATTTCCATCACAAATGCTTCTATCTCTGGGAATAGTTGTCCATCCTTCAGCTACCTGTCGGATGCTGCCTTATATATGTGTGGCTGATTCAAGGCATTGTGATGTCGGCTGTGTAGTGCCATTTGAGCCCACTGTTTTTGGTTGTCGGGGTCTGAAAGTGACTTTAAGATGATATTGTCACTTGTGAGATTGAGTGGAGAGTACGAGTTGTCACTATGCGGTGGAGGCTTGATGTTTGTGCCTTGTTGGTGAAGAAATCTCTCAATTTTTGCAGTTGTCGGGAGTGCGAATTGGTCAAGTCAACAAGGGACCACTTTCTCTTCGTGGTAAGGTCATTCGGATAGTTGATGACTTTGGATGATAAGATTTGTACTTGGTCATCATTAGGCGAGTAGTTCATTGTAGTCCCTCTAACTCCGTGTTAGTACATTTCAAGATTCCGAAACTGTAGGTCAGCACGGGCACAGCATAAGTGTTAATTGCTGTAATGAGATTTTCAACGTTCAGTTCTATCTTCAGAACAGTTCGCACTCTTTGAACGTACTGATCTTTCAACTTGGTCTTTCCTTGGTTATCCTGGAGCTAGACTTGTTGGAATCCTAGGTATTTGTAGGTCTCTCTTTGGTTTAGCGCTAGAATTATTTCTCTGTTGGATATGGCTACATCACCATTAATTGCTTTGCCTTTTTCGATGGCTAAGGCTTTACATTTTTCTATTCCAAATTCCATATGGATGTCTTTCGAGGAGATGTGTGCTACGTCAGTAAACTTTTTTAGTTGGTTATGGTTTTCATCGTAGCTTAATATCATCCATATACAGAAGGTGGGATATGGTTCGGGAATTGTCTCTATTGGCTTTGATGTTAAAGCCATGTCCTATATTGTTTAGCAAAGTGGAAAGGGGGTTCATCGCTAAGCAAAACCAAAATGGACTTAGCGAGTATCCTTGGTAAATTCCCCTATTGATGTGTATCTCATCGGTGGTAAGAGATTGATCGGTATTATAGATCCTCAGGTTCGTTCTCCACTGGTGCTTGATACTTGCCAGGAAATTGATGATCATAGGGTGAAATGTGTATACCCCTAGTACATCTATGAGCCAGGAATATGTATAGTACACTGTGAAACGCCTTTTTATAGTCTATAAAAGCTAGTGTGTACGTTGCGTTGTTTTTTCTGTGCCTGCTTAAGTACCACAGAATCGATGATAAGTTGTTTTTTGCATCCCTTCTGTTCTTCGAATAATAGGTTATGGCTGTCAATATGGTGACACATACGATCTGCTATGCATCCTGTTAGGATCTTGTACATGATGGGCCTGTACTGGGACAGGTTTTCTGTCCTATTGCTTTTGGATAGAATAGTTGTAGGGCCTAGCATTAGAAATACGGGAGTTGTCTCCGGATGATGAGCTTCACGAAGAACCTCAAATTTCTCATACTAGAAATTGTGAATATTCCTTAATAAAGCTGCTAACTTCCTCCTTGGTGAAAGAGTCAAATTCTATTTGTGGTGTTTGAATTTTATTACGTTGAGATTGTATCTTTGTAGCATTTCTGTTATGTTCTTTTGGTTTTTTCAGATGTTCGACCAATACTCGGTCAAATGCTCCTTGCACTCAGTATTGGCTTGATCTTTGGTATTATTGATATTCCGATAGAACTATCTTTGATTGGTGTTGAAAAGCCAGTTCTGTCGTTTTCTCTTAAGCATTTTTTGTATCTTATTATTATTATGAAGTATTCCTGTGGTTGTATTTTATACCGACGGGATTAAAGTCAGTACAAAAAAAAAACAAAAAAAAGAAATGAAAAAAAACGACTATTGTGTATTAAGAAATGATCTAAGGATGCTACATGTTCTCAAAATGACCGGTTTCTGGATGTACCTGTGAATGTCTATATTAAGTCCTAATTGAGCCAAATGCGGTGTAAATGTTGTTGGGGTGAGACCTGTTACTGATATGACGAGAGGAACAATGATGACTCTTTCCTGTTTCTACAGCCTTCTTACTTCCATTGCCATGTCGATGTATTTGGCGATCTTCTCACTGCTTTTGCGCTTTCGCTTGGATGTTCTCGTCATTGGGGACAGCCATGTCAATTAAATAAGTGATCTTCTCTTTTTTGGATTGAAAGGTGATATCGGGTATGTTTGCGGGGATTGTTTTATCTGTGTTGATGTCAATGTCCCAGTAGAGCTTGTAGTCTTCGTTTTTAAGTATAGATGTTGGTGTATAATGGCAGTAAGGGTCTGTGTTCTTTTTTAGTTTGTATGTTGTGGTAATGCTTGATTAACGACCTTCGCTGCTGAGTTGTGTCTCGCAGTGTATTCAGTTCAGGCCATTATTCTACATGCACTCGTTATGTGATCTATCGTTTCTCTCTGCTGGTGACATCTCCTGCACCTGTCGTCTTCAATGGTTGTGTCCTTGATGGTGTGCTCTCGGTAGTTTCTGGTTGCTATGACTTTGTCCTGGATGGCAAGCAGGAAGCCTTCTGTTTCGGGGAACAGCTGCCCTTCTTGTAACCACGTATACGAAAGTTTTTTATGTATATGGTCTTGCTTTATCTGGTATCTGTGTCTTCCGTGAAGTGTTTTTCTCAGATCAGTCTTTCATCTTTTCTAATCGTGATTGGATGTGCCTGTGTGCTTCTATTGCGTGGCTCATTTGAGACAGGTCGAGTGGTGTATAATTCTTGTCTGCCTTCACTATTGCCTTGTGGAGGTTAGTTTGTTTGTTGTGGAAGAATTTTCTGAGTTCGTAAATCTGTTTTTTATTTAGCGATTGTATATCTATAATTCTCCTCCCTTCTTCTTTTCACTCGATGTTGAGTCTTTCCTTGCATGCGTTGGGATGTAACTTCCTGTGTTTAATGAACTATTTTTATTATTATTATTATTATAAGTTTGTAACGAAAATTGATAAAATAAACTTCTAAGTCTTGTTTTATAGTAAAACTAAAAAAGTGTTGTTTTTTTTTAATACATCGAAGTAAAAATATACAGCATATAAAAAAAATAAGTTGTCTCCAATAATGAATAATCTCGCTAAACATCGTGTATTTTGTATTGAAAGTTTTCTTAAAAATTAATTTGTTCATCCTATACAGCGACAATTTCCCTCCCGTTTCAATTTGAATTCTCCTTATCGAAATTTAATCTTTAAGAGTTAAACTTCAGAAAAATTACAAATTATCAATATATTTTTAAAAATTAAGGGGGGTTCAGACCCCCTGGATTTCCTGGGATTTTTACGTTTGAGGGACTGGTTTCAGATGCCGAAAAAACATGTTTTCTCAATTCTATGGATCTGTCTGTCTGTCGTTCTGTCTGTTCCCGGCAGAGCTAAAAAATTACTTAGGCGATAGGCTTCAAATTTTGATAAACAATTAAGAGTCGTGTAGGGATGGCTTGGTAATATTTTGGTAAAAATTCAATATGGCAAAACAAATTGGCAGCCTAATGAAATATTAAAAAAAAAATTTATCAATTATATATAGGTGTTACTAAATGTCTAGGTACTAAACTCACACTTCAAAGGAAATTTACCGATTTTTTTAAATTTTAGTTCTAATTTGAATCAAGCAAAACTTTATATGTAATTGTTAATTGTTTTTATACCATTGCATTAATAAAATAGGTTAGAAAGTTTTTCAAATGAAGGTAACAAATTTTTAAGTACAGAACGACGGTGTAGTAGTAATACTATTTAAGTAAACCTTGAAATAAAGAAAGCTTTTGTACTAGGCAGTTATTTGAAATGCCATAATTAAAATCAAATAATATCCGCTTTATTTGTTGTTCATCCTTCTTTCTGTTAACAAAGCACGATTTGCTGTTTTTTTTTTCATTGCGGAATACAACTGAAACGCCAGATTATTCAGCATTTTTTCTATAACAAAAATGTTTTGAATTAACCTTGATGGCGAAATTTTTTTGTACGTATAATGAACATAATCATAATCATATCTGAAGAATATAATACAATTGGTTTCCTGTCTAAAATATAAAACTGAGATTAGAATTATTTGTGGTGTACAGAGAAAAAACGGTTGGATAAAATATTAATTTCCTCATTGAGATTATCAGCAATCAGCAGGTGATTTTCATTATTACAATATGGCTGTATACAGGGTGTTCTGAAATTAAGGGTCAATATATTTACAGAGCAATCTATGTCATAAAATAAGTCGTGTAAACATATGCCGAAAATTGCTTCATTTAGGGGCTACAGCACCGAGAATGAGCCCTAAAGATGGTTCTTCCTAAATGTTTTCGAAACATTTATTAGATTATGCAACTAGGGTATTGTGGTAATTTTTATACGCCGAGTCGAATCCTAAAGTTAAAAATATCGATATTAAATCAGGGCCGTTCCGAATGGGAGAGGGAGAGCAAAAAATCGCCCTTTGGTATGTGTGAAAACAAAGAGATACCTCTGTAGTTTTTTACGTCGCATCTATCACCGGACTTAAATACTGGCATAAGAGTAGAAAACTTCCAAATTTCTGGAAAAGAACCAAGACTAAAGGACATTTGAAACATTTTACAGAGAGGCCCAGACAACGACTGAAAGCATCTTACCAAAAGAATGGCAGATATTCCATCTGGACCAGCCCTCTTGGAAATATCTAGTGACTTTATTTTATCACTGATCTCCGCCTCTGTAAAACGATGGGTGCATAGTGATCTTCCAGAAGAACGACCAAAAACATTTGATATTTTCAGGGATAAGTAGTTCAGTCTGTGTGACATATGTTAGGTAACACATATCAGTTCGAAGTTTAACCTCACATCGGATATTAGAATAGGCTAAATAGTCGACTTGTTCAGTCCTTTTATATTTTTTTTGCGCAATAAGTTTTCTTAATGGAAGGTCAATTCCATTTTGGATATTTACCAGCAAACAACACCTCACAAAAGTGTTGAACCACTTTGTTTAAGTCAGAATCAGGTAATAGAAATGACCACTAACAACTGCTCGTAAAAAAGATTCAAATTGTTGAAATTTTCCCGCTGGAAATCATAAACACTCACTCGACTGTAGTTTTTTATTGGTGGGACATATTGTAGTTTATAATTTACTTCAATCGCTGGATGATACGGATCAATATTTACAAGGGGAAAATCAGAGGATGAAACAAATACATTAACGGGGTCATCAGCCAAAATTAAATCAAGAATTCTGTCCATGTAATTACGTTTTCATTAAGTTTCAGAAGCTACATTTGGCAAATATTTAGGAACTAGGGTATCATCCTCATAAATCCATTCCACCAAAGAGAGGTTAAAGTCACCGAAAATAAAGAATTTATGGTTTTCAAACCTGTTTCTCAGAGATTCACAAGTAACGCAAAATGACTGATAACACTCCTCGTTAGAATTCGGTGGGAAATAAACACATCCTAGTACCATGTTAATCTCGCCCATTTTAATATGAACCCAAACCTCTTCATACTGAAGATGAGTGTGAGTTTCAACAGTGGATGCCACGATGACAATCCAGTTCTTCATATTTCCGGTCTCTTCGAAAAACTACATATTTATTATTAATTGCTGGAAATATAACTACTAAGCCACGCCTCAGTCAGGAGTAATAATTGCAAGAGAAAATGTTGAGAGAAATATCATTAGACTTCGCGTGAAGCCCTCTGACATTTTGATAAAACATTGAAATTTTTGGGCTTCCTTGGTTTTTTGTTATTAAACATCCAGTAGTTGGATAATATCCGTCGTTTGACCGTGTTTGGTATATTAAGGATGATTGGTTGGGCTTTGGCGGAGGACAAAATTTTCATCAGACTAGACACTGTCAAACATATTGTAACGTTACACTTTTACGGTAACTAATTATGATTTTGCTAATTATATTTTGTCATTTACCAAGATGTCAGGAACTAAGTTTTTGGAAGTTATTTAGAGTCTTTGACTATTTTCATTATTATAAGTACTTAATATTGTATAACTGACAGCTTGGTATATTATATACATTTTATGTTTGTTGAAGTTTTCTTTAATGCCCACATATAAAAGGGCCATATTTTTTATAAAATTTCATTATTAGATGTTCATTCACCTATAGTTTTTCTATTATCTTACCATGACATAATTTTGATCAGAAACAAATCCGTTATAAAAAACCTAGTTGGGTATGAGCTGTTGTGATACAAACTAAACAAGATATTTCCAATATTTCCATTGTAGCCTGGTAACGCTACATAAATTAGAAACATTTGGTATATACCTCCGATTTCGTTTGTCGCCTTTTAAATCTCGTTCAGTTCATTAAATGATTCTCCTTTTGATAAAATGTAGTTTAAGATGTTACCTATATTGTTAAATGTCTGGTAAACACATGTCAGAGGTTCATTAAACAAGGGTTTGTGTTATTTATTTAAGTAGTTCTCCAAATGGTTGGTTTAAAAAGCCTTGTTCATTTTCGTTTTATAAATTGGGTTAAGTGACAACAAAGTTTGACGTTTTACTGTGTGCGGCGACGCTAAAATCCTTGCTTTGGCCTTTTCCATGAATGACTAAAAGCCATACGATTCCGTCCGACCACTTTACTTTTATTTTTATAAAAACCTAACATTTTAAAGATTTAATTATTTAGGACGAGGCTTACGTAAAGATTAGAGGAAAATATTAAAAAATAACAACATAAATTATTCAAAAATAAATATTTAAATTGAATGTATATTAAGATTTATTGTAATAAATAATGTATTCTGAGTTGCCTATCTTCTTAAAAATCTTTTATTTTTGTCAAATAAATAAGGGGGAAAGAGACAAAATATAGGGACATTAAAATCAAGTTTTGCATGGAGCACTTTCAACAGTTTAATTTTTTGGCCAAATTCCTACCCTTTTTTAAACCTTTTTTCTTACTAAACCTTAGCTGAAAATCGTCTTGGAACGAGTTCGAGCTATTTCGTTTTGACTGTGGCCGTAAAACTACCTTTAAAAAGGCTGGTCCTGTTTTATAGTTATTTTAAATTTTGTGTTAAACAGTGGTCAAATAACAGCCAGCTCAGCGGCCACATAACAAATAGCACATTTTAGTGCACATTGAACTTATTAGCACATAGCACATTGCTATTAAAACCTTGCATCTTAGCGCACGTTTGCTTTTTATAGCCTTTAAAGCATTTTGAACATTTTTGCACCCACATGATTGTGAGGTACTTTTCACGAGAAACAATTGGTTGCAGCAAATAACCCTAAAGGTTGGGGTTACCATTGAAGTTAAAGCAGTAATTCTACATTAAGAAAGAGTCCCCTCTTTACCGAAGAGGTGTTGGAATTTTACCTCTAGCCCAACAACCAGGCCCCAGTAACTCCAGTTTTCCTGCCAGTTGGTGAGATTTTTAAAAAAGCTTTATATTACAGTAGTACCTTTTATTGATCAATTTATCCTTTTCAAATTACCAGACATATTTCTATTTATAAACAATTTAAACTACATTCTCTCATAAACAGGTATTTTTTTTTTAAATAAAGCAAATCATAATATTAAATAGTGTTTTACTGGTTGTTTCAGTACCTTTACGAACACACGGGTAAGGGGTGTATGAAGGCGGTGCAGTAAGTTCTGTTTTACGTGTGTTGGCGCCCTTCTTTCATATTTATAATTTTCATTTGCCTCCTTCATATACCAAAGAAAAGGATTGAAAATTTTCAACTCCCCAAAGCCGAACTACCGTATAAGCTAGCCAACGGGTCGTAAGTGCAAACTTTTATTATTGCACTTACGTAAGAACTCTTTATAACGTGGCTTTTATAACACCAGAGTTTACGTTATAATATAGTTTTTAATTATAAAAGCTATTAATTATTTTTTAGTTTCTAAGTTAAGATTTCCTCTCCGGTATGTACTAATAATTGGGATAAAGTAGCATTTTTTGCAGTTAGATGGGATACCATGAATTTGTTCTGCTGATGTATGAAACTGTTTAGGACAGGTCTATTTGAATGATAACTTTTTTGCGTAGATTTTTCTGCGTTTACAATTTCAGTTATAAAAATTTAGAGTTTTTTAGAAAAGAAAGGTACTCTTAGTTTAGTTTGTTAGGATTTTGCTCGGGATTTTGAGAAAAATTGATTTGAACATTGTCATACATGGCACACAATTTTCAGTTAAAAGTAGAAACCTTAGTGTTTTATTACTCTAAGGTAGAAACAATATGATTTTAGATCCTAATACTGGAACCTGTGGTGGAAGATAGATCAAAATACAAGAGTTCTAACCACACTACACCACAATTTGTTACGTCCTGGATGCTAACCAAGTTAGCATCATCAGCAGATGATATAAACTAAGGTAACTTATCCCAACTGAGACTATTTATAGGTAAATGTGGTCACACTTGGTTGCATCCGACCGCACCGTTGTCAAGTAAACAGTAGAGGGGGCTATAGGGAATAGCCCCTAAACTTCTATACTCTCAAATTCATTCAATAATCTATTAATAGATACATTTTTAATTAACTTAAGATTATTTATTCCTATTTGCTGATTATTTTCCAAAGCATGTTGGGCAACGCTTGACTTTTCTGTTCTTCCGTATCTTAAATGTGCCATGTGTTCTTTAAAACGAATGTTCATGGTGCGTTTAGTTTACCCAACATATTTTAGATCGCAGTCATTACAGCTAATTTCATAGATGCCACTCCTCTCCTTCAAGTCGACTTTGCTTCTAGGGTTTCCAAGGAGATTTTTCAAACTGTTCTCCGTTTTGTAGGCTACTCTAAAACCTACGTTTTTAAATACTTTTTCTAGACCTCTCGTATATCTGGGATCATATGGGATTACTATGAACTGATTGGGAGCCTCAGGTGCTTAAAGAGTAGTGGCATCTTTTAACATTTTCTTATGCTTATGCCTATTTACCAATTTATATACAAAATTATCATTATATCCATTACTTTTAGCTATATTTTTAATCCGATTCATCTCATTGCTAAAACGTTCTTTACTTAATGGAAAATTGACTAACCTGTGAGTTAAGAAATGGAATGCTGCCCTTTTGTGTTGACGGCAATGAAATGAGTCGGATGTTATATACCTATCAGTATTAGTAAATTTTCTATAAATATCAAATTATAATTTATCGTTATTTCTAATAACTAACGTGTCGAGAAAAGGTAATTGCCCATTGTTCTCCTTTTCGCTCGTAAAATTAATGGAAAGATATTTATTGTTTAATGTATTTAAGAAATTGTCCAAATTTTCTGTTTTAGTACCAAACATAGCAAATATATCGTCTACGTATCTATACCACACCCTTGTGAAGTACTTGAGTTCTTTTTTGAATTGGGTTTCTAATCTACCCATAAACAAATTTGCAAGCAATTTTTTTCAGTTCAACAATAAATATTAAATAAACTTGAGGGAACTACGATGGGCAATTGCATATCTCCGTTCCTTGCAAATTTGTTTATGGGTAGATTAGAAACCCAATTCAAAAAAAACTCAAGTACTTCCCAAGGGTGTAGTATAAATACGTAGACGATATATTTGCTCTTTTTGATACTAAAACAGAAATTCTGGACACTTTCTTAGATACATTAAACAATAAATATCCTTCCATTAATTTTACGTACGAAAAGGAGAACAATGGGCAATTACCTTTTCTCGACTTGAAATTTACTAATACTGATAGGTATATAACATCATAATCATTTCATTGCCGTCAACACAAAATGGTACTATTTCATTTCTTAGCTCACAGGTTTGTTTTTTTTTGTTTTGTTCCTTTGTTAAGTTTTGTTCTTTACAGTTATGCAATATTACTAAAGTTTCTATTGGGGCGTTCTTTTTCCAGTTTTCTCGTTTTCCTAAAATTTTAGAATTAATTGAATTGACAGATGAAAATAATTTCCACTTTGCCGTTGTCATTTTTTCTCCTCTACAAAACGGCAAGGTTAATATTCCAATCCGTTGTTTTGGATTCGAGAGACCATCATCAACTTTCTTAATTTAAATACGGACCTGGATTTTCATTTCACTATTCAATGCCCTTCATAATTCCAAAACAACGCCACCTAGTGTCCACTTAAAAAGTTATTACGGTTCAGTTATAGGAGAGCAAAAAAAGCACCGTTTTTCGACACCAAGTTGAATAAAATCGGTTCATCCAAAACAGAGACATCTGCATTTGAAAGTAAAAATGTTTGACCTTCACCACTTTATTTTTGAAAATAGATAAAAATTGGAATTAACTCTTTTGTGTTGCCCTTACGCCCATAGAGTCCAATTTTCGAACTCAAATATAATTTACAGCGATTTTTCTTGGTCGATTTACCTATAAAGATTTTTTTCCTTAAGTTCTGTCATTAACGGTTCCCGAGCTACAGCCGACAGTCCTCTATTATTGGACCACCCTGTGCAGGGTGTTTCGGGAGGAATGGAAAATATTCCAAGAATATATTTGAGAGGTCAAAACAATTTAAACAACATTAGGTATTTGTAGGTCTGCCACCGCTTAGTTTCCGAGATACAGGGTGTAAAAGATACTTTGAATATCCTTTTTTATTAATTATTTTGGATTCCTACTATGTGCGTGACAACATATGGTGAGATATTTTTCAAGAAAAAAATTGTACGCCACTGCTTTTATTCAAAATTAATAATTTTTTCCTAATTGACTATCTATTCTAAAGAAAAAAAGTCTATTTTTGTCGTCTGTTTTTGAGCAATAATTTAAATACTGCTTTAATACATTCATATATTATGTCAAATGATTTTTAACAAGTTGGCGTTGAAATGTCAAAGTCAATTCATAGATCTTAGATTAATCTTTATTAGTTAATTGCACTTTGATATAATTTTAATATAATAATAATCGTTTCCGAAATATAAAAAAGGTTTTTTTTATTTTCTTTTACACCCTGTATCTCGAAAATTAAGCGGTTGTGGACCTATAAATATAAAATATTTTTTAAATTGTTTTGACCTCCCAAGCACATTCTTGGAATATTTCCTTTTCCTTTTGAAACACCCTGTATATATGTGGAACCAAATTGAGTCACGCTGAATCAGTCACAAGAATAGAAAAGATTCTTTAAACAAAAACCATAACATAAAATAAAAAATAACTCTAGTAGTAAAAAAAAAGAAACGAACGATGTACATTTTGGGATTAATAGATATAGGTAAACTAATAAACACAAAACAAAATTTAACTAAATATTAAAAAATAATAACTATACTCAAGTTCAAACAAAACTAAAAAGTTATAAAAAACAAAGACTACAAGAATCGTTTTCTTTGGCGGTAGACTAGACTTTTTTTTGTATCGTCTAGATAAATACTTATCAAACAGTTCGTCAATATTTACTTCTCCACCCTTTTCGTGCTCTATTGAGATAAGAGCTAGAGAACTAAGACGACTTTGAGTCATGTAAGGACATTTTTAATTAATTTCAACTTTGAAAATCGTCTTTTCGATTGAGCTGAGGTAACGGGAAGGACAAGAATTAATTTGAATACATAACACAGTTCTGGTATACTACTTAACAATGTTGTATTAAGGTTTTTAATGTATCCAGTAATGAATATCTGAATTAGCTCAGTTGTTAGTGGAGAAGTTAAATCATTTAAATATTTCCCCATTAGTAACTGAGCTTTTTCCAACATTTCTGAGTCATTTAATTTAACCAATCTGAGGATTTAGAATTGAAAATGTTGAATAAACTCTTTTAAACGCAGTAAATGTTTTATCTAGCTGACTTACTATTACACCTAAATACGCATTAAGTACTGTCACTTCCAAATGTTTCATGGGGTTTATATATTTACGTTATGTTATTATATATTACGTTATCTTATTATTATTATTGTTTCCAGTGTATCCGATGGTTGCAAAAATTGCGAAATCCGTTTCATTGTGAAAAAAATATTTAACTATGAGAAAAATGTTTATTTTGGGGGGCCCCTAGTAGCCGGAGCCCTCACGCGCCGCTGGTCCTTTAGCCACTGCTTTTTATTATGATTATTTTAACGAAAGGCTTCATATATGACTGACTCCGATACGATAGAAATTATTTAATTTATTTGGTATTAATTATATTAATACCAAATAAAACACATTTGGTAAATGCTTATTTGATTTTCGTTTTTATTTTAGCAAACGGCCATTCATACGAGTCTGCCTGACATATGCGATTATTGTAGACCAAATTAGACACAACCTCTGTTTGTTTTCTTGGCTCGTTTATGACCAACAGTAATGATATCTGCTGACTAAGTATCCAAAAATGTGTCGTTGCACTCTTAACTCTTAAATTAGCCTTCAGTGAATAGAGAGTGGCAGCGTGTTATTAATGAATTCAGACTCGCTATAATCTGTATTTTTTTAAATATGTATGTAGTGAAAAATAATATTGTTGATTTTTTATTTTGGAGTTGACTTAGTTGATTTTTTTTGAAACGTTGCTTTGCATTGTGCGATTTTCGGTAGATTTCTTCCAACTAGAATCTGAACATCCGATATTGGGAGTCTTTTGTTTATTATTTATTTTGTAAACCCTTGAGCCGTGAGGTATCGCATCGAAGGCCTTTCTGTAATCTATCTACCCCATGCTAAGGTCTCGATGTTTAATTTTCGCTTGTTTGATGATAACTGCATCTGTTGCTCTTTGCATCCTAATGCTTTCTTAATGCAGTTAGATGGCTGTAATACTAATTACATAGAGCCATTTTTTATCATTATTATTATTTTTTTTTGTTGTCTCACAATATTCCTGTGGTTGTATTTTATACTAACGGGAATATACCAAGTCAATACAAAAAAAAAGAAAAAAAAAACATCTATTGCGTGTTAAGAAATGATCTAACGATGCTACATGTTTTCATTTCTGGATGTTCCTGTGAATGTCTGTATTAAGCCCTAATTGTGCCAAATGCGGTGTAAACGTTGTTGGTGTGAGGCATGTTACTTATATGACGACAGGAACAATGATGACTCCTTCTTGTTTCCACAGCCTTTTTATTTCCAATGCCAAGTCGGTATATTTGGCGATCTTCTCTCTGTATTTCGCTTGGATGTTCTCGTCTTTCTTTTTTGATTGAAAAATGATATCGGGTCTGTTTGGGGGGATTGTTTTATCTGTGTGGATGTCAATGTCCCAGTAGAGCTTGTAGTCTTCGTTTTCAAGTATGGATGCTGGTGTATAATGGTAGTAAGGGTCTGTGTTCTTTGTATGTTGTGGCTAATGCTGGTGACATCTCCTGCACCTGTCGTCTTCAATGGTTGTGTCCTTAATGTGCTTTTGGTAGTTTCTGGTTGCTATGACTTTGACTGACTAACTGTTTTGATATGAGTGTGGTTAACTTTGGTGCTTTGATGGAAGCCTAGGTATCTGTATGTTTTTTTCTTTGATCATGTTATCTATAATTTCATTGTTGATTGTTTCCATCGTAGGATGGTCTTTCCACTATCCCTTGTCGATATGAAGTAGCTTGCATTTACTTACTTCCCAAATTCCATGTTGATATCCAGGTTAAACGTTTCTGTGATTTTAAGGAGTTCCTTTAGCTGTGCCTTTGTGCTTGCGTATAATTTTATGTCATCCATGTACAAGAGATAGTTTATTTTGTGTAGGTTATTTTTTTGGTGTTTAATGTGGAATCCGAAGTTTGTGTTATTCAGTGTGTTTGAGAGTGGATTGAAACAGAGGCAGAACCCCAATGTTTTAATTGTTTCATTTCGTGCTTCTTATAGATAGATAGATAGATAGATAGATACATTTATTTGACAACGTTACAAAATATGTTTGTTGCAAGTCATACAAAAGAGAGCATATAAGCTAAGTAAAAATACAAACGTATAACATTGTTTACAAATTAAGAAAAGAGTAAGATATATATGTATATTATAAACAAACAATTAGTGTCAATTCAACTCAAGGTTGGCGCCTCCATATATTCATTGACTGAATAAAAAGAATGCTTTAGTAGTATTTTTTTAATTTTTATTTTAAATTGAGAATAGTTTAAACACTTGACGGTGTTGTCGAGTTTATTATAAATAGATATATTCACAGAGTTTCGTGATGCACTCGCAAGGCGATGCCTCGGAACCAGCAATGACTCAGACGATCTAGTTTGGTAATTATGGTTATAAGAGAGACGAGTATACTTCTCGAAATGCTCTTTAATTTCAAGAAGAGTTTGATATATGAAGATGCAAGGTAGTGTCATGATATTATATACCATTTTAAACCGTCATCCAAAAGGACACCCAACAGTTTAACATAGGCCCCTTTAACAAGTGTACAATTGAAGTTAAATGAAAAGATCTGGGTTTTTTCGTTGTTTAATTTAAGGTTATTGCTCGAAAACCAACGGACGAGTGCGCTATTGTGTTTGGGGGCTGAAATTAAAAGTGTCGCATCATCTGCATATAGAACACACTTATTAGGAGAAAGACTTTGACTAAAGTCATTTATATAGACTATAAATCACCCCTAAAACCTGAAAATCTGACTGTTTCTGGTTCAAAGCCACCGCTTGTATGCGATTATGTAGATAAGATTTTAGGAGGAGTTGAAATTTTCAAAATATGAGATACACAAGCAAAGCTTGAGATAGTCTTCAAAATTGCTTCAAAATTCCAACAATGAAATTTTCCAAATAGCTTCAATTTTTTTAAGGCAGTATCGAAATTGGTCGATAATTGTCGGGTTGATTGGGGTCGCCTTTTTTGAAAGTCGGTATGACCTTTGCCACTTTAAGTACATCAGGAAAATTCCCTTCCTCAAAGCACAGCAATTCCTTCCGGCCAAATATTTGGGTCGTAGACTTTGTCAACCTCTTTAATTGGGAATGATATTTTAAACGATGCGCTGTTATCTTTTTTGTTCCATAATGCACACTTGAAGTCGACATCAGGCTTAGTGGATTTTAAGTGGCTCTCTAACTCGTTGACAGTGGTTGTCGGATGGAACCTATATGCATGCAGGTATCCGTATTTAGTTATAGTCTTTATTACATTTTGGTTATCTGCTGATTGAGCGGTGCCAATCAGGGGTTTATTTTTCTTATTTCTGCTGGTAATGTGCATGTTTGTGTTTACAACTGATTGTTTGGCTTTGTTCGGATTTGACAGGGTCATTGCGTTTTCAATGCCTTTCCTAACCTGTGAACTCGAGAATAGCGTATTTGAAGCCTCTGTTTGCTTGTTTACATGTGGAAGCACAGATCGTAGTGTATTTTGCCGGGCAATGCTATCGACAATACCGACTGACGTCGTCAGTGGTTTGGAACCTTGCTGCAAAGTTGGTAGTGGTTTGGAACTCTGCTGGGAGGATCCATTTTGCTGTTTATTAGAACATTTAAGTAAATGGATAATTTCTTCCTGATCTTTTATCCTGCTCTCGAGTTGAGAGACAAGTTTATTAATGGTTTGGAACTCACTTTGTTTGGCTTCCAATTCGGCTCGTCGGCGAATACATGCATACAAATGACAACCGACCTCCCCTGAGGTCAGCAAAAACTTCGGTATTATCACTAATTTCACTGCACTTTTCACAGTTTTTTTCTTGTATATACTTTAGAAAACTACTGTCCGCAATACTGTCGGGCACTTTTCTATTAACAATGATTTCTATAAGCTCATTTTTGGTTAATCTGTTTAGCTTCGAGCTGATCGACTGTGCGTCACTCGGCGCCATTTTTGCTAGGTTTACTTCTAGGCCCCATTTAGTATAATCTTGGACGTATTTCGGGCCGTATATTGTAGATCATCATAGTCTTGGGCCAGTCATCGCCTCTTTATAATAGCCGGTTGCACAAAACCTAATTTCTGATTTGACAAGCTGCTTATAGAAATCTAGAAAATCGCTGTCAAATTTGACATTCCGTTAAACATTCTAAGCTTTAATAATTGAGCTTTCTGCAAACGGCCGTATGTTTCGCAGATGATCAAGTAGTGAATTTTATTTTATAGATGTTATAAAACGAATTTGATTTCGATTAATCTCTGAAAACTTTAATAACGTTAACCATTTTAAATACACGTCTACCGTTGATCTCTATTTGTTTTACAGTAGGAGTGAACAGCTCAGTCAGACGCTGATAAAAACCATTTATAATAATAATAATAATATGATCCCAGTTAAGAAGCCCCAGACAATGAGACGTTTGTTCTGCTGATGGCTATAATTTAATTCCATGTTTTTATTAATGCTCAGATAAAGCCATGTATAAAGATTTTAATCGTTCTATTGGCTGACAAACGCAATAAATTGGGAGCAAAGTTTGTTCACCGTCAACAAATCTTTTGATACGTACTTAACTAGTTCTCTTATCCTTATCTATAAAAATAAGCAGGCCACTATATCATGCTATTTATTTTATACAATATAAGAAAATTATATAATATACAGGGTGACTCACGGTCGATGGAATCTTAGACGTTTACGGAAAACATTAGGTATATAGGATCATTTTGAAAATTTGGCTACAGAAGTAATTGCTTCTGGTCTATCGGTGTAAAATATTTTTAGCGATTCAACGTTGCCGCTTATATCAAAAAGTAGTAACATCTTTGATATTTAAAATGAGACATCCTGTATACGGTCTCATTTTTGGATTTGTAATTACTCTCTTATTTTTTTGTTCAACCCATTTGTGACCTTCCCTCCTCGATTTTATTTTTGAAAATATACAAAAATGGTTTTAAGCAAAAAAGTTCGTAATTGGTTGAAGAATATGATGCTTATTTTTTCAACATACGTCAATTATGTTGTTTATTCAATAATAAGATTGCTTATGCTAGACATATACTTCCCTGAAGTAGGTAATAAATAAACAGTGTGTGGTGCGTTCTCATATTTCAGCCGCCAAATAACTTATAATCTTAATGATTATTGCTTGCTGAAAGAGACACAGACAGTCGAAGTCTATGTGTAAGGGATTTTAGTATTTAGTCGTTATTAAGCCTTTTCTCGGTTAAGATTGTACCTCTATTATTTTGATATTTAAATAAAACTTCGTTTTACTGACTTTTGTATAAATTACTCATTCCCTGCCAAGTCAATTTCTGACAGGTTATGGGCCCAGATCTCGTAAGAGTAATTTGATAACGCGATAGTCCGGTAGTATACGCGATTTTTTATTTGTTTCGTCGTCGTTTAAAAAAAAATAAAATGGCGGTAAACGAGAGTAATATCGGAATGAGTGTAGAAAAACTTAAGGGTCGTGAAAACTATAGTGACTGGAAGTTCCAGATAAGTGCGTTGTTAAAGTTAGACGGACTTTGGAGCTGTATAAGTGGAGAAATGGATACTTCGCTGGACGCCAACGCAAGAGCTCGTCGTGAAGAGAAAGCACTTTCAAAAATAATTCTTTCTCTAGACAAGTCGACGTATCCTCATGTGATGCAAGCGAAAACAGCCAGCGATGCGTGGACGGCTTTAGAAAACGCATATGAAGATAAAGGACTTCATCGGCGACTAGGTCTGCTAAGAAATCTGTGCTCCATAAAATTGGAAAATTTTAGCACAATGGAGGGGTATGTTAATGAAGTCATGGCTCTGTCTCAAAAGCTGTCGTCTATGGGAAAACCAGTAGATGATGAGTTTTTAGGTGTCATTATGCTGCAGGGACTCACAGAAGACTATGAGCCTATGGTTATGGCACTTGAAAGCTCAGGTGTGGACATAACGTCAGACTTCGTAAAAACTAAATTACTGCAGGACAAAAAATGGCAGAATAACAAACATACTAGTGACTGTGCATTGGCCACAAAGAAATTTAATAAATCTCCATGGTGCTGGGGCTGTAAGCAGAAAGGCCATTACAAAAATCAATGCCCTCAAAAAAAGAATACTTCAAACGACTCCGAAACGGTTAATAAAAATAAAAATAACCAAGGTGGAAGAAAAGCTCTGTTTGGGGCAGCTTTAAGTGTAAACAATGTACGCGAAACAGCTTGGTACGTTGATAGCGGTGCCTCCTCCCATATGACTGGAAACAGAGAGCTTTTATTTGACCTTACGGATGAAGACTCGGGGCAGGAAGTGCTTGTGGCAAATAATTCAAAACTCTCGGTTAGTGGAACTGGAAACAGTGTTGTAAAACTGAAACACAACAGGACTGAAAAGAACATTTCGAAAATTAAATATGTTCCAAATTTGTCAGTGAACTTGTTGTCAGTGAATGAAATTATTTCAAAAGGACACTGTGTACATTTTGACTCAGGATGCAGTATAATCGATGAAGGTAACTGTAGTATTAAGGGAGAACCTGTAGCTACTGCGGCGAATGTAAATGGCTTGTATAAACTAGATGTCATGACAGAATGTGCGAATGTAGTAAAACCTTTGGATTCTCAAATGCTATGGCATAAACGCCTAGGTCACCTTAATCATTATAGTATGGCGCTGCTGAAAAATGGATTGGCTACTGGTATGTCCTATAGCGAAAATAAAAATCCAGACTATTGTGAGAGTTGTATAAAAGGCAAACAAGCCAGAAAACCATTTCCCTATAAAAAGGACAAACAAGTCGCACAAAATAAACTCGACTTGATCCACTCTGACCTTGTAGGACCTATGGAGGTGGAATCATGGGTGGCAAAAATATATGTTTACCCTGATTGATGACTGTACTAGAAAAGTGTTTTGTTATTTTCTAGAACATAAAAGTGAGGTTTCAGAAATTTTTAAAGTATTCTGCTCCATGGTAGAAACTCAAACAGAACGGAAAATAAAAGTTCTAAGGACTGATAATGGAGGAGAATACTGTAATGAGCGTTTAGGGAAATTTCTCAAAGATCGTGGAATAAAGCACGAGCTGACAATACCATATACTCCACAACAGAATGGTGTAGCTGAACGTTATAATCGAACCATACTGGAAAAGACACGTTCAATGCTTATTGACTCAAATAGTGAGAAGCAGATGTGGGCAGAAGCGGCTAATACAGCGGTTTATCTTCTGAACCGTTCACCAACGAAGAAAATACGTGGTGAAACACCAGAAGAAAAATGGACTGGTAAAAAGGTAGACCTTAAACACCTAAGGATCTTTGGATGCCGTGCTTATGTTCACATACCAGATGGTAAGCGTAAAAAGCTCGACGACAAAAGCAAAGAATATATTTTTGTCGGATACTCAGAAACAAGTGTTGGATACAGGCTTTTAGACCCAAGTAACTATAGTCTAAAAATAGCCAGGGATGTTGTATTTCTAGAAGACAAACTTTCCGACGACTCATCGAAAATGCCCGTTGTTCCTACTACACCACCAGATGTTCTTCCTGTAAAAATAGTAGAAGAAAGTGAAGACGATGATCAAGGCTTAAAAGATACTCCGGCTGAGACTCCTCATCTTCCAGAAGAAAACATCAGTGAAGTGTCAGTTAGCGAAAGTGAAAATGAGGCATTGAGTGAAAGTGAATGTGAAAGAGTTGAATCCAGGTATCCTAAACGAGTAAAAAGAAAACCAGACAGGTATGGTGATTTTATTGACTTTGATCCAGACTTTGCTATGTTAACTGTATCAGAAAATTTAGAACCATTAACCATTTCCGAAGCATTGTCAAGCGCGAGACACGTAGAATGGAGTAATGCGATAAAAAACGAACTTCAAGCTTTTAAGACAAACAATGCTTGGGAATTGGTCGATAAACCTAGCAATAGAAATATTGTTAAAAATAAGTGGGTTTTTAAGATCAAAAGGGATCATAATGGGGATATAGTTACGTATAAAGCTAGACTTGTAGCAAAGGGATATACTCAGAAATATGGGGTTGATTACTCAAACTTTTTCGCCTGTTATTAGATTTAGTAATTTAAGGTTGTTACTAGCAATGACAGCTGAACTAAATTTAGAGGCTGATCATTTAGATGTTGAAACAGCATTTTTAAATGGTGACCTTGACGAAGAAATCTATATGAGCCAACCAGAGGGGTTTATAGAATTGGGGTCAGAAAACAAAGTATGTCGATTAAAAAAGGCTATTTATGGTCTCAAACAATCAGCTAAATTGTGGTATCAAAAAGCCTATAAAGTTTTATCAGATTTAGGTTTTGTTCAATCACAAATAGAACCATGTATTTTCTTTAAAACTTTAGCGAGTTCCATTATAATTATAGCGCTTTACGTTGATGATTTTTTTGTTTTCTATAATAACCACCATGAGGCAAAAAGTTTAAAAATTGAGTTAAATAAACATTTTTATATTAAAGACCTTGGGCCAATATCAAACATTCTTGGCATAAAAGTTGAAAGAAATCGTTCAAATGGCGAATTAAAAATTAGTCAGGAACAATACATTGAAAAAATTCTTGATAGGTTTGAAATGTCAAACTGCAATGCCGTAGGCACTCCATTAGAGCAAAATCAAAAAGTTTCAGTTGCGGGAGAATTTGTTGACGTAACGTATCAGCAATTAATAGGATCTATTATGTATCTTGCGGTTTGCACAAGACCAGATATATCTTTTTCTGTATTTTTTTTAAGCCAGTTTAATAATGTTCATACTAAAGATCACTGGGTTAGTGCTAAAAGAGTACTTAAGTATTTAAAGGGAACAAAAGTTGTAGGAATTACTTTTAAAAAATCATGTAAGCCTATAACTGGTTTTGTAGATGCGGATTGGGCCAACAATGACCTTGATAGGAAATCATACTATGGCTATATTTTTATGTTAGCGGAAGGTTCAATATCATGGGAATGTCAAAAGCAAAAAACCATAGCTTTAAGTTCCACTGAAGCTGAATATATCGGTATTTGTGAAGCTACAAAAGAATCTTTGTATTTAAAATCGCTATGTGAAGAAATATTTAGCGGAAATAATTCTTGTAATTTTCTAAAAATCGATATACCGATAACCATCTTCAATGATAATGAAAGTGCGATTAAGTTGTCAGAAAATCAAATTTTTCATAAGCGCACTAAACATATTCATGTCAAATATCATTTTATTCGCGAAAAAATAAAAGAAAATGATATTAAGCTTTCATACATGCCGACAGAAGAAATGGTCGCAGATATGTTGACAAAATCACTGGGTTGCAAAAAACATAAATTCATATGCTAGAGCCTA
>JAUTXW010004917.1:0-89478 GCA_030620095.1 Kuschelorhynchus macadamiae
CATTGCGTAAAATTGCAGCCAAATAAAATTTTTGTAATCGTCAAAAAATCACCCTCTCAGGTTTTACACATCTTTGCGTTTTTCGTCGGACTGTCTGTCAGTTCGCGATATAGCTTAAATACTACTAACCCGATTGACTTCCAAATTTTGACCAAAAGGACATATGGGGATGACCCAGTAGGGGAGAGTGGGGGAATCCCAGTCAGGTGGGCAAGTCCGGTCACTCGAATTGTTTCGCGATAAACGTAGTCACTTTCTTCACACGTGCCGCCACCTTTTATCCAGCGGTATAAGTTAAAACTCCTGAGTTTCGTTTTCCTTACTGCAGTGCACTACATGTGGTGTCGAGGTGAAGTTATTGCCAAATTTTATTATAATATTTCAAGGAATTTAAATCAAGGTAAGTAATCGAATACGTTATATTTTTGCATGTAGCTAAGAGGAATATCTTGAGGGGTAACTTGCTGTTTGAATCCTGCTTTTTCAGGCGCTTAAATAAAGATAGACAATTTTGAGGTTAGGTTTATGTTGCCAACGTGATTTCGGGAAATTCCGGTCAAAAAAGTTGGGGTAATACCGGTCGTGACCGGTATTAACCTACAGGTTTTCTTATGATTATTTGAAATATTATTATTTTTTGTTTATTGATTAATTAACCATGTGTTTTATTTGTTACAGATGCCTAGAAATTATATTAAAAAGGAAACAAAGCTAAATGGACCTCCGAGCAACTCAAAATGCATTGCAATTTATGAAGAAGGCATCGATCAGCAAGTCAAAATTTATTAGCACAAACATGGGAAGATCAAGTACGTTATCGTTGGAGGAAGAAGCTGTTCTAGCTGACCGTATAAAATATTTATCAGATATTTTTTATGGTGTTAGCCCTCTACAGGTTCGACGAATTGCTTACGAATATGCAACCAATAATAATATAAATCATAACTTCAGCCATACATCTAAAATGGCAGGAAAGGACTGGTTTTATGCTTTCTTGAGAAGAAATCCTACAATAAGTGTTCGAAAGCCAGAAGCAACCAGTATTAATAGGATAACCGCCTTTAATCGAGACGAGTGGAAGAATTCTTCACCAATTTGGAAACTGTAATGTCTAAGATCCAATATTTGCCAAACCAAATATATAATGTCGACGAGACAGGCATATCGACCGTTCAAGATCCTGGAACCATTGTGGCGACCAAAGGGAAAAAACGTATTGGCTCTGTAACAAGCTGGGAGAGAGGCAAGACAGTTACAGTTCTCTGCTGCATGAATGCAGCTGGCGCATACATACCTCCACTTTTTATTTTCCCTCGGAAAAGGATGTCCCCTTTTATCGAAAGGTGGACCTCCATGCTGCCTATAAATGTTCCCACAATGGCTGGTCAAACGAAGAGTTATTTTACGAGTGGATTGAGCACTTCATAGCATATTCAAAATGCAGCAAAACGAACCCATGTCTATTGATATTGGATAATCATAGCAGTCATATAACATTAAAAACTTATAATTTGTGTAGAGAAAATGGGATCTGCATGTTGTCCCTACCACCACATGCATCACATAGAATGCAACCACTAGATGTTACCCTATACGGGCCACTAAACTGCTTTCCGCAGAGAATGTGATCTCTACATAAAGTCAAAGGCATTAGTGAAAATAACACCCTATGATTTGGCAGAACTGTTTAATAAAGCCTATTCCAGGACTGCTACGATGGCTGTTGGAATTTCCGGCTTTCAAGCAACTGGAATTCACCCAATAAATCCCAATATATTTACCGATGAAGACTTCTAGCGGCAGATACTTTCACCAGTCAGACAGATGAAGAAAAATTAGGGATGGTTAATGATTTCGACACTTCTATGGGTGATTCCATAAATGCAGGCTCATCAACATCAAGCTTAGATGCAGGCCCATCTGCCTCTTCTGATGGTGTTTCAATTATAAGTTCTTCCAAACCACGTCCTGTTCCCAATGTAGGTAACCCCACTGAAACGGAGCCACCCACTTTTAAAGATTTCAAGAAACCAATAAACATTCCGGGATCTATACCTACTTCAAAATTTTACAATCTGTTGCCAGGCCCTTCTACCAGCTCTACGAATAAAAGACCATCGGTTGGTCGAACTAAACAACATTCGCAAATATTAACCGAGAGCCCTTTAAAAACACAATTAGAAGATCAGGAGAAGAAGAAAAACGAAAAGTTAGAGAAAAAAAGAAGGCAGAAAAAGGAAAGAAACCACAAACATCCAAAAAGAAAAAGGGATTCAAGAAGAATTTGAAGAAATTATTGCAAAGCGACTCATCAGATGAAGAAAATATAGACGAAAAAACTCTGTGCCAGGATGATGAGCTGGATGATATGGAGTGCGAAGAAAACAGTGAAATCTGTGTAATTTGCGGGGAATTTGGGAGGGATGGCGAGTTATGGTACCGGTGTATTGTTTGTGGCCGTTGGATTCATGAGTTATGTAGTGGTTGGGATACGGCTGAAAACTATAAATGCGATATTTGTATTAGAAAGTGAAACTTTGCGTGTCTTTTTATTTTTGATTTAATTATTTTTAGTGTTCCAGTGAACTACTGTTCATGTACCTAGTTTTTTAAGTTAGAATGTTATTTCATTTTTCCCTCCATTATTACACTAATATACTTTTCCGATTAAAATTAGTATTATTATTTTTAAGTTTGAACTTATTTCATTTTTTCTGGTCTTTTTTTGCAGTTTTTTTATTTTGATGAAACAGATATAACACAGTCTAGCATTCCTGCACTATTGACAAGAAAGCAATATTATTAACCGACCGTCATTCCCCCATACCCTAATATTTTAGTAAAAATCAAATATGGCTAAAATTAAAATTTTTTGTTAGATTATTATTTGGGGTTAAGATACAGTAAAAAAACAAAAAATGAACCTAATCTGTGCATCCTCAGGACACATCTATAGTGGAAAAGCATTGAAAGTCCGTTGTTCGCTGATTTCCTGGTATTCTTTAACAAACTTCTTGTTGTTATGTTAAGAGTGGTCCAGTAAAAAAACAATTTGTTTTTTTAAGATATTTCGCCATTTTAGTGCTAATTTTTCCGGTATATGTTAATGTATTAAACTTAATATTGTCTTTTGTATTGAAACTAGAATAAACAAATTTGAGTGCTTTTTTATGTTGTTTTTTATGATTTTGCCTAGTATGGTTGCGTCATAACCATTATTAACTGCAATCTGTTTTATAATATTAAGTTCCTTATTAAAACTTTCTGTTGACAGAGGTACATTAATTAAACGATCTACAAAACTATGATATTGATGTATTATGTATTGTTATATTTGTATAGGATGGTTTATGATACATTTCAAAATCGTGTTTGTTATTAATGTTCCTGATTTTTAAATCTAAAAAGTTTATTTGTTTTCTAATTCTAAATCAAATCTTATATTTTTATGTAATTTTTTGGTTTGGCATTTAAAAAGAGATTAAGTTGTCTCTCTGCCTGTGAAACAAAATATCGTCAACGTATCTGTACCAATAAATAAACTTGTCTCGTACAGAGTGATTATCTATTATTTATTCCAAATTATCAAGAAATATTTCGGCTAAAATAGGACTTAACGGGTTACCCATTATTAAACCTTCTTTACTTAAACATATCGAGCCGTTAAGTTCAAAATGATTTTGATTAAGGCAGACAGCCAACAAATCTAATATATCATTCTTAACAATAGGGTTTACTTTGTTTAATAGCAAATTATCCACTAAGTTCATGGCTTCAATAGTGGACATACTGGGAAATAGGTTTTGCACATGCAAAGAAATTAAAATATCGTTATTTGGAATTGTTATATCGTTAATATTATTACTTAATTCAAGGCTGTTTTTTTATACTGTATTTAGGCTTGAAGTTACAAAATGTACTAATAATTTCTATTAATTTGTGCTGGAGGTGTTACATACGACATTACTGGCCGAATGGGAGTATTATCTTTGTGTAACTTAATAAAAGAATATAGCTTCGGTGCTTGAAAAGTTTAGTAACGTTAAACTGTATTTTATTTTGTCACTAAATAAATTGTTGATTGCATTTTTAATAATATTTTGAAATATATGTGTCGAATGTTTATCCATTATATTAAAATTGTCAAGATTTAGAAAATCTATAGTTTTTTTGAATGTATTCTTTTTTCAGCGCACAACTGTTTTTCCTTTATCCGCCCTAGTGAATAAAATATTATTTAGTACAATTTTTTCTCTAGTATTTTTAACTATAAAAAAATTATTTAAAAACTGGCCAGCAGACAAATCTAAAGGTTCTGAAATAATTGATTTTAATATTATGTGCTTTTCCACGACATTGTCTACACTGTTAAGAGCTAGTTTACATTCAACACCTAAGAATATCCTACTGTTAATACTAACTCTAACCTGAAGATTATAATTGAAACCTTTTTCACTACATTAATACGTAATACATCAAACCATATAACAAACTTTTCCGTTCGTTACAATGTTTGGTTCAAAATACAATTTAAACTAAATAATATTAACAATTTTCTAATTAATAGCATCAAATCACAATTTTACTAGATTAACAATTGCTTGGACTATTAAGTACCGCACGCATGGCACCGAAGTTATTATATCGATCCCGAATCAACAGATCGCAAATTCTAGCTTTGCAAAACACGTTCGAAGGAAATTTCTAGATTCAGATTTCGTCCGCCACATTTAAAATAAAATGTATACATATACTTTTCAATTTCATGAATATTATTATAAAATGGTCCCTAATTGATTCTTTATTAGGTGTATCACATAGATAGTTGTATTGAGAAAATTTCCTGAGTTTTAGATTGATCAAATATTAACTATTAATTGGGTTTTTCATTATTAAAAATCTTAACTGCCAAAAATAGATTCTGAATTGGCGCCATGTTTTGGTGAGACATACGGATGTACTGTTTTTATATAGTCCGATTCCATAAAACCGAGTGGGTCAGTCGTTTCGGGCCTCGTTTGCAAACTTTCTATTGTTGAAAGCAAACATGAGATAAGTTAGTTGGAATTTAGTTAATATTTTAAATTAGTCAGCCTAGATGTTGGATTAAATCCAATAAAATCTCAATTCAGTAATGGATTACTGCTTTCTTAAACCATAACATCTGGTAAGTTAATTTTGAGTGTTTTCTGCATTGTGAACATGTTGACTCATTTTGCCATTTTGTTTCTCTACAATTTTTTCCCTACCACTTTCAATTGTTTTAATTATTAATTGGAAAATGGATATTAAAAGTAAATAATCAATAAAATGAAGAATTTATTGCATAATTCAAATTAAAAGTGATTCCTAGGCGAGGAAAATTTAATGGTAACTGTTTTGTGGTAAATCTTCTCAAGAGGAAGAAGTCCTTTTTAGTACCATGTGGTAATTTTTCTGGACAAGTGCTGTGTGGCCAGTTCCAGGGTGTCATTGTTCTTGTTTTGGACTTGGGTAGTCTACAAGGAATGACGCCATAGCATGGATATACTCCCGGACATATGTTGAAAAGATAAGTGCTTTATAATTTTCTTATTTTCGCTTCTTTGGATTGATGTAGTGGCCATGCATTAATTCATTAGGAATTACTTAATACTTATTTGAAAACCACATACCGAAACCTCTCTTCAGTCTTCAATTCCTTCTTTTTATTAATTAATAATTATCTTCAAAAAATATATAAATGGTATAAATTATTGAAAAAAAAAAAATATATATATATATATATATATATATATATATATATATATATATATATATATAAATTTTCGTCTCGATTTACGTAAAATTTAAACATATCTTCTTGATTTAAATATATCAAATTTAATGTAGGTATAAATTAATATTTACACTGTGTATAAATATTGTATATGTAGCATTGGTATATTTACCTGTAAAAATTATTATCTGTACTAAAATATTAATTTCTTAAAGATTTTTGGACATTTACATTTATCCTAATTAGGTATAAAATTTTTCTTTCTTATAAATTATGTGAGTGTATATTAAATCAAGGTATCATACTAGTGAGTAATACCATCGATATTTCACTAATTTAAATTTAAGATTGTGGCATTTTATTTCATGGTAAATTTATTGGGATTATGGAACTGAAATTTTGATTTTCTTTTCTATTGTAATTTTCCTCTAATATCAAATTGGACTTTTTGAATTAAAATTATTATTTCTTATTTTGAATTTATAACAACTTGACTATTTATGATTAAATTTTTTCTACATAAGAAATTTGCTTAAAAGTCTCTAGAATTATCTAGAGTCATGTTGTCATTTTAGAAATTTTGCATAATATATCAAATATCAGTCGATCATAAATTTGAGTTTCATTGTTTGTTTGTTCAAAAAGAACTTCATAATATCAACTAATTAAATTAAATCAAACTGATTTAAGATCAGCTGCTTTACTAATTAATATTCAACAACCGAATACATAATTGAGTTTCATTGTTTGTTTGTTCACAAAGAACTTCACATGAATAAAATTCAATCATACTGATAAACGATCAGCTGCTTAAAAAATATTAAAAAAATCTAATTACCAACTAAATTTATTTGACCCATTTAATTTCTTTAGATCTATATGATTTTCTAATCCTTGCTGACTTAAATCGCAATTTATTACCTTTGTTAAATTGAATCGTTTGAATATGTTAACTTAATTTTATGAGAAAATGTACTTTCTAACTTTAATTTAATAATTAATTGATTTTTATGCATATATTGGAGAAAAAATAAATAACCAAACCTTTTCCAAAATATAAAATATAATCATTTCAATTGTAAGAGAAATTTAATTTCCCTTCCACTTCTAAATTGTTATTAATCAATATATGTAGAAATTTATAAACTGACGTATGTCAGGTACTTATATTGTAAAAATTGAAAACAATATTCAAAAAAAAGCACAGTCCAAGGAAAAATAAATTGGTAGTTACGTGATTTTGTTTTTCATTTATTTAATTTAGGTCACATTAGCATATATTTCATCTTTATTTTTTATTAAATATCTAAATCTAATTATTTTAAGTTGCCCTCTTCCTTTATTTTATATCTGTATATCTTTCTTCTTCGAGCTCCTATAGCTCTGGCGCCCATAGCCAAATTATAAAAAAACTTTTCCAACGTTTGCTAAGTTCAATTAGCGGAGTATTTTACATTAAAATTATAATCTTATTAAGTTCGCTCTAAAACATCAGCTAGCCGAGTCGAACTTACGATTTATAATTGTTTTTCTTAGTGATCTTAAGAGCCATTTAACAAACATAAAAATATAAAAAAAGCACTAAAGAAAACTTTATAACCATTGCACCCGTTCTCACATAAGATGGCAGCTTTTCATAATTTTGTACATCATTTAGTTAATGTACCTCTGTCAACAGAACAAGGAACTTAATATTATAAAACAGATTGCATTGGGACTTAGGATGTTTTATCAAGAACTCATCCATATGTCCTGTTAGCTTAAAAGAAATAAATACACGTTTTTGTACTTCACAAGTTATTTTAATGCGTTATAGTAATAGCGTTTGGTATACAAATTAAATTTACTTTTATGTTACAATATAATACATAAAACTATCAACTTATACAAAAACTCCATTTGTAATCTACAAAATTGTTATTTTATTTAAATCTTTATATATAAAAAATGGAAATTATTTTATATACTTAGGTGAACCTTTAAAAGGAAGTGTCAGTCCAGCACGTTTTACTTAAATACAAATAAAATGTATGCATATAAATACTTGCCTGCTATGTTTAAATATAGGTACCTATTATTTATGAAATAATATAGATACTAATATCCTTATTTAAATATTTTTAACAATTTTTCAACAAATAAAAAGAACATGAAATATCTTTAAGCAATTCGATGCTAAACTGACTTTTTCATGTAAAAAAAAAGACCAATAATTAATTAGTGTCAAAAAATCTAAGACACCCTTCTCTATACACGTAGTTTTAAAGCATATAAGCTGCTGCATTTACATATTTTCACTACAATATTTGACGAAAGGACGTTAACTCTTCTCAAATGGTCTTGTTTACTAAAAATACTTTTGCTCTTTATTAAGTTATTTATTTTCTATTTAAATATTATCTCAGTTAATTTTATTGAAATCCGAATTCAAAAATATCTACAATTAATTATAAGCTCTTAACTATTTTCATCTATCTCCCTGACCACTGAAATCCTTAACAAAAATATCATTATTAGGGCTGCAGGAATAGATTTCTCAGTAAAAAAAATATATCATGTATAGAAATAATAAGCTGCTCTCTTGCTTGAAAATATATACAGGGTCGACCAGACCGAAGGCATATTAAAGACATTTAGAAAACGACTGAAGATATTATTTTATTGCTGTAACTGTCTGGTCTACCCGCTATCGTAATCTCAAAAAATTTGGTATTATTATTTACTAGTTACTGCAGTTTTTTAATGTTTTGTTTAGTTAGGTTTTATTTAATGAGAAGTTTCAAGAGAAATTTTAATTAATGCACGTGCATACAGGGTGACAATTTAATCTGGCCATATCTTAGGAAGGAAAAACTTAACTAAAAAACGCTCAAAACACTTTCTATAAAATTAAAAGGAACAAATAAAAGCGTATTATTCGACCCTTATCTGTAACTCCCTGGGCAGGGTGAGATACACCCCTAAAATCTTAAATAGAAAGGGGGGTCGAGTGATACATCATCTTAAAGCTCCGAAAAAATGTTTTCAATGATACTGTAAAAAAGCAACTTTTCGTGAAATTCTTCTGTATTTATTAAAGGAAACAATAAATAATACAGTTTTAAACATTTTTATTTTTATTTAAATAAATGTTCAAAATGATTGGTACCGATATCCTGGCATGTTTCTTAAGAATTCTAAACATTTTAAGCCTGGTATTTTACTTGTTTATGAATATTCGCATTTTATTATCATAATATTTACTTTAAAAGTAACTTGTACTATTAGTATTGATATTTTAACAGTTGACTTTTGGTTCAGTTTAAACGAAAGGCAGCACTTATCTTAAATAATGGTGTACAACACAGCTGAACGTGTAGAAATGATTTTATCAACTCGTCAAGCAGCTGTAGCAACTGGCTTATCTCGTGAAACAATAAGAAAGGTACTTAAATTTTATAAGTTTCATCTCTATAAACTGCACATACTGCAAGAACTTGATGACGACGACCCGGATAGATGAATCCAGTTTTTGTCCAATATTTGTTTCAGTGATGAATGTACCTTTTATTTGAATGGACATGTTAATAAGCAAAACTGTCGTTACTGGAATGATGAGAACCCACACGTATTTAGAGAAGTACCCCCAGAAAATTAATGTTTGGGCTGGTATATTGGGAGACATAATTATCGACCCAATATTTATGGAAGGGAATTTAAATGGCAACATGTATTCTGAAATTGTGCAGAGGTCTATTGAACCACCAATAGTGCGGGAATTAGAAAACCAGAGGGACATACAAGGAAATTTAGCATTAGAAGAACGCTTACTACATTTTCAACAGGATGGGGCACCTCCTCATTATGTAGTTCCCGTCAGGCAATGGTTGGATGATAATTATCGCAACCAGTAGAATGGAAGAAGAGATCCTGTTGAATGGCCACCTACATCCCCGGACCCAACACCCCTTGACTTCTTTTTGTGGGGTCACCTTAAATCTGTGGTGTTTAAAACGCAACCAGAGTCATAGAGCAACTCAAGGACAGGATAGTTCAGGAATGCTGTGCTATATCCAGAGAAATATTTGCAACAAAGGCTTTATTATTGTCTTCAAAACAACGGAACCATTTTGAACATTTAATTAAATCTTTCTATGGTACCATTGAAAAGCATTTTTCAAGAGCTTTAAGATGATGTATCACTCGACCCCTCTTTCTATTTAAGATTTTAGGGATGTATCTCACACTGCCCAAAGGGTTACAGATAAAGGTCGAATAATGCGCTTTTATTTGTTCCCTCTTCATTTTATAGAAAGTGTTTTGAGCGTTTTTTGATTAAGATTTTCCTTCCTAAGATATGGCCATTTCAAGTTTTTAAATTGTCACCCTGTATAATAAAGTGGTAAAAAATACGTTACTAATAATATTTATTATGGAGAAGAAGATGGACGTGGCACACTGTACAGTTTGGGCGAAATGACAAATCGTCCGAATATCTTCAGTGTCCCAAATATATTTAATACGGAATCTATAAAGGCAATCTATACATCTGTGAAGTTTATTACTCCCATGAGGTACTGTATTAAAAATAGTTCCCAGCCACATTTCAGAAACAAAAAGAATTAGAAATATAGGAAAACATTGTTGTTCTGCATAGTTATGCCTCAAAGTTTGTAAACTTATTTTCTAAGTAACTAAGTATAGTAAGTAGACAAATAAATAGGAAATTTATTTTATGTGGGGTTATATTGTTCTAAATATTACTCTGAATATTTAGGCAATATTTTTTATAGGGGCCTCTTTGACCTTATAAACCCAAACATTTTAGGTTTTTTCAATTTTAAATGATAGCATATGAGGTATAGAGTAGATTAAAGGTAAAAATTCCCTGGAAAACTCACTTTAACAATTATCACCATTTTTTCATATAAAAACTCTCGATAAAGCAGGTTTGCTAAAATAGACTGAAAATTATTGCAGTGTTGCCAAACTCATTTGATTTTCTTTTCTTTGTAGAACAGATTTTTATTATTTATTATGACTTTAATGATCATTTTGTTATTCATTATAGATTTAATGATGGTTTTATTGACGAAAATTGGCGCTAATGATGGCTGGAAGTAAAATAGAAAGCAAAAATTGTAGTTATTTATATTTTCTATAACTTTTACAAAAAATAACATTTATATCAATTAAATTAGATTAGTTATTAATAACAACATAATAAAACTTTCGTAAATGACGATAAAAAATGGTACTTGTAGTAAAAGATTGAAACCAGCCTTTTAGTGATTTTTTTATTGCAAAAAATTACTCTTCCAAAGTTAGTCATGTTTAAAAATGTCTAATTAACGATAATCCCCTAAAGCAATATAAAAAAACTGTCAAATTTCTAGGTTTATAATTTCAAAGATCACCTTTCTTATGAAATGAATATAATCTTTTTTTTTCAACCAGAAAAATATACCTGTCTAAAAGTCTTAATACATTTTACAAGGGCCTCAATAATAACTGTAACCGGAATAAGTGATTTCAATTTTTACATCCCATTTATTTTTGACTAGTTGTCCACATTGACTATATACGGCCATAAACAATTTTAAAAAAAGCAATTCGGCCATATAAGAAGTAGATTTATTATAAAAACCTTAAAACTAAAAAATATTAATACAGCTTACGACCTAAATGAACATGACAGAATATTATGTTTCTTGGGATCGCGTCAAACTGAGGTTACCTTTCAACGTTTCGTCTTCAAATGTACGATGAATCTTCAGCCTCCCTTTTATTTTTTCGAGTCGCTGAACATTAAAACTTGGCATACTTTAATAGCTGATAAATACTACTTTCTTGCCTAAATTTCAAAATTGTAACATTCAAAATGGCGGCTGGGCGCCATGTTGCAAAAAAAGTTAAAATTCTTGAAATACTGGAAGATAATAATGATGAATTTGACATGGAACTTCAAACAGAATGGTACCCACCAACATTTTACCAAAAACGTAAAGCAATTGTTGAACATTGCTTTAAAGGAGGGTTAGATTAGTCGTCGAGGTCCAACCGAATGGCCTGCCAGGTCGCCCGACTTAGCACCTTCGATTTTTTTTATTGAGCTACCTAGAAAATCATACCTAACCCGACTAGACTCTATTTTGGAGTTTCAGCAAAGAATAACTTCTGCCTGTCACTCACAATATTGACACTGGAACATTTCAAAATCTTCGTGAGGATTTTCAAATAGATTTTTAGTTCCCTCGTAAAAAGGGAAATATTTTACTATACGAAAGTAAACAGAGAACATTTTTAACACCTTCAGTAGAGAGGTAAGCGTTGCTTGATTTTACATTTTGGTTTTTTCCGTTGAATTAAATGTGTTGAAAAATATTTTTTGGATTTTGATTTTTTCTTTTAGCCCTGATGATGTCACTAACCTGTGTCGAAACGTAGACATTTGATTTAAATATTTAAACAAAATGTCCAAAAAATTCTGCAAAACTTTTGCTTTTAATTACATCGTTAAAAAAATTGGTTTCCCCCGCCTGGTCAAAATCTAATCTTCCGGTCTTTCTTTTGGAGTTATATTTATATACCAATGACCTTTTTTTTAGTCATCAGGTATTTTTGAATATTATTACCCCCCTTACATCATTTCCAGACGCCACTTGAAATAAAACAAGTATGAAATTTACACAAAAAGTAGTATTTACATAGATATTCAAGTGCCAAATTTTAAATTTTTGTGTTCACCAGTTTAAGAAATAAAAGTGGGGATATTAAAAAACCGCACTGTATATACCTTGCAGTTCTTTATTTAAAATGGGAGACAGAACTTCAAAAAAGTATTCATCCAATTAGATGAAACCTAAATCCAAGAAACACGCTTGTTTATTTGATTTGAGAAAAAAATGACAGTTATGTTGCTGTTAATTTGATGAAATAAGTAATGACAGTTAGTGAAGTTCATATATACAGGGTGATTGATTGATTCATAATTACTAAGAATTTAAAAGGGTATTCTAGAACCAGAAATACTAATAAAATATATGTAAAAATAGTTCTAAAATGCCTTTTTAAACCTTAAGATTTTTTTAAATTTTATTTTTGAGGCAGAACAACGCAGTCTTAGTTGTAAAGAGATATAAACATAATGTTAGATTTTTAAATAGAACTTGAGGCTGAGGACAA
The DNA here is from genome assembly GCA_030620095.1 of Kuschelorhynchus macadamiae. Classification (NCBI taxonomy): domain Eukaryota; kingdom Metazoa; phylum Arthropoda; class Insecta; order Coleoptera; family Curculionidae; genus Kuschelorhynchus; species Kuschelorhynchus macadamiae. The sequence continues at coordinate 12,923 of JAUTXW010004917.1, forward strand.
ACAATAATTTTTGATTTTTGTAGTTATTTAACACACGCGTTCTGAAGTCATTGACCTAAAATATACTCCATCGTCTCTATCGTTTATGTAATTGAAGAATTCGTTAAAAATACAACGCAAAAATATTAACATAATTATTAAAATTTGCAAAAAAAGCAAAACTATTTCCTAATAAGTTAACCACAATTTCCTTCTACAGTGTAACTAGTAAATCATAAGTAAAATTCGATTTCCAACAAGCTTTTGCTCGAAAAAAAAATAACAAATGACAATACATTTTCTTTTATGCTTATTAAATTCTCCTTTTCATTCTGAATTCAACGACATGTCATACATGCTATTTACAGAACGTTTCGGACTATAAAACTCATCATCAATAGAAATAAGTGCTAAGAACGTGAATTGAAGTATTTTTTTCTCTAGATCATCAATTAAATGCTATTTTAGAACATTTGTTGAACTTCCGAAGAAATGCGAGATAGCCGGGCGTTTCGTTTTGAGGCCACCATCATCAAGGACCTTTTTAAAATACAGACCTGAAACTTTCTCTTGCAATTTCGAAAAGCATTTGCTCAAAAAACCTCCACTATAAGATATTCAGATGATAGCTAATGTGTTTGACAAAGGTGGAACTATTCGCTAAACAATATCTTTGAAATTAATGCGTCTTGGAGAAAAATGGCATCGACAAAAATAATAATCACAGTCACAAACCATCGATAAGATCGTTAACTTAATTAAGTAAATTGAAACAAATTTAAAAAAATCAAGTCCATTTTAATTTGTAAAATATGCTATTCCAAATTCTGAACAAAAACAGGTGGCTCTGACTCATAGTTGTCATACAGAATAAAACAAATGAAAAACTGACACACTGTTGTTAATGGAAATAATGTAACGTGTGGTTAAAGAAAAATTACCGCCATTAAAAAAAAAAAGTTGATGATGGCCACCGAAATCCGAAACGTCGAATAAAAAATTTGATGAGTGTGTAGAGAACAAAAGTGGCAAGGGAAGTAGAATTTATTTTGAAGTATCTTATCATATAGTCAGGAAAATTGAAAATTTTGGCTTTTCTCGGATATCTCTGAAACTTTTCCGAATATCCCAATCTATTAAACGATATTTTATCACGCACATAAATGTGCAACTTTTTTGTAATTTAATCGATGTCGTATCTTACGATTTCTGATCTCCCATAGTGTACCTTCTATCTGAGACATCCTGTATAATGCACTCATTATCAATTTCACTGACTTCAGAGTGCGGGTAAATATTTAGTATTTGTACTTTATTTTTAAACAAATGTACCTACTTAGGGCGTAAGTAATTTTTTTAAAAATAGTGACACCTATATAGGCCCTTCTAAGACAAATAGCTGAGAAAAAATTACAAAAAAAACACCAAACTATGTTTGGTGTTTTTTTTGTAATTGTTACAATAATATATTCTAAACACCGTAAAGTATAATCTCAATATAAACCAACAAAGTAATGTAAATATAACATAAATTTATAATAATAAATTAAATATTTTTTGTATTTTTCCTCTTGTATTTTATATTATATACATTTTAATAAAGGAACCAAAAAAAAAATACTGACCCAAAAAATGGGGACGAATAGAAAATGTGAAATAAAACAATCTGTAATTCTCAAACAATAATCCACTGAAATTTTTTTTCGACTTATTTTTTTCGTAATTTTCTGAGCTTACTAAGTATATAGTGACCAAATATGTGTTAAAATATAAGAGTTTACCTAGAATTTTATAGCTGTAGCTGTATAAAAACAGCATTTGAAACAGTGTCGTAACCCAATTTGATTTGAACAATAAATAGCATTTTTTATATTCTAATAATAAAATTCATACTTAAACAATCAATTCGCTGATTAATAGTATATTGAGATTTAACCAAACTTACCTTAGTTCAAAAGTTGATAATAACCGAGATAGAGCTTGTCAAAGTTGTCACTTTCATGTCGTTTCTTAATAATTTATCAAGAGGGCGACAGAAAGGCACGAAATTTTTTTACGGAAAAAAGGTATACTTTGTAAATGCTCCGAGAAACCGTTTTCGGATAGTATATTTTAATGTTCTGCAACCACAATTACCCGGATATTTGAGTTTTCTTTAGAACTAAGACAAATCATACTGTTCATGCAGGATGGAGCCCCAGCACACTTCTCTAAACCTGTCGGAGATTATTTGAATATTCAATTTCCTTAACGCGGAATAAACCGTGCAAGCCAGATGCCTTGGCCGCCACGGAGCCCGGATTTCAATCCGCTTGATTTTTGTGTATGGGGTTATGTGAATTCGCTGGTGTATAAAGATGCAGTAAATACTCGATAACAATTAGGGAATAACATTGTACATGCAGTGAACGGTTTTGAAATGATAGGTTATTATTTAAAATAAGATGGTCGTTTAGCAAACGGGTTGTCAAATATATTTTGAACATTTATTGTCGCATAAATATTCTTGTTTTTATGTGGCTCTTTTCCCGTTGTTATTATTGTTGTAGCCGTGTATTTCAATAAAAATTGTATGTTTTCTGAATTTGAAAAGTTGCACTGAATAATTGATATAGATATGAGGAAAACGGCCACTCTGAGCGACATTTAAAAAGCGTAAAAAAGTGGGACATACATAATATTTAACATTTAGGCTAATACATTGTGACACAAAAAAGTTATGTTATTTTAAAAAAGATTTAATGTATTGTGAGCGGCGCCCTCTACAAGGGGCATCCAAACTAAGAAAAGATTTGAATTTCTCACATCAAAAAACCCTTGAATTCCTAATTTCGCACCGTTTTGTCACCCTGTTGATAAGATATTAAGGAAAAACCAAAGGGAAATTACAACTTTGACACCCTGTATCTCGGTTATTATCAACTTTTTGACTGACGTAAGCTTACTTAAATCGCAATATTTTGACCCAAAGAATCTGCAGTTTTGCTGCCGGGTGTCCAATTATTATGGGTAAACCGGCCAAGAGAAATGGCTGGAAATTATTTTCATGTTCGAAAAATGGCCTCTATAGCCTTTTTTTTGCTATACACGTAGAGCTATTAACTGTACCGTAATGATTCTATTAATGGTTACTAGATGGCGTTTTTTCGTAATTATTCAAATAACACGGACTTTGTTATAAAAGATATGAAATAAAAAATCCAGGTCCGTATTTAAATTAAAAAGTTGATGATGGTCGCCTGAACCCGAAACGTCGAATTGAAAAACTAACCTCACCAATTTGTAGAGGAGAAAAAGTGACAATGATGAAGTGAAAATTATTTTAGAAAGAAGAAGAAAGAATTTTTTTTTATCCTTTTAGGCTTAGTTGATGAATGAATGAATGACTTTAAATTGGTGGGGTTAGTTTTTCAATCCGACGTTTCTGATTCGGGCGACCATCATCAACTTTTTAATTTAAATATGGACCTGGATTTGTATTTCATTATTCGATACATTTTATAACCTTAAATTAAATGATGACGAAAAAGTCATATCATACTATTTGATTGTTTTGAGAAAATTCAGTACAGTTAATAGCCTCTACGTAAAGCAAAAAAGCGCTTTTTGGGACACCAAGTTCAACGTAATCAGTTCATACAAAACACAGACATAAACGTTTGAAAAAAAGTTTGACCTTCCCCCACCACTTTATTATTGAGGACAGAAAAGAAAACACAATAACAAAAAGTTGCATAATTGCTCGTGTAGAATAACAATGCTTACATTTTTGGACCAACCTTAATTGGTTGCACCAAGAGAAACCAATATTTCCATTTTCCTTGTTGATCTTTACGCCTCGTTGCATGGCTCTTTCGAACTTTCAAAAATTATTTCCAGCTATTTTTTCGTGGTCGATTTACCTACAGCATATTTTCTCATAATTGTGTGATCAATTGTTTCGTTACGGCCCAAGACTCGTTGATTGGACACCCGGTACAATTTTTCGTTATAAAAACAATTAGTAATAAGTCTTGGTTCCAGTAAAGCCACCAGTAACAGTACCCTTTTAGAAAAAACAATTTACAACAGGACAAAGTATGCGCGAAAACAAACCATAACACAAGTTGTTGTTTTAACAACGCACAACATTGTACAATATCGTTAAGTCTGCTTCGTTTGTAAACTCCAGCTGCCAACATAGAAGATAATATACAATTATGTTAAAAGTTATTTTAACAACTGATTTGGACACCAAATACTTGCACTATAATCTAGCAGTTCAGATAAGACCATATTTAAAAAGGCTGCATTAAAAAAAAAGTTCATTATTTAATTAATAAAAAAGCTCTGCATATTTTATATAGCCATATAAAAATGAAAGTTGAATTTTTGAAATTAATTTTTTAAGAAGTTTAGTAAATATATTGTCCTGGATTAAAAAATATAAATATTCCAAATGTAAAACGTACAGTTACCCTTCATAAAAGTAAATCGTTTTACACTCAGATGTTTCAAATTATATATGAAATACAACATACATATTAAACTGATGGACATGTAAATCGGTTCAAAGAAGTTTCCTGTTTGGTAAAATATACCTTTTAAACAACAAAAGGGGGTTGGCGATGAGCGCGACCCCTCCTCACTGACCCAATAAGCTGCAGAGCTACTGTACCAGGAGGTGATTTTTGGTTGATATTCTGCGAGAGTTCGACACTGTCATCTGACGCCGGGCTGTGGTATCCATAAAAGATTTCGTCTAATGAGAACTATTATGAATTATTAGGATTAATAATTGGATAAATTTCGCTCGAATCGTCTTACGTGTCCATCAGCCTATTTCGACCATAAAAATAATCACATATTAGCACAATATCCACCATTTTGAAATTAAAGATAACCGTCCTTTTCAAACTTGATTCGCTCGGAAATTCGCGAGTCCAATAACACTGGGTTACACGATAGTCTCTCACATAGCGTGGTGCAAAAAATTGAAAATTTTTAGCTTTTGCGAAGTATAAGCCTCTTGTTTGAGTGAGTGAGATAAGTGAGCTTACCAATACACTACAAGCGACGATGTAGTTTACTCATTAACCTATTATTTTTGAGATAGTCATCGAAATTTATAAGAAAAGTTGATATATACGTGAAAGAATAAACATTGTTGTAGCAGAAATTACTATCTGTTTAGTAACTAGAATTTTTATTATTGAGATTTTTTTTTCAGCTCAGGCAATGTTTTTACTTTAGCACATTATACGACTAGAATTAACAACAAACAGACCTGTTTGTAATAAATTATTCTGCAAAACCATATCGAGCAATTAAATATACATGTGTTCTTCGTTTTCGAGATACAGAGTGTCAAAATTTTATTTTTATTTTAGTTTTTTTCTATTGAACCCGTACGTTTCTAGAGTAAAATCATTCAAATTTGACACACACTGTGCTATGAGCAATGTCTACGAATGACTAGAATACATTTTGCAAAAATGTACTGGGTCTCACTTTTTTTTAGGTTGCGACCCCTTTTACCCACCCCAAATTTTTACTGCCACGTCACTGGCTGTTTTTATTTAGAAGTCCAGATTCTTAATTTTGTTTTTTAATTTTTTGGTTTCTTACTTTATTTCGACATTTTGAATCGTTTGGACATGTTATTTTTTTTTGTTATTATTTTGATTACTAAAAATGCAGAGTGTAATTTTATGGTGAATTTTAGGACTAAAAGTTCAAATGAACATGTGTTAAAAAGACCTTAGTTTTCGAGATACAAGATGTTAAAATTTAACTTTTTCAGTTTTTTTTTTAATTTTAACACCCTGTATCTGAGAAACTAAGGATTTTCGAACTTTTGAAGCCCATCAATAAGCCTAAAAGACCCTTGTCGCCATCCCCTGTCCACTGGCAGCTTATCTCAATCAAAGATCTTTATTTCCTCCCAAGGTAGGGCAGTTGATCCGAAGGATTTCCTTCTGAGTCTGCCCCACCTATCACAGATCCATAGTAAGTAGTATGAGATTTCCTCTCCCGATCTACAATTAGGACCGAGTGGGCTAACTTATACCCTTTTTTTCCACAAACTACATCCATATATTCTGGGACACCTTGTATACCTATGCTGTTTTCGAACTAAAACATTATGTTGTAATACTGCCTATTTACATCATACTTTAAGACACCTTTCTTAACTCCCTAGTTAGCGCAATGGTTATGATTCGGGTCCATTGAACACGAGGTCCTGAGATCGATTCCGCGGAAACCTAAACTTTTTTTTAAATAAAAATAATACGATGCTCGATGGAAATACATAATAAAATTATGTAAAATCTAAATCCTATTTTTTTACAGACAGCTATATTTGTTAACAACACGTAACTTGTTTCGATACGCTTCTTTGAGAAATTACGTCTGAAGGAGCTGCTGTGTAGAGAAACATTTTAATGTTGTTAAGAAAAATAGTTGGGTTTTTAAATTTTACATAATTTTAAATAATGAAAAATAAATTAATATCCATTCAACCTTTAATCATTTTTACTTATTTCCCAAATAGTGTAATTGCTATTACATCTGACTTGCAGACATGAGATCCCAAAATAGAACGCATTAAAACCCAGATATTTTTTTAATTAAATAAATAATAACTAATACATATTTAGGTATAAATTTTCTGTTATCGATGGGACTGGTGAAGAGGTATACTGTTCTAAAATTTTAGCTAGCAGTTAGGTTAACCTAGGTGGCGCTAGCAGCGTGAAGAGCCCTACCCTCAACAGATGGCGCTGGCAAAATACTTATGACGTCATTAGTCCTGTCCAAAGCGACTATGACAGAGTTTTATTTCGTAGACACTCCTTACAGTGTAGTGTTTGTCATATTTGAATGATCTGTCTCTAGAAATGTAGATCCATGAAAAAAAAATAAAATTTTGGCACCTTGTATCTCCAAAACGCTTGCGGAAACATGTATATATGAACTCTTAAGTCCTAAAATAAGGCAAAAAATTACATCCTTCATTTTAGTCATAAATTAAAAAACACCCTGAATAAATTTACTTAGAGACAAAAACTTTGGCATTGCTAAAACATAAATATAATATTCTGAGGATATTTATAATAATTTAGTTCAAACTTAGCACAAACACCAAATCATTTCAAAACACACAAAATTACCATAAACTCAAATATTGCGCCTATACCCTGAAGGTATGCTAATTCTAGTTGCCTAATGTTCTTAAGTAAAATAAATAATTACTGAAGATTTGGGTTCAAGCACCTGAAGCGTTTGATTCTCATTTTGGTCGATTTTTTTTTTGCAATAATATATTACGATATGTAAAGCAAACACAACTATCAGAGCTATTTTCTGGTACAACCATAAATGAAATTCATAGTTCTAATCTTAAGAGAGATTACTCTTTTTTTCATTCTTGTTATAGTTCTTATAGTCATTATCCATAGGATTAAGAGATTACAATAAAATTTTATCAACCATTAACATTAATAAGAAATTTCTTTAATTATACTAAATATCTGAAAGTGCCAATAGAACACTCTTAAATACAAACTGTACGAAACTCAGTCCAAATTGGGTAGTTTTTACCTAAAACATAATTTGGGTGAATTATCAATTCACGTTTTTAAAAAATCGTGTGTCCCATTTTGTTAGTGCATGTATTTTGAACTTTCGGAAACTGAGAAATGATAGAAAAAAATTAAGGAAATAAATTTTAAGAGTATTCAGACATAATTAATTTTATTCCAAAAATCAATTTGTCATCTTGAGATATTTTAAAACAATTGAAAAGCAAATTTTCAGATCAAGTTCTATGAATTAAGGAACTGATTCACAGAACATAAAAGCTTATATGGAGCTTCTGATCCTACAAGAAGCAACAGGAATTTTAACAAGGCACATGGCTGTTCGGTAGAAGGAATTTTAATTTAGCATTGCAAAACTCCTGATATCAGTAATTACTACTTACCCTTCCAACACACAGCAGACCCATATATTAAGAGTAAAAGTGTAAGGCTCTCAGTACTGAGTATGAACAAGAGGTCAAAAAATTACTAAACAAATTAGGACACACTGTATATTATCCGTACAAATATACAGAGCCAGCCAACGAAAATTTTCAAATTAAGTTATGCGAGTCCAAAAAAAATCGAAAAACCGTTAATTTTTTATTTTTGAGAGACATTTTAGGGAATACTTTAGTGAACCCTACTAGCGGAGGTGTAACTCACCCTCAAAATCATAAAGGGAAAAAGTTGTCGATTAAGACCTTGAACTTTCAATTCCCCTTTCAAAAACAATTACACATTTCTAGTATGTTTCGAAAAATTAAACATTTATGATTTAGGATTCATCAAAAGTGACAAGGAAAACCAAAAGGTCACTTCAACAACACAAAAGGCAAGAGACATATCATATTCATTTTAATAATAGATTGTTAAACTGATCACTTTACTGTCTCAGCGCCAATAAATTACAACCCTGTCTTGCATATAAAAATGACCTATTCTGGTAGGGGGTAGTCATAATTTCTCTCTTCTTCAGCAATAATGCTTGTGGCAGGACCTCAGGAAGATTGTTTAATGATAAACCTCTCGAAAAGTTCTTATTCCATAACGTATTTTCACGAATTATGTACATTTTCGACATTCAGGATCAGTCAAGGTTCAATAAAAAGCGAAATAATGAAAATCCTTTTGGTAATAAGAGTTGTATCAAGGATTTAACTAAAATACCAAAAGTTTTATCCATACTAAAGTAAATTGGTCCATTGGAATGAATATCAATGACAAAAGTTTTGCGAACTGATAAACGAACAAATTATTACATTATCAAATTGATCAATTTTCCTTAATGGTTTACTTAATAGACATAACTGTCAGTTTTCGTCAGACTATAATAAGATTTTCCGAGGGACACATACTCAACTGCCTAAAAAATTAAACACGTGGACAACATGATGGAGACCGTATCATTGGCATATTCTTTTTTTCTGGCAATTTAGCCAGGAAAATGTATTTAGAGTTGTTAGAGAACGCCATTGATCCAGCAACAGCTATTAATTTTCCAACAATATTTTTTAATTTAATAAGAAATTTACAGAGAGGTTGGCCGGCAGAGAGCTGCTCCTGAGTGGCCCGCTCGCTCTCCCGATTTAATTTCACTCAACCTTATCGTGGGGTCATTTAACAACGGGTCCAAGAGTTTTTCGATTTTTTTAATAACCGCAATAAAAGATAAGTGGAAAGTTTTCGATAACCCACCCTGTACGTATTTAGTGTTCTACCGTCCCATCATAACAAAGTAAGGTACTATTTCGAGCCAAAATAGCATTTGGCTCTCCCTTTTGGTTACCCAACAGATACTTGGGTACTTTCACAAAAAAACTATTCATTTTCAAGTTTAGGCACCACCAAAAAATCTATCTCGCGTATAGTCTATCACCGCGCCATCTAGCGTCCTCCCTTAGGATATCACACAGCAGTTGCAGCCCTTCTTCTTCTTTATCGTCACGTGCTCCACTTGGACGGCGTCCCCGTCGGCCTTAATCGTACTTCTCTGCACGTCCACTTGACCGGGAGCGGCGGGCGTCGTTTTGTCCGCGGTGGTACCGTTGGTTTTCGTCTGGTTCGGAGGAGCGGCGTTGAGCGCCGTTGCTGACACCTAAAGAATAATAAAAAATCAGTACTTTAAATTACAACCCTTATTGAATTTTTGGTCTAGTCACTGGATGGCCACAATTTTTTTTTTAGATTGAAGCCCTTTGAGAGCTTTTTTTCAACAATCTAAAGTTTATATCGCTACACCCGTGGCAAATTAAAATAAATGGTAAATTTTCTATTACCCGAACTTCCTTTATTAGGAATTCCTCCACAAACAGATTTTTGTATATGCATATGCAGCTATAAAAAGTGAAAAGAAAATGACTGCCAATATTCTAAAGGTAAAAATACGAGTAATTTAGAACAAAGAAAGTCTTATATTGACAGGGAAATGTCAACACTCGAGGGCTGCTACAGACATCAAATTTTACAGCTTTTTTTCAAAGGCTTACAATTTTTCTCTCTGAATACTGCACAAATATTAATTTTGAACGCTAGCTTCCTTTTTCAGATCTTTACGCTCCAGGGTCCCTAGATGCCGAAAAATCTGTATTCTCAATTCCATCGGTCTGTCTGTTCGGGGCAGAGCTAAAAAACTACTTACACGCCTGATTTCAAATTTTAAACAAAAATTACGGGTTATATGGTAATGACCTGGCAACATTTTGGCAAAAATCCAATATGGCCAAACAAAATGTTAAAAAAATTATTACTAAAAAAGTACTTATCCTATTTATCTCAAATTTTACACAAAAATCAACTATTATGTAGGAATGAACTGGTAAAATTATGGTACGGATCTAAGGTGGTGGAACAAAATGGCGGCTTATTAAAATATTTAAAAATTCAACCTGAAAAAACTACTCAATGAACTGATTTCAAATTGTGTCTCGTAACTAATTATGGTATAGAAATGAACTAATGAAAATGGGGTGCTAATTCTAGATGGCGGAACAAAATGGCGGCCAAATCAAATTTTTGTAGTCTGATAAAAATGGCGCGTACAGACAGACCTAGGGAAATGGAAGAACAAATTTTTCGGGAAAGTAAAAAAGTTGCAAGTAATTTTTCGCTAATATCTGCCCAATTATTGCAAATACCTGAACAAAAGTCATCTTTACGATTGTCGTTTTCCTAAATACCACAATTTCTAAGATAGCCATGTCAAACATGCGGCCCAGTGAGCATTTTTCTGCGGCCCAAATCAGTTTTAAAAACAGCCAGATAATGCGTGTAATACTATGTACAGGGTGGTCCACATAACGTAACCTATCCCCTTATCTCAAAAATTAAAAGAGATACCGAAAAAAACTGTTTATGAAAGTTGCTTGATATTTCAAGGACTGCTTAAATATTTACGATCTATGTATACAGGGTGCTTCAAAAATTAGATATGATATTAAACTTCATTATTTTTCATTAAACACCCTATATATTTTTATATATTTTGATTGCTCTCCGAAAAACAAGTTAAGTTTGTATATACATGTATGTTCGAATTCGGCGCCGTTTAGCCTGAAAATAAAAAAAAAGATGAAAATTTAAAAAATTGTGTCTCCAAAAAAAAATAATTAATAATACTAGTCAATTTTTTGTTGGTATATTTGAAATAATAAATCAATTAAGTAGGATCCAATTCATGTTAATTTTGTACCCTGGTTGCTTTTTTATATACAGGGTGGTCCACTTAATGGGTTAAATTAGTGATAATTCAATCCCAGAAAAAACAGTTTTTTTAAATGGAACACCCTATATATTATACATTTTATTGAATAACCTTTTAGTTACCTTTCATTTGGTATGTATATGTCCTATACCTAAAACTAATATTAAAGGCGCTGTTGCGTTTTATTTTCGGCCATGTCATTTTTTATAATAATCTCGTAAGCATAACTTCCGTTTTATGCAAAAAATAAATCACTCTCTAATTTTTACTCTGAATATTATTTATTTTAAATTAAAAAAAAAATTTGAAATATCATTACAATAAAATAATTAAAAAACACAAAAGTTCCAAACTAATTACATTTTTAAATAGTTTTCTATATAACCTCCATTATTTGCAATACACGTCGTATAAATTATTTGAAGTTTGTCGATTGCCTTTGTCATTTTTTATATCAAGCAACCAAAGGTTGTTGCATTTATATAATTTTTATAATTTCCATGGAAACCAAGTAGTTATAACCTGTAACGCAGATGACATTGAGTTTTTGTCAAATATTAAAAAAATAATTATGTCTACGTATAGCATTGAAGAACGACTTAAATTACATGAATTTTATATCAGTAATGGGAAAAGTGCTGCTTTAGCTTTAAGAGAATACCAGCAGACATATCCTGGAAGACGAATACCTACAAGGCAAATATTCAAGAGAATTTTAAAAGACTTAGAGACTGGTGTTGTTGTAAATAAAAAGAAGAACAAGAAAAACATAATTTTAACTGACGATAAGAGGATTGAAGTAAGATTATACTATCAAGATAACACGGAAAATTCTTTAAGGGATGGCCAACGAGATTTAGATATTAGTAAGACGACCATCATGAGATCACTAAAACTTGATAAAATTAAACCATACAAATTCCTTCCTGTTCAAAAATTGTCTGAAATAGATTTTGAAAACAGGCTAAATTTTTGCACCGTTATAATGGATCAGTATTTTGAGAGAGACATTTTTAAGCATATATTATGGACCGACGAAGCTACATTTAGTACAGCTGGGATTTTTAACCGTAGGAACACTCACTATTATTCCCACAACAACGAACATCGTGTAAAGGCCATAGAAAAGCAGGGTCACCGGTCTATAAACGTTTGGTGTGGAATACTTGATGATAGGATTATCGGACCAATCTTTTTTGAACGAACGTTGACTGGACAGCGCTACCTACATATGCTTCAAAACGACATATTAAATTTGATTACAGCACTGCCAGAGAATGTGAGACATGGTATTGTAGCTTTTCAACAAGATAGTGCTCCCTACCACACAATACCAATAGTCACAAATTACATAGGGGAAAATTATGAGATGTTAATAGGGAAAAACGGACACATTCCTTGGCCACCAAGAAGTCCCGACTTAAGCCCCCTAGATAATTTTTTATGGGGGACTCTAAAAGATAAAGTGTATAAAGAAAGGACCCATAGCATAGACGAATTGAAAAACAGAATAAGAGCCGAGATTACCCATCTTAATGAAAATGGTTCAGTCCAAAAGGCAATCGACAAACTTCAAATAATTTATACGACGTGTATTGCAAATAATGGAGGTTATATAGAAAACTATTTAAAAATGTAATTAGTTTGGAACTTTTGTGTTTTTTAATTATTTTATTGTAATGATATTTCAATTTTTTTTTTTAATTTAAAATAAATAATATTCAGAGTAAAAATTAGAGAGTGATTTATTTTTTGAATAAAACGGAAGTTATGCTTACGAGATTATTATAAAAAATGACATGGCCGAAAATAAAACGCAACAGCGCCTTTAATATTAGTTTTAGGTATAGGGCATATACATACCAAATGAAAGGTAACTAAAAGGTTATTCAATAAAATGTATAATATATAGGGTGTTCCATTTAAAAAAACTGTTTTTTCTGGGATTGAATTATCACTAATTTAACCCATTATGTGGACCACCCTGTATATAAAAAAGCAACCAGGGTACAAAATTAACATGAATTGGATCCTACTTAATTGATTTATTAGTTCAAATATACCAACAAAAAATTGACTAGTATTATTAATTATTTTTTTTTGGAGACACAATTTTTTAAATTTTCATCTTTTTTTTTTATTTTCAGGCTAAACGGCGCCGAATTCGAACATACATGTATATACAAACTTAACTTGTTTTTCGGAGAGCAATCAAAATATATAAAAATATATAGGGTGTTTAATGAAAAATAATGAAGTTTAATATCATATCTAATTTTTGAAGCACCCTGTATACATAGATCGTAAATATTTAAGCAGTCCTTGAAATATCAAGCAACTTTCATAAACAGTTTTTTTCGGTATCTCTTTTAATTTTTGAGATAAGGGGATAGGTTACGTTATGTGGACCACCCTGTACAATTGAACATAGTACCATCTATGTTTAGGAGGGCGAACTACACATAATCAACCTAAAACCTAAAGCCAAACGTTATCTGGCTTGTTCCATGAAATTCTATCGCGCAAAAACACAGATGACGCTATCTGAACATTCTGGAAAGAACTTGATGAATCACAATCCGTATGAGTTCAGTCGTTCAGTGTTTAGTCAGTTATGAGTCAGTTGCGATAGAGTTTCGAGTTGAGTTGCTCACTTATTGTTACAACACTTAACAGTACTTATTAAAATTTATTTCGGATACAGTTTTTAACATGTCCCTTTTAAACCCAAGTGGAAGTAAGAGGAAACTTGTAGATGAGCATCGTATCTTTCCAGAAAAGTGGGAATTAAGAGTTTTTTTGCTGTGGAGCGAAAGAAAAAATTATTTGTTTGATTTGTAATAGTACAGTCGGTGTCCCAAAATTATATAATATAAAACGTCACTATGATATTCATAAAACTATGATTGACAAGTATACAGGCATGGTCAGAAACGAAAAGTTAAATAAGTTAAAATCACGGTTGAAAGATCAGCAGCTTATGTTTACACGTTGAAAACAAGAAAATTAATCTGCCCTTCAAGCGAGCTTTGTACTGTCGGAATTGATCGCGAAACACTCAAAACCATTTGTTGAAGGTGAATTTATAAAAGAGTGCCTTGTAAAGGCCGCGGAAATTGTAAGTCGTGGGAGCGTGAAGGCATTTCAAAATATACCCTTGCCCCGGAATACTGTCGCTGAAAGAGTTACTGAGTTGGCTGCCAATATAAGTGATCAGATAATGCATGATACACCAACTGGGAAGGATATTTTCAATGCTGTTTATGGAATTTTGCAAAAGTACAATTTAGATTTATCAAAACTGTGTTTCGTTGCAATAGACGGAGCTCCTTCAATGACTGGAGTAAAAAATAGCTTCGTTAAAATATTACAGACAAAGATCAGAGAAACGGGCAGTGACAAACCAGATTTTCATCATCTTCATTGTATAATCCACCACGAAGTTTTATGTTCAAAAGTGATCAAGTTGGAAAGTGTTTTAAAGTCAGTGAAAAAAACTATAAACTTTATAAGGTCACGAGGCCTTAATCAGCGACAGTTTTCTGCATTTTTAAGTGATTTAGAAAGTGAGTACACTGGTTTACCATATTATGCAGAGGTTCGATGGCTTTCATGTTCTATGGTACTCAACCAGTTTTGGAAACTCAAACAAGAAATACGCGTTTTCATAGGAATAAAAGGAGAAGATGTCAGCTTATTATGCGATGTACCTTTTTTACAAGATCTTTCATTTTGGTAGATATCACAAAACACTTGTAGGACCTAAATACGAATTTGCAAGGACCACGTCAAGTTATTAAAGACTCATGTGAAGGCTTTCAAGTGTAAGATGATGTTGTAGGAAAAACAGTTAGCAGAGGATAATCTGTCACATTTTTTGACTTGTAAGGCAAATCAGGAAAGCACAAGTGTCCCAATATGATACAAAATATATTCAGAGAAAATGAGAAGCCTTCTGGCAGAATTTGAGAAGCGTTTTCAGGATTTTAAGACCCAAGAAAACAATTTTTCTCTATTTACTGGTCTTTTCACTATCCATATTGATAAAGTTCCCCCTCACTTGCAAATGGAAGTAATTGAGATTCAGTGTCAGACCCATTTAAAACAAAAATTTGATAGTGTTGGTACATTAGAATTTTATAAGTACTTGCCTGT
Source organism: Kuschelorhynchus macadamiae (assembly GCA_030620095.1). Lineage (NCBI taxonomy): Eukaryota > Metazoa > Arthropoda > Insecta > Coleoptera > Curculionidae > Kuschelorhynchus > Kuschelorhynchus macadamiae. The sequence goes on from JAUTXW010004917.1 coordinate 28,322, forward strand.
TCAATACCAAGAAATGAGAAAATTTGCCTGTAAAATCCTGTCAATGTTTGGAAGTACCTATAAGTGTGAACAAATATTTTTTTGATGACTTTAAAGACTTGATTAATTAAAGATAAAAGATGTCAAATATCTGGCAAAAGAATTTAATGTTTGTAGTTTTTTGTAATGTTCTTTTTATTGGAAATTTAATAAACAGACTTGTCCTACAATAGTAATTTTTCTCAAGATTTTCAGTAGTTTGTCTTCTTTAAGATAAGGTTTCGCGGCCCACCTAGTCGATGGTCTTCATGTTTTTGGCCCACCAGTGACTTTGAGTTTAACATGGTTGTTTTAAGATAAATCGATCCCAAACTACAGTTAATTTTCTTCCACTGATACCTTCTGCCTCTCTGTTATCTTGGAATTGAATTTGCAATAACTCCACCAAAAATTATTATTTTTTGATATTTAAAAAACGAATTTCAAAGAAGAAATCTATAACTATGAAATGTTATAATTAGTATTTAACCTAATTTCCTTAAAGACAACAAAAAATTTGAATTTTTTTGCCTATTATTTTTATGCTTTTACAGATTTAATCGTATTTATATAAATATGTTTATTTACTTGGCATGATCTTTCTTAGATGACCTATAACAACAGTATCATATAGAATATATCTCTTTCTTTAGATGGTAAATAATCATTACCTGTATTCATCTTGCTTTCTAATACTTCCCGAAATTTTCGAAAATCTCCTAAATTTTAATATAAATAGTAAGCTTTAAATATATACTTTTACATGAATTATACGTGTTTTCTCAGACACGTTGCAGTTTTCGAAATTTTAGATATCCCTCACGAGTCACGACTGTCAAAATTGGCTTTTTCTTTAAATCACCTCTTTATCTTTCTGAAGTTATTTATAGGCAGAACTTTTTGAAGAATGGTTCAATAATTGCTTGTCTTTTACCAAACATAAACAGTATTTAGCGCTCAAATAATACGAAATTGGAGATTCAAAAGAGATCTTTTAGTTTTAAAGGCATTCTGTATAAAAAAATATATGTTTGTGAAGCAATGGCGAAGGAAATGGGAAATACAGAGCTACGGCTTCTACCCTACTAAAATCTTTTTTGGCTTTTTCGGAACTGAATAAAAATATTTAACTTTAAATTAACTGAAGAAAATATTTAATAAAATTACATACCTCAACATGTAGACTAGTCTGTCTAAGGAATGTTCCGATACATAATATAAACAATATTATTTAAGCAAGCATAAAAAATTATCCATCTATAATGTTATTATAGAAATTGTATTTATTTATTATGCAAACTATCATTTCTTTTATATCTAGGTTACATGTCAAATAACCTGACAAATTTTAAAATTTTGAAATCAATTCTTTTCTATTATTTAATTTAATAATAACAACAATAATAATAATCTTTATTGTCTAACAGATACATCCATTTATATGAATTGAGCATGAAATAGGAGACATAATATAATAATAATAACAATATTACTTAGATAAGCTAATATGTATACAATTAATGTAATTTGAACTAAAAAAGAAAAAAGAGCAATAGGTCTCTACCAATAAAATTAAAGGTAACCTATAAAGGTCTTCATTCAGGGCACAAGAATCTATTCTTTAAGAGTGTTGTAAGCTTAGCAAGTGTATGATAGTGTAAATCAATATCATTACAAGTACCGTTGAAGATATTCATAGCCTGATATAACGGCGCTTTCATGAGAAAATTGGTTGATGGGGTCGGCAAATGGAAAACAGAGAATACTCTAGTGGACCTAGCAGGAACGTGAAAGAGGACTTGCTGCAACAGGCATCGTAGTACTTACATAACTTTATAAGAAATGTAACCATATGATAGCATCTACGGCACGTTAATAACGGCAGCTGAAATTGCTTGGTCAGTAGAATCTCATCAATGCCTTTAGCAGGATATACTTTATCCCGCCTGAACATTAAAAACTTAGCAAACTTCCTCTGGACACTCTCTAATTGGCTGACATATTTAGTATAAATTGGATTCAAGTCTCGAGAGCACATAGCTAGAATATAAGGTTTTAAATGTTGAGATGTTCTCGAAACCAGTGGAATTGCGAATTATAAAACCCAGCGTCTTTAAGGCAGAATTGCAAATTCCATCAATGTGGTCAGCAAAAGAGAGCTTAGGATCGAATACAATTCCAAGGTCCTTGAAAGTATCACAACGCCGAATATTGTTGGTATCTATGTTATATTGAAAGTCGATACTATGGACTTTATTAGTGTATGTCATCACGAAGCACTTTTCCGCATTTAATGGTAGCTTATTCATCACACACCAGCGTTGAATAGATTTTATATCCTGCTGCAAGGAAACACAAGCATTTATATCATTTATAACGCGAAAAAGCCTCAAATCGTCGGCAAATAACAGAACATTACTGTCGATGTTGTCGCTGATGTCGTTAATAAAAAGTAGAAAAATAAGTGGGCCCAGGTTGCTCCCTTGCGGTGCCCCACTTGTGGCTCTAAATTTAGATGATTTATGTCCACGGATTTCAACATATTGCGAACGGTTGCTTCAGTAGGACTCAAAAAAAGAAACAAGATCTCTGCTGAACCCCAATTTGTCTAGTTTATGTAAAAGTATGGAATGGTCAACCTTGTCAAAGGCTTTCGAAAAGTCATTGTAAACCACATCCACTTGCATCCGGTTTTCCAGGGCATTGCCGATAAACTGCGTAAAGCATGCCAAATTGCTTATTGTACTACGTTTCCTAACAAATCCATGTTGATTAAGAGATATCAATCCCCTAACCTGTGTTAAAATACAATCATATATTGACATTTCGAAGACTTTAGCAAATACCGGAAGCAAAGAGACTGGTCTGTAGTTCGATATTACATTAACATCACCTTTTTTAAATACCGGAATGATTTTTGCTTTCTTCCATACATCCGGAAATGTGTTTAATTTCAGAGACAAATTGAAGATACAAGAGAGAGGTGCCAGCAATGCATGAGCACAATCCTCTACCAAGAAACTGGGAATGTTGTCAGGCCCACAGGTAGGTCTGTCCTTTAATTTCTTCAGAGCAGCAAGTACAACCTGTTCAGAGAGGTGATCCAGGGTGATATTCAAGTTTGAGGAAAGACTATCGTTAAAGGGAGTAAAATTTGTCCGTGTGCTATACACACTGCTGAAAAAGCCAGCAAAGGCGTTTGCTATTTCTCTCTTACGATCGGCGCACTGATGAGTGTCGATAGGATGAAAGTATTTGTACAACTACTATGTGTCTATAAAAACTTAAGGTAAATGAAATAATTTCTTATGCTTGCTTAAATAATATTGTTTATATTATGTATCGAAACATTCCTTAGACAGACTAGTCTACATGTTGACTACTACAGTTGCGAAAAAGCCAAAAAAGATTTTTGTTTGTCAATCTAAACGCAACAAATAATCTGAACACATTTAAAAATTCTACCCTACTATTGTATTTTTAATCCCATACAGCAAATGTGGCACCAATTAAAATCAAGGTTAAGCCTAAAAATATTTTAAGTTGTAGTGTTGTCAGAGTTAATAACCACCCTCGGAAGGAATTTTATAAATACAATTCTGTGGATCACTAGTTTTAGTCAACATAAAAATATGGCTTGCTGTAGTAAAGCTTTTAGATTTTAAAAATATGCAGTCTATCAGGATACTTTATCTACCATTAGTGCCGCCCCAACTTGAGTGTTCGGTTGATGTCTGGTGTCATTTTTACCAAAAGTACATCTATAGAAGTCAGAAGGCTCAGAGAAAATGCCTTCGCTCTAATGAATTTAAGTGTAGAATTCCAACTAAATTAGTTAGAACTTAGTATTCAAAGTATTTTGATCAAAATGAAGAATACTGACATTACGATTGTCTATAATTTTTTTCTTAAGTCTATTCGTTGCCCTAACCTCTTCTTAAAACTTATCTTTACTTTCCTCCTAGATTCCTGAGGCCTGAGTGATATAAACACTTTTAAAACTCAATACCTCCTTAATCATAATAGAGTTATGAAAGCTAAAGAAGTCGATTTAGATTTGTTTTTTGTGATGAGGACTCAAGAGTCTTTAAGACATCATTTGGAGGTCATAGGTAATATGCAAGATATTTTATATACGTTTACTCTTCAATGTACGTAACGTATTGTATTGTTTTGAGTTTTGAATGTACTTAACACTTAAAATAAATGTCATTTATAAATACCTAGACAGAGCTTGAGTGTGGATTTGGGTAACAAATGGTAAACAAACTTTTTTATTTGTAATTTTAGGAGAAAAAATTATTCTTTATAAAAAGGTTTGCTTATTAAAAAAAATAAGTTTCGAGAAAAAGAAGCCAAATAATACATAAGTTGCGCAAAAAACACGTAAAAGCAAGTAGGTAATAGAAAAAAAATATGAAATCAAATTTTCTAAGACAGCCAAATTGGAGAGGTGTAATTTTTGGGTAATTAAATTGTCAATAAGGGTAACATACGGACAACTTTTTTATTTGTGATTTTAGGCGAAAAGGTTACTTTTACTTCATTTTATATACAGGGCATGAAAAAAAAACAAAAAAAAATTGATTCGACAACTAAATTAAAAAGTCTACAAATACAAGTCAAAAAGCGTCTAGAAGTTTTTTGATAATAGACTTAGTTCTTTGACAAAATTAATTTTATTATTAATTATATTAGCAAAAAACTTCTAAAAGCTTTTTGACTTTTATTTGCAGGTGTTTAATTTAGCTGTTTCAGAACTTGAAATTTAATTTTTTCTTTTATTTTGCAAACTTCTATTTTTGTATTCATTTACCTGTAATTTTTAAATGAATCTTATTTTTCATATAAGCAAAACTTTTTATGAAGAATAACTTTTTCGCCTCAAATCACAAATAGAAATTTTGTCTATGTGTTACCCAAATCCATGCATATGGTGAATATTTTGGGTGCCTGTAATGAGTGTGATGTGATTGTGACGCCCATTAAATAAATAAATAACTATTTAGAACTGAAAAATGCAGTTATAACTATTTATGTTTAACTTAAAGCATCCTACCTTCTTAGGACTGACAGCATCGACATTATCAACGATAGCCGTGTGGTTCTGATCCAGCGAGTCGTCACCAGAGGGCAGAGGCGGCGCTTGACTACCGGGCGTCGGTGTGATAGGTTTCCCGCCCTTGATTAATTCTACTATTTGGTCGGCTTCCCGTGAGAGGTCGCCACCTGGTCGGAATGGGTTATCCCAGCCACTCTCCGTGCTAAAACAAAAAAAAGTGTTATTCACTAATTTTCTAATTTATATGCAATAAAAAAAATTCATAATAAGAGTAACAAACAATATATCAAACCCTGTATTCCGTCCCTACACATGAAAATCTTATTTGGTGTACCAATTTAGTGGCGTGCCTAGGGGGCCTCTAAATAAATCAGGGTATTCAAATAAAATATTTTTTCATACTTAAAAAAAACACGGATTTTCCAATTTTTGCAACCAACCAACATTGGAAATAATAATAATAAGATAACGTAATATATAAACCCTATGAAACATTGGGAAGTGACAGTACTTAATGCGTATTTAGATATAATAGTAAGTCAGCTAGATAAAAGATTTGCTGCATTTAAAACAGTTTATTCAACAATTTCAATTCTAAATCTTCAGATATTTGTTAAATTATAGTGGAGTAAAAAACGGGGCAAAAGGCGCTTCCTTCTCGATTTTTTTGCGTCAGAACACACCGATATATACCTCGTTTTATTAAATGGATCATTGTACATACAAAATCACAAAATATTACTTTTTTTGCGGTCTCGACTTTTTTTATTTACAGAAAACTGAAAAAATTAATATTTTTTAAGCTAACGAGACGATTTTTTTTTGACTTAAAGCAGACATTTGGGCGCTTCTTCCCATGTAAAACATGATAGCTATTATTTATTTTAAATATGGCTAAAACATCGATGAACTTGAAACTTTAGAAATTATGTATACAAGTTTTCACTAATCGAAAAAAATTTTTGTTTTTGGAAATTTTGTATAACATGCAGCGATTAAAATTTAGACAAAATATCAAAAAACTTTTTAATAGCCAAAATTGTTAGTGTAGCTCATATTTTTAGGTTTCAAGTGTAGAATGATGTGGCTAACAATAGGTTGATCGTGTTCTAAGCTCATTAAAAAAAAACGACACAAAATTACCCATTATTTACTCCACTATAACCAAAATTTTAAATTTCGCGCACTTTAAAAAATCGTAGAACCTAAAGTATGAAAGCTCAGATCAGATTATGAACAAGGTTGGTTCCCTTAAATTTTCCGACATGAATATTGTATACAGGGTTCACCAAAAACTAAAAGGTGGACGTAAAATAGTGATTTGTTGGGGTTGGTTTTTTTTCTATCAAACTTGAATCGATGTTCTTCTAACGCCAGTTTTAGTAATAATGGACATTTTTGCCGAAACAATTTTTTTAAATTTGAAATTTGCTTTAGTTTTTTCAGATATTGCTTTTAATTTAAAACAGATTTTTTTTTAATAAAAAATGTAAACTCGCCTTTTATCATTGATATAATTCTCGTTTTCCCAGCAAAATACAGTTTCACATCTTATTTTTGTTTGTACATACTTACTTAAACTGTTTACCCATCATTTCGAATTAACTGAGAATATATCCCAATAATACAGTGGATTACAAAGGTCTGGAACACTATTTGCCTTGCGGAGCAGAAATTCAACATTGTTAAAGTTTAGAATCGGTAGAGTTTTTAGTGCACCCTGTATACAATATTCATGTGCTGGGTGCCAACCCAGTTCATATTCTGATAGGCTATATTGAATCTGATTGCTGCATTCAGCAGACCATTTTTAAAAACATCAATTTTTCTAAAAAACCCTGTGCCCTGTGTGCCGGGAAGGAAGAAAAAAATTCAAATCCCCTGGAAATTAATTTTTTGTACCCAGCTCTAGATTATTTTGGTTGCACAAAGAGAAAAATAAATCTTCCACGGTAAGAGTTCTGATCGAATAAACTGATATGGTCTTATATAACACCCTGTATAAGACGGTTGCGATGGAGTCCTGAGGCTGTCCTTATCGGGCTGCCTACGCTAGGAATTATTTTGAATTTTCAGTAAAAATTTCCTTGGTGCACTTGGAAGTTCCTATAGTGTATTTCCCATAAATTAATTTAAGATATATAGTTTTTAGTTCTGGGTCCACTATGAAGATACCCGAGGAAGTAATATACTTACTGCTTTTAGTTTATTTTTTTTAGTTTTGCTGACGATGGGTGTGTAGACTTTCCCCCGAAACGTCCAAAAAAAAAATAGATATTTTTCAGTGTCATTCCTCGGATACCTTCATAGTGCACCCAGAACTAAAGACTGCATATTAAGGTCAATATAGATAATTTTTTTTTAATATTTTAGTTTTGTATTATAAATGTGGCGAAAACCCCAAAAATAATTTTCTTTTTAAATCAATACACCACTACGATATCGTAATTACCAGACAACATTTTGGTAAATATCCAATATGGCGTAACAAAATAACGGCCTGGTGAAATGTTAAAAATATTATCATTAAAAAATTAATTCTCCAAATTACCTCAGTTTGATAAAAAAAGCAAGTGTTTTAGAAACGAATAATAAATCGGCTTTTATTAACAAATATAAAAAGTAAAATTACAGATTTGCAAATACCGAAGTATTCGGCTAGTTTTACACTTAACCCTTAATAAAAAAAAAAAAAAAAATATATATATATATATATATATATATATATATATATATATATATATATATATATATATAATGTGTTAATTGAGTGTCAATATTTAAGGAGGTGATTTTTGGGTCCATTTTAAGAAGAAAACTACATATAAACATATGTCCTAAACGGTGTAAATTTTGAGATACAGGGTGTTAAACTTTCAATAATTTCATAATTTTTTGATAATATCTCGAATACCACTCTAGATATTGTAATGAAATTTGGTATAGAGGTACTATGCATCTAGTGGAATTTTTTGATGTAGAAGATTTTTTTTATTTCCACCAGTGGCGTCCGTACGAAATCCGACCTGCATATTTTCCCAGACATTGATGGTACACCACTGATTTTTTTTAAATAAAAATTATTTTTGAAATTCCCATTCATTTTTGAGCAAGTTTGATCTCTTGGTAATTTTGAGTTGAACGCACGGTTTTCGTTTTAAAAAATAAAAACCGTTTCTCTGCAGGGTTTTAACAATATCGCTAATATGACATCAATCGCCATGGCATGCAAGAAAATTTTTTTTTGACTGAAATTCAAGAAATCAAATTTGCTTATGAATAACTAATACCCAAAGATTTCAAAATTATTATTTGAGCTTATAATTTTTTAACACGAAACTATAAAATACTATTAGTTCATCAATAAAGAAAGATTACTAATAATAATTATTATTGTAGTAGGCTTTGGCTGTCAGAATTAATACTTCTATTGTAACTTAATTTGACAGTTCAGCTTTCAGATTCAGTCGGGTTTAATTAATTTTGTGTTCTAAATATCTGATATATCTGAGAAAAGAAATGGTTGAGTTTACCAATGAAGAGTTGGCAGACATGCATTACATGTATATTATTATATCAAGAGCGCTTTCCTGGTAGAGTTATACCAGATAGGCGAATATTTTCAAATGTACATAGAAGGTTGACTGAAACAGGTACATTCAAGCCAAATAATCAATTAAAAGGGGCCCATCGGACTGTAAGAACTCCAGAAATTGAAGAGGCAGTATTAAATTCCATAGAAGAAAATCCTGAACTGAGTACTAGGAAAATTGGAATTAACCTAAATATTTTGCACATCCTAGTTTGAAGAATTCTACATGATTTTTTTTATACTCATGTCACATTCAACGAGTGCAAGCCTTACTTCCCCGAGATCTTCCTTTCCGACTTAATTTTTGTAAATGGTTTTTGGAAAAAATTGGGCGTAATCCCTTATTTAATCGCGAAATAATGTTTACAGATGAAGCGAACTTCTCCAGGAACGCTTTCAGAAACTTCCACAATAATCGTATCTTGGCCGACGAGAACCCCCATGCCATTGTAGAACATCATCATCAAGAGCAATTCTCTGTAAATGTTTGGGCTGGCATTATCGAAAATCACCTAATTAGGTGACACCACTTTAGTATTGAAGCCAGAGAATATTTGAACCGCACATTTAACAAAAGATGGGTAGGTCGTGGCGGACCCCAACCATGGCCCCCTAGGTCCCCAGACCTAAATAGTTAGTAAATACTGTAGAGGAGCTGAAGGATCGTATAAGAGATTGTTGCGATATTATCAGAAACACCGAGGGTATCCTTTAAAGAGTTTGCGACAACATGAGGAAAAGGGCTGAAGCGTGTATTCTCCAAGGTGGTAGGCATTTTCAACAACTTATCTAATTTTTTTCTTCTATTTTGTTTCACAAAATGTGCTGTCAATTTGTTAAAACCTAATTATTTTTGTTGAAATTATTAATTATGTACCTAGTTGTATTAGTATAGTTTTGTAAATAACTTGTTATTGTTGAAGAATGTCATATTAATTTAATAAAATTTATAAAAAGTATTTATGAAGGAACAGACTTTTGAAAAACATTGACATGGTGGTCCTAGATTGGTGGCTGAAGACTACATACTATTATCTACAAATATCTCTCACTAAGATAAAACGATTTCTGATTTTAATAAGAATGGACATAATAATTACTTGCACGCCACTGATTTTTCTAAAATAAAGCATTTTTATTGATTCATTTGTTTGTTTTTGAAAACTTTTAGTATTTATTTTCGACAAGATTTGATTTCTCGAGTTTAATACAATAATATTCCTCTGCATGCATGGTGATATCCGTCTTATGACCAGGATTGTTTGGACCATGCAGAGAAACGGTTTTTATTTTTTCAAACGAAAACCGTGCGTCCAACACAAAATTACCAAGGAATCAAACTTGCTCAAAAATGAATGGGAATTTCAAAAATAATTTTTATTTAAAAAAATCAGTGGCGTACCATCAATGTCTGGGAAAATACGCAGATCGGATTCCGCACGGACGCCACTGGCGGAAATTAAAAAAATGTTCTACATCAAAAAATTCCACTAGATCCATAGTACCTCTATACCAAATTTCATTACAATATCTAGAGTGGTATTCGAGATATTATCGAAAAATTATGAAATTATTGAAAGTTTAACACACTGTATCTCAAAATTTACACCGTTTAAGACATATGTTTATATGAGCTTCTTAAAATGGACCCAAAAATCACCTCCTTAAATATTGACACTCAATTAAGAAACACACTGTATGTATATATATACAATATATATATATATATAAAAATATATATATATATATATATATATATATATATATATATATCAATAAAATAATTACAAGTAGACCTAAACATACACCTAATATAATATATATAAATAAAACATTGATATGAACGTACATACATATAAAATATAAAAATAATAATAAAATATATGATTGTAATAAATTAATTAATTAACGAAGCAAAACAGAAAAAAAACTTTAATTAACACTTACTGACTAAAAAGCAAAGACTGTTTCGACATGATCTTGAAAGAAATAATTCTTATGTTGACCGGTGAAAAAGTAAGTTGATTATAGAGCCTTCCCGAACAGTATGAAAAGCATTTCTAAGACGTGGAAGTTTGATGTCGAGGTATGTGCTCCTAACTTTAACACAGTGGTAGTCAAATCTTCGAAAAAATTACAAAAGAGGAGGAGGTTTCCTGCGGTTCTCCATGTTAAGTCATTCAAATTGTGCTATGAAAGGCGATACGTGTTCAAATTTCCTAAGTCCAAAAATTAACCTGCAACAAGCATTTTCGACTCGTTGTATTCGACCTTTTTTAAGAACATTCATATAATTGGTATATACTACTGCGCCATAATTAAAAACACAAGAGAATCGCAAAGCATTTTTTAAATTTTGATATTATAGCAGTATCTGTTAGCATATAATAGCTTTACCACAAAATACGCACGAGGAAGTACACCGCTTATATGATTACTAAACTCTAGTTTCTCATCCAATACCAATCCCAAGCTCTTGACTCTACTTTGAGGATTCAAAGTAATGTCAAGAAAAATTTCAAAGTTCGAAACTAAGGTAAACCTGGGTATCGTCAGCGTAAGCCTGGACTGAAGAATACTGAACATTGTTTAAAATGTCGGCTGTATAAATAGAGAATAATAAAGGCCCTAAGACCGACCTTTGGGGCAGTCCAGAAAGAACCAGGGGCCAAAAAAGAATATAAATTTTTGAGAGATACTAAGATAATTTCTGTAAGTAATGAACTTTGTTTAAATTTAAATGTTTCTATTTTGACCTCACAGACAGATATGTGTTACTAATTAACTATGTGCTAAACTAAATGGGTCACACTTCACTTTACCGATCCTTCCGAAAATCAAAACCTATGCCCACACCCATAAACTTTGGTTAGCTTCAATTTAAAAAATAATAGCTTGCTCCTAATTATCCTGACGTCCGAACTAAAAAAAAATAGCTCTCTGTTTGCTGAACTATTACGTGAAAATCTAATTATAATTTTATTACCTTAACGGCTTGTGTTCTATTTCGCGTCTAGTCGTTTAGTAAATGGTAAGAAAATCAATACGGACTCCATTATAATTATAAATAGGTTAGACAAACTTATTAACAAAAGCAATATGGAGTCAGTTAATGTGGTAATAATATTCCGACCTTCGGTAAAATTGTTGCGTATGTTGTTTGGCTTCAGACAATATCAGAGAAGTTTTATGTTCAGTCGATTAAAATATACATGAAATTAAAATATTGATATATAAAAAGCACACAAATTGGTATTTAAAACCTTAGTTCAATAAAATGGTTTTATTACTTGTAATGTCAAGTTTACGGAATAACAATCATACCTAGCCAAAAAGTATGTCGAATAATGTTGTTTTGTCATGGCAAACCGAATTGAAACTTTGCATCTTATTTTCCTTCAAAAACAATGTGTGTGACGTCAGAAGTCATTCGTGTTTTAGTTTAAGGTGACCATATTTTTTGTGAGTCAATACAAGACATATCAGACATTTTTAAAAATTCACAGGGAATTATACACGTTCAAAATGGTTGCTTACCATGCCTTTCCGGATTTTACTGGTACCTTAATGTTATATACAGTATAGAGTGAAAGCTCTCAACAACGGACAGTAGCGGTGCACGGAAACTGTCCGTTGTATAGATGAGTCCGTTGTGGGGAGTGGACAAAATAAATACCAATGTAATTTTATTTAAAAAAATATTTTATTTTTAAGTAAAAAAATAATATGTTTAGTACAAATTATTAATACAATTGTTACTACATATACATATATGTCCTATACCTAAAATGAAAAGTTTCGGTTTTATTAGCCGTTTTCTGATTTATCCCGGAATTTTGCCAGTAAATGAGATCAGAAACTAAAAAAATCAAGATAGGCTTAGGAAATAACCTAATGCAATTGTTGACTTAAGTTCACATTTGCTCTGTTTGTCGTTTTTGTCAAATTTTTGCTGCGAAATTTGTTAAAAAATTGCTTTATATAGTTTAGATGAACGTTTGAAATTATACAACTGTTTCATAAAAAATAATAAAAGTCCAGGGTTAGCCCTTAGAGAATATTCGAGGGAATATCCTAATAATCGAGTTCCCTCCAGGACTATATTTTTTCGAATTGTGCGTGATTTGGAAAATGGTGTCCTTAAAAACTCTAAGAAAAATCGTCCCAATTTTGTCCTCACTGAGGAAAAACAACTGGAGATTTTACTTTATAGAGATGCTGACAGAGACATTCCAGGTGTCAGTAGATGAAGTATTCAAAAAACACTGCAGGGGAATGGTTATCATCCTTATAAATTTCTTCCAACTCAATTATCACAATTAGACTTTAATGAAAGATTGACTTTTTGTTGTGATATTATGGACCGGCAGTTCGAAAATGTGTTTTTTTCAAAAATGCTTTAGACTGATGAGGCCTCATTTAATACGGTGGGTATTTTTAATCGGAAAAACACTCACTACTGGTCTCAAACTAATAAATATCTAATAAAAGCAATTAAAAAACAAGGCCGTCAAACCGTAAATGTGTGGTGCGGAATTATTTGCGACCGTATGATCGGACCAATATTTTTTGACAGGTCGTTAAATGGCGAAATATACTTGGAGCTATTATGTTTTAGCAGGATAGCACTCCTTACCACACGGTTGCACCGGTAGTAAATTTCCTTAATCAACATTTTCTATTGTGGATAGGAAGACATGGTTTAATATTCTGGCCACCACGAAGCCCTGATTTAAGCCTTTTAGACTTCTTTTTATGGGGTGCACTAAAAAATAAAGTGTTTAAAAATAGATCTAATAATAGAAATGAGTTAAAAATAAAGATCAGGGAAGAGATCAATAATCTTAATGCATCTAATTCGGTAAGGAACGCTATTCGCAAAATGGAGGCTATTTACACTTCATGTATCGCAATGGATGGTAGCCATATTGAAAATTTTTTATAATCTGTTTTAATCATGTTTAATACTCAGTTAGTTATTAGTTATACCGTGTGGCACAAGATATTTTTTTGTCTCTCCCTTATTTTCGTAAACATTAAATAATAAAAACATAAATAACATAATATTTCACTTTTATTTGTATTTTCTAACATTATTTATAGTCGTTATGTGTGTTAAGGAAATGAGAATAAGGCTTAATTTACGAAATTTTTATTTTAGCCCACTTCATCTGTTTACTTATATTAAAAAAAAATAGTCAAATCAGAGAACGGCTAATAAAATCGAAACTGTTCATTTTAGGTATAGGACATATATGAGTAATGATAGGTAATTGAACGCTGAATCAGATGAAATAAAAATATACAGGGTGTTCCATTTGAAAAACAGGAGATTCTTACATTTAAAGTTCTGTTTGTTTTGCTCTCCATTTTTAACATCCTGTATATTAATTGGTGGTATTAAATGCTGGTCTTGCATGGAAACTCGTTGAATTGAACCCTTAGTAATGTTTGTTTAGGATATTAGTCAGTTTCATGAAAGTTTTATAGGTAAAACATTTTTTTTTTTTAAATATGTTTTTTAAAAAAAAAATCTAAAAACTCAATTTACTCAAAAACGATAAAGAATAATATATTGGGTATCCCATTTAAATTAAGAAAGTTGACATGTGTCACATCAAAACGAAACACCCTGTATAAGCAAAAATGAAATAAAATAAAAATTTAATTGAATCCAAACAACTTTTGTATTTAATTTTTTAACTATTACCGTTTTCTAGATAAGGTACTGTATCGCCATAAACTGGCCACCCTGTACAATGGGTTTAATTTTTCCTAATAAATTATTAATTATTAACTGTTGAAGTTCTTTTATTAAAAAACCTCACAGGAAAAAAACCATACGCTGGCCACTGTTAAAGCTGAAAATTTTGTTTGTATTGAAAAACATGCATCTTTATTAAAGCCACTACTTACTAATCATTGAAATATCGCAAGCGGTTTCGAAAATATTCATTAATTTCCCTTTTTGTCCCTAAAATTTTAACACCCAGTATTTTCGTAAAAGAACATGTTTATAAAACAAACTATCCTTAATTTTTCACGTAGAATCACACAATTAAATATTTTCATATCATTAAGGAACATTCTGTGGTCGCATACTCCAAAACGTAAGTAATTAATATTTTTGACCACGATACTTAGTAAATAGTCCAAAATTCAACTAAATGTCTGAGTAATTTGTAAACTAGGCTAAAAATAGGTTTTCACTAAAACAAATAACGAATAAAATCTTCTGTACAGTCTGCTGTCGTGTCGTGTTGTATAGTCAAAAGGCCGACCTGAGAATTACAAAAATGTTTGGGTAACGTCTGGAAATAAAACTGGAGTAAAAATAGCGCAGATTTTAATCTTTTAAAAATTTAGGTCAAAACTTCAGACTTAAAAATGATTTTAAATTATTGCTGGGTTGTGCACCACTTAAAAACTTAACACTTGACATAGAGTGGCATAGACAAAAAATTATATTTGTTAGAAATTGTATATTTACAGGACAAAATATTATATTTATAATATAAGAGAAAGAAAAATTGCGAATGTATGTGCATATTTTTTATTTAGAACGAGCCGCGTACCACAAACCTTTTAACTATGACTACAAGATATTAACCATATACAGGGTTATTCACGCAACCCGTTCATTAAAAGTTTTTGATGATGCCATTTAGAAAAAAATTTCAAATTTTGGGATTAAGGTAAGGTCAAGGGGTACTTCTTTTCTGAGATATTTTCAAATTCCTGTCACTTCCGGTTTAACCGGAAGTTGGTATCAACTTGCTTATTTTAAATAGAACACCCTGTATTTTATGATATTTTGAGGAGATGGCCCCCGCGATTGCCTGATTTAACACCCCTAGAATTTTATTTATGGGGATTTATCAAAAGTAAAGTCTATGCTTCCCCAGTAAATAACCAACAAGATTTACTGGACAGGATACGAACAGCTTTTGCAGAATTAGAAAACAAATTCAACGGGCCACAGCAACTGTACAAAGAAGAATTGAAATGTGTCTTCAAATGAACGGACAGCATATAGAACATTTGTTATAATTCAATTTTATTATTTTATTTATTTATTGTTGATTGTTAGATTGCTATAATTTTTAAGTTCACTAAAACAAGTTTAAAACAGTCTCGAACTTAGTAGATATGGTTAAAAATAATGTGAACAATTTATTACATTTTCTATAACTTTAACTTTTCCGAAACGAAAAAATTTCGTTTCAATCCTCTTCAATTTTCTCTTGTCCATTGGCGATAAATGAGGATGTTTTTCATTAAAAACATGGCAGGTTCTCTCCAATATTTTGTAACATTCTCCGCGAATATAAAATAAATTGAGAATATCAGCTTTTGAGTGTTATTTTATTTTAATTTAAAAGTTTCAAATCAGCTGTCATGTTGAATAGAAAAGCACAACAATTACAACAATTGTTTTTCTATGGCTTACTACGGGAAGGTGTAAGCATTTAGAAAATACATATGATAGTTTAATAAAAACCCGATTATTTCGAAAATGGTTACGAATAGGTATAGGGAACCTTAATATAGTTCGATAGAAAATGAAATTCTACATTTGAGAGTGCATAAAGTTATAGGGTGTCCCATTTAAAAAAAAAACGGACTTTAGCGGCTTTGAAAATGTGAATGTTTGCCGCTGAATTTAGGACACCCTGTATAAAAATAGACAAATTCAATAAAAAAAATAGAAACCTAAGATTATTTACCGATCGTCTGCAAAATATGAAGATTATATCTTCAAAACTTACCAAAATATGAGATTTTAAAATTTGGTACCCCGAAGGCTCATTTTCGGTTCAAGGTCAAATATGTTAAGAACGCTTGAACCTAGGTATAGGATATGCTACATAAAATAGCATTAAAATTCTCCGTAAAATCCAAAAATATCATAAAATACAGGGTGTTCCATTTAAAATAAGCAAGTTGATACCACTTCCGGTTCCACTCACCGGAAGTGACAGGAAGTTGAAAATATTTCAAAAAAGAAGTACCCCTTGACCTTACCTTAATCCCAAAATTTGAAATTTTTATCTAAATGGCATCATCAAAAACTTGCTATGCAAAATGAAATATTTCCTCAAATAACTGGACAAAACAGACAAATATAGGGTAGTAGACTTAGAAACTGTCTGATTTCAAACAAGGTACGACGTATTCTCAAAACACTTAATACCAAAAAGCTCTCTGGCCTTAATAGTATTCAGGCCATACTCCTAAAAATGGAATAAATTAAACTGCTCATAACTTAAGACTAGTTTTCCGAAAAAGTTTCAGTGTTCAGACTAGAGGTTCGGTTTATACATTGACCAATACAAGCTAAATGAGAAAAATAATTTACAAGCAGAGATTTAGGCAAAAAATCAAAAAGATTTGCAAAAGAATAAATTAAGATGGAAAAATGCTGGGACCCTTCGATTTTTGATTTGAGTGGGTACTTTTTTTCACTTTTTTTAATCCCCGTAGCTAGCTTTTAACTCCCTAGCTGAAAGGAGAACTACCCCCAAAATTTCAATATTGCCACATCTCCTTTTAAACATATCGGCGAGTTCTTTATGACTCTATAATTTCACCCTATTATTTTCAACCACAACGAAGTGACAACAACGACCGATTATTCTATCATATTTGCATCTGAGAAGTATTTATTTATTTATCTTGATTGTTTTGGCTTTTACTTGATGAAAATCAATAATAATAATTATTAAATAAAACAAACGTTTTCGATTTTCACTTGTATTTTGTCAAACATGACATATAATAAAGATGGCCTAATATATCTAATCGGCAATAAGTACAAGTAAAAATAATATAATATGACTAAAAACTAAATAAAATTATAATTGTAAATTTAAAAGGGGAGAATTGTTAATTTCTAACTGCTCGTTTAAAATAAGATCGGAATGTTTGAATTTATTAATTTCTAAAGCTTCTAAGAAATTTAATTTTTGGCTTTTTTGTTATATGTGTAAAATTTTGAACCTGTCATCAAAATTGTGGTTCTCTGTTTCTAAATGTTCTGCGTAAGTAGAGTATTTGTTTTCTTTTAAATAAGAGTCGGTGTGATCTTTAATTCTAGTTTTAAACGATCTACCAGTTTGTCCAATATAAAATTTATTGCATGAGCCACAATTTAATTTATAAACATCACTTTTTTCGCTTTTTTCAGATTCATCTTTGTTGTTCTTAATTATTGAACCTAAATTATTATTAGTTTTATAAGCTACTTCAATTAGTTGGCTATTTAAAAAACGTTCTATATTAATACTAGGTTTCCCAATATAAGCAAGGATAGAGAATTTATTTGTGGTGGTGTGAGCAATTGTGTATCGTAGTATCTGCATATGAAGGTTTACGATAAATTGAAAAGTCGAGTTTATTATTGACCCGTCTAATAGTTAGGTCAAGAAAGTTACTAGAATTGTTGATTTCTGTTTCGATAGTGAATTTTATCTGAGGGTAAATGGAATTAGCATAATTGAAAAAAGTGTTGAGTTTTCTATCAGTATCTGTAAATAAGACAAGTATATCGTCTACATACCTGTACCAAAATTGACAAAGTTTTGCTAACAGGTGAGTATGAATACAATTCTTTTCCAAATTATCCATAAAAACTCTGCTAATAAGGGACTTAATGTGTTACCCATAATTAAGCCTTCCTTTGAAGTATAAATTGTGTTATTGAATTGAAAATAGTTTTGTTTTAGACAAATTTGCAATAAATCTATAATTTCGTTGATAATAGCTATGTTAACCTTATTTTTATAGAGTATATCCTTTATTAAAGCTATTGTTTCCAAGATTGGGATGCTAGGAAAGAAATTTTTAACGTCAAACGAGATTAATTTTGAATTTTTAGGTATATTTAGGTCTTTAATGTTGTTGATTAGGGTATAGGAAATTTTTATACCACATTGGGGTGTAAAATGACAATATCTGTGAAGTATATCTATGAGTTTATTTGATATTTTCATTGACGGTGCAGAAACAAAGGATATAACTGGTCTGATGGGGTTATCTGGTTTATGAAGTTTTATAAGCGAATATAATTTAGAAGGTTGTGTTAATTCGTTGTGGTTAAAAATAATAATGCCAAATTATAGGATCATAAAGAACTCGATGAGACATTTAAAAGGAGGTGTTGTTCTCCTTCCAGCTAAGGGGTTAAAACTACGGGGATGAAAAAAGCTGAAAAATCAACGAGTCCGTCCATTTTTATTTTAAATCTGGAAATTCGGGAGGTAAAATTTTCGTTGGTCCATCTTGTATCAAATTATTATTGGAACTAATCAAATTTATTTTTGTTAAAGATAACTTAATCTTGTTTATTTCAATATGGTGTAAATGCTTTATTTATTGTTTTGTAAATTTTCAGTCTGTGTTTAAATTTAATTCATATAGTGGTTTAACCGAGGGTTTAACAAATATGAATATAATTTATTTTTGCTAAATGAATTTCATAAATATTTGACATTTTTCACGATATTATAAAAAACCTTGACGGGTAAAAAAAAAACCATCTAGGGCCTAGCTTAAGTAATACAACAATATATTTTAGGCTGATATTTTTTTTTGTAACTCTGACACATAAATTAGGTTTTTTATTTATGGCACTTAAAAATTTCACTGTAGGTACAATATTAGAAGAGCATTATTACCTATAACTTTCGCCTAGTGGTTAGAATTTAGATTAGCAACTCTGCTATCGTAAAATCCTTATCAGACTCGACCATTTTTAATACATTTAAAAATGAAATTAACATGCATGAGAATACAAAACTTTATAGTTAATTAATTACCTGTCTTCCTCTTTAGGCACTTTAACAACGTAATAGAGTACTCCACCATGCGAAGGGTTGTTGGAAATAACTTCAGGGGTAGCCATTTTATTCACTTCGCAGATACACTATCATAAAGTCATACTAGCACTTTTACTAAACTAGTTTCTAAATTCGTCTAAATTACAGAATTTTCAAATAAGTCACTTGTTATATCACCACAACTTTCACTTGCCTAATATCACTATAATTACTAACCAATTAGAAATTTTAAATAATAGAAGTGGTTACTAATATATTTTTGGGTTAATTTAGACATATGGCAATGAAATTAATTTTTAGCAAACCATACAGAGTATTTTTCAGAAATGAAATAACAAAAAAAACTCATTGTCATACTGGTAACATATATAAAAGGTTGTTTGGTTTATAGACTGTAGGTTTATCAAAAAAAAAATACTTTCTTGGGGAGTGGTGTTGCGATTTTTTTAAAAATATTCTACCCAGGGGAATTTACGGTTTTATACTCTTGAAGGCAAATAGGACTAAGTTATACACAGGTATGTACAGGGTGTCCGGATTTGGTTGCAAAAGCAGGGTATTTCGCTTATTTTTAAAGATAGAACCTTGCGGTTGTCACGAACCTGAGCTAATTTTTTGTGAAACTCATGAAGCCGTAAACAAAATTTTCATAGCCTTCTTCGTTTATGAGATACAGGGCGAAATAGAAAATTTTGCATTTTGGGTCCCCCCTCGTATCTCGGTTATCCTTTAACTTAACGCAAAGGGAAAAATTGCTGTCATATTTTTCATTTGAGTTGTTATTTGTGTTTTTTTAAATGGGACACCCTGTATATTTGTCCAGAAATTGATTTGTCCTTTTAAAAGCTTCTCAAAAATATATAATAGTATGGGTCTATTTTAATAAACAACAACAAAAATCCTAATTTTTATAATTATCATCCCAAATTTTGCAGTAGGCCATGCAAAACAATGCTGCCTTTTATTTAAAGTCGTTAACAATATCTACATCCTAACAATAAATCAAAGTAAATATGTAATGTATACGTTCGCACCAAAAAAGTACCACCTACCTAGATTTATGTAACACAAGAACAAAACAGTAATAAATTATTATGTAACAAGCCTTTCAGCAAAAATCAACTGTCGTATAAGAACTACAGTAACCAAGGAAATCAAAAGAACTGTTCAAACTGATTTCCATTTTGTTCTATGCATGCTTCGCACAATTTTCGTATTCGTTTTAGGGAATTAAACAAAAATAGCGAAAATTTTCTCTTATTGCATTTCCTAAATCTTGGACATTATCATAGTGGTCTTTGTAAATTCTATTTTCCAGATATCCCCATAGAAAGAAATCGACAAATCGACAAATCTGGGGACCTAGGGGGCCATCTTATAGGTCCATTCGTTCCGATCCATTGATTGGTAAAATTATTGTCCAAAAATAATCTCGTCATTCCAGAATTGTGTGCAGGAGTACCGTCCTGTTGAAAATAAATTTCGTTAATTTGCGCTAGAGGAACATCGTCGAGTAATTCAGGTATAGCTGCCTCTAAAAGTTCTATATAGCAGTTGGCTTTTAGATTTCCCTCAAATATATAAAATTTCATATGTGTTCCTAATATGAAGCAGGACACATTTAGACCAAACCTGCCCTGCTGTCTTCTGGGAAATATTTGGTGTTAATTTTCCTGGGACCAGAATCTACTATTGTGCCTATTGAGTATACCAGAATTACTGAAATGTGCTTCGTCTAACCATATAACCTTCCTTTCAAAATCTCTAACCATATCGTATCTTTCTCGAAACCAATTGCAGAAGACTACCCGACGCTCTGCATCCCCTAGCTGTAAGTGCTGCACGAGCCTAAATTTGTATGGGTGGTATTTGTGCTTTTTTAGAATTTTTTGAACTCTAGTTTTTGGAATCCCTATGCTCTTTTCACTGGCCCTACAAGAGTTTGTAGGGTAAGCTTCTGCATTAGCCAAAACCGTAATTTCCTCAGCCTACCAATTTTCTTTATTATATGTTTTCGTACGAGGTTTGATAAATGATCCGTGATTAAGTAAATTCTTTTTTATCCGATAAAAAGTGGATATATTAGGTTGCCTCCTTTCTGGATATCTAAATAAAAATTAAGCAATAGTATTTCAACGTACCTAAAAATTAACTATTTACCTGTTAAAATACATCTCAGAAGCCGCTTCAACATTTTCATTACTTAATATAAAACAAGCTAACATATCGTACTTTTTCTTCCATAATAATACAAATATATTTTTACACAATAAATAAATACAAAAAACTAGAGCTATATTTTATATACGCGTACAAAATTGGGAAATGTCATTTGCTTCCAACAAAACAAAAGAAAACGGCATCGTTTTGCATGGCCTACTGCAAAATTTGAGATGATAATTATAAAAATTAGGATTTTTGTTGTTGTTTATTAAAATAGACCCATACTATTAAATATTTTTGAGAAGCTTTTAAAAGGACAAATCAATTTCTGGACAAATATACGGGTGTCCCATTTAAAAAAACACACTTTTGGGTCATATCTAAAAGATAACAACTCAAATGAAAAATATGACTACGCCATTAGATCCAGCGTAAAAAACTGCATAAGCAGGAATTTTTCCCTTTGCGTTAAGTTAAAGGATAACCGAGATACGAGGGGGGTCCCAAAATGCAACATTTTCTATTTCGCCCTGTATCTCATAAACGAAGAAGGCTATGAAAATTTTGTTTACGGCTTCATGAGTTTCACAAAAAATTAGCTCAGGTTCGTGAAAACCGCAAGGTTCTATCTTTAAAAATAAGCCAGATACCCTGCTTTTGCAACCAAATCCGGACACCCTGTACTTATACCTATTGACATAATATATAAATACAACTATTTCTGAGATGGTATTATAACTCTGAACTTAAAGACAATAAAGTGAATAAACATGTTGCTTTTTAGGATTAATTTATATAGTAATAGTCTTATTGAATGCTTATAAAAATATTTCATAAAATCGTACATAAAAACAAAAAAGATATATCAGTTTAAGATACTTAACCCTTTTTAAAACATAATGAGTTCCCGAGTAACACATAAAAATGTGAAAAAACTTGAATTTGTATTAAATATGCCTCAAACTCTAAGTCGCTTTATTTTCACAAAACGTAAATTATGTTTGGCTGTTGTGTAATTTAGAATATGGCAATTGAAGTAACCCGTTATGGTTTAAAATTTAAAAAAACTTAACTAATCTTACAAAACATTGTGTGGATAAGTACTATGTTCACTCGTTAAAAAAACCATATACTTTTACACAGATTGTTTTCTGATTTAGTTACGTAACATCGAGATTTCGAGTTTATCTACATCCAGTTGAAGTTGCTACGATGAATAACACCATTTTTTTATTAAAAATTATTTTGTATTTGACATAATTTTTGAAGAAAGGTTCTATAGTTGATTGTGGTTTGGCTTCCTTATTACACATATTTTATGGTTATCGAAAAATGTTTAGGAAACATGCACATTTTGTGCATCAAAAATGTACAATATTATCTAGAAAAAAGTATTTTCTAATATAATGCACAATTTTCTTCTTAAAATGTTCACAATTTGTGCAAGAATTGTGCACACACATATTTTAGAAAGTATTCACAATTTGTGCTAAAAAAATAAACAATATTAAAAAAAATTCTAATTTGTTGCATAACTTTGGGCATAAAATGTTCGCAATTTGTGCAAGAATTGTGCACACACATATTTCAGAGAGTATACACATTTTGTGCTAAAAAAATAAACAATATTCGAAAAAAAAATTCTAATTTGTTGCACAACTTTAGGCATAAAATGTTCACAATTTGTGCAATAATTGTGCACAATATTTGCTATAAAAAATTGTCCAAAAAAAAAGCATTCTCTTGTGCAAAAATCCTATATATTATTTCCTAACACTGGAACCTGTGGTGGAAGATAGATCAAAATACAAGAGTTCTAACCACACTACACCACAACTTGTTACGTTCTGGACGCGCGTTTCGTTAACCACGTTAGCATCATCAGCAGATGATATAAACTAAAGCAACTTATCCTAACCGAGACTATTTATAGGTAAATGTGGTCACACTTGGTTGCGCCCGACTGCACCGTTGTCAAGTAAACAATAGAGGGGACTATAGGGAATAGGCCCTCTGTCTTTATTTAGTGCTTTCTTGCCACACTTAACTATTTCTATACTCTCAAATGCATCCAATAATCTATTATTAGATACATTTTTAATCAACTTAAGATTATTTATTCCTATTCGGTGATTGTTTTCCAAAGCATGTTGGGCAACGCTTGACTTTTCTGTTCTTCCGTATCTTAAATGTGCCATGTGTTCTTTAAAACGAATGTTTATGGAGCGTTTAGTTTGCCCAACATATTTTAGATCACAATCATTACAGCTAATTTCATAGATGCCACTCCTCTCCCTCAAGTCGACTTTGTCTTTGGGGTTTCCAAGGAGATTTTTTAAACTATTCTCCGTTTTGTAGGCTACTCTAAAACCTACGTTTTTAAATACTTTTTCTAGACCTCTCGTATATCTGGGATCATATGGGATTACTATGAATTTATTGGAAGCCTCAGGTATTTGAAGAGTAGTGGCATCTTTTAACATTTTCTTATGCTTATGTCTATTTACTAGTTTATGTACAAAATTATCATTATATCCATTACTTTTAGCTATATTTTTAATCCGATTCATTTCATTGTTAAAACGTTCTTTACTTAGTGGAAAATTGACTAACCTGTGAGTTAAGAAATGGAATGCTGCCATTTTGTGTTGACGGCAATGAAATGAGTCGGATGTTATATATCTATCAGTATTAGTAAATTTCCTATAAATATCAAATTCTAATTTATCGTTATTTCTAATAACTAATGTGTCGAGAAAAGGTAATTGCCCATTGTTCTCCTTTTCGTACGTAAAATTAATGGAAGGATATTTATTGTTTAATGTTTCTAAGAAAGTGTCCAAATTTTCTGTTTTAGTATCAAAAATAGCAAATATATCGTCTACGTATCTATACCACACCCTTGGGAAATACTTGAGTTCTTTTTTGAATTGGGTTTCTAATCTGCCCATAAACAAATTTGCAAGGAACGGAGATAAGCAATTGCCCATCGCAGTTCCCTCTTATGTATGAATCAAAATTTTTTTCAGTACAACAATAAATATTATAAACAACTAGAGGGAACTGCGATGGGCAATTGCTTATCTCCGTTCCTTGCAAATTTGTTTATGGGCAGATTAGAAACCCAATTCAAAAAAGAACTCAAGTATTTCCCAAGGGTGTGGTATAGATACGTAGACGATATATTTGCTATTTTTGATACTAAAACAGAAAATTTGGACACTTTCTTAGAAACATTAAACAATAAATATCCTTCCATTAATTTTACTTACGAAAAGGAGAACAATGGGCAATTACCTTTTCTCGACACATTAGTTATTAGAAATAACGATAAATTAGAATTTGATATTTATAGGAAATTTACTAATACTGATAGATATATAACATCCGACTCATTTCATTGCCGTCAACACAAAATGGCAGCATTCCATTTCTTAACTCACAGGTTAGTCAATTTTCCACTAAGTAAAGAACGTTTTAACAATGAAATGAATCGGATTAAAAATATAGCTAAAAGTAATGGATATAATGATAATTTTGTACATAAACTAGTAAATAGACATAAGCATAAGAAAATGTTAAAAGATGCCACTACTCTTCAAATACCTGAGGCTTCCAATAAATTCATAGTAATCCCATATGATCCCAGATATACGAGAGGTCTAGAAAAAGTATTTAAAAACGTAGGTTTTAGAGTAGCCTACAAAACGGAGAATAGTTTAAAAAATCTCCTTGGAAACCCCAAAGACAAAGTCGACTTGAGGGAGAGGAGTGGCATCTATGAAATTAGCTGTAATGATTGTGATCTAAAATATGTTGGGCAAACTAAACGCTCCATAAACATTCGTTTTAAAGAACACATGGCACATTTAAGATACGGAAGAACAGAAAAGTCAAGCGTTGCCCAACATGCTTTGGAAAACAATCACCGAATAGGAATAAATAATCTTAAGTTGATTAAAAATGTATCTAATAATAGATTATTGGATGCATTTGAGAGTATAGAAATAGTTAAATGTGGTAAGAAAGCACTAAATAAAGACAGGGGGCCTATTCCCTATAGTCCCCTCTATTGTTTACTTGACAACGGTGCAGTCGGGTGCAACCAAGTGTGACCACATTTACCTATAAATAGTCTCGGTTAGGATAAGTTACTTTAGTTTATATCATCTGCTGATGATGCTAACTTGGTTAGCGAAACGCGCGTCCAGAACGTAACAAGTTGTGGTGTAGTGTGGTTAGAACTCTTGTATTTTGACCTATATATTATTGTTAATTCAACACAACTAGTAAACTAACTAACAAAGTATTGTTCAGGAGATATGCAAAATTATTCAGAAAATATATACAACTAATTCTGACCAATCATGTGTACATTTTCTGCACAAAGTACTTCCAAGTACACGTTCAGACACAATTTGTGCGCTAAATCTACACAATTGTGCAGAGTTTATGCATATTTTTTTAGAGTGTACCATTCACGAAGACAAAAATAATTCGAGAGTTTTTGTATCATCAAGTTACGCCCTAAACCCGTTGATCATGGTAGTTTCTTCGTGTATATAAGGAAAATGGAGCAACTAGTATCCAAAAACTGAATATATTTAATGCAAGTTCATCGCAAGTTAAGTCAAGTTCATGAAGTACATCAAGTACAATCAACCAGATTTTATTATCAGTCAATTGGTGATTGGAGATGAGACCTGAGTCCATCATTATGATTAGTATTAGTATTACGCAAGCATATTACATATCCTCAGAGATGCTATAAAACTCAAGAGACGTGGAGGACTTACACAAGGTGTTATGCTGTTGCACGACAATGTATCAGTGCACAAGATAAGATATGCCAAAGCCGCAGTTGATGATTGATTGTGGCTCCGAGAAACTTGAACACCCACCTTATAGTCCAGATCTGGCCCACATTGATTATTTTTTGTTTCGAAACTTCAAGAAAATTCTTCGAGGGGTTGAAAATTTAGGGGACAATAACGAGCTTACAGCAGCTATCGAGGACCATTTTGAGGAGAAGACAAAAGAATATTTCTAGCTAAGTTTAAATCATTTATTATATTATTATATTATTATTATTTTATATCATTTATCCTACTTACAGTTATTATTGAAACGTTGTAATACCTGCATCATTCAAAAGCAACGGAACTAAAATACATGTAGTAGCAACAAAACTAAATTGTTGTTACTACTACAGGTTTAAATTTCCATACTCATGGGGAGTATTTTTAGTGAGAAGTCATTATTTTGTAAGAAAAATTATAGTTACTTCATTAATTAAACCAACTGGCTTCTGTTTTCTTTGTGTACTTTTAATGCGAATAATAATTAATGCCGTTATGCAATAATTTAGCATACGCATATTATTTTATTCCTTTTAAAAATCCTTAACAACAACTGCGCAAAAACAAGTTAGAAAATGCAAACGTAAATTTGCATATTAATTAATGTTTGTTTTTATTGTCTGGCTGCGTCTATTTTTACGTTGTTCCTTTTTTACATTATTCTAAGAATCTTAGATTAAATAATATATTTCCATATTCTACCGATGTACAGGGTGTCTAGATTTCGATGGTTTTATGGGGTATTTCGATTATTTAGGAAACGAAAGATGCCGTAATTAGAATTTTCATAGCCCGCTTTGTTTCTAAGACACAGGGTGAAATTGAAAATGTTTTGAGACCTCCCTCGTATCTTGGTTATCCTTTAACTTATCAGAAAAGTAAAAACTGGTTCTAAGGTAGTTTTTTACCTAGAATTCAGTGGTGTATTTTGATTTTTGTTTTGAGTAGTCATTTTTATGATACTAACCCACAGTTAGGTTTTTTAAATGGGACACCCTGTATATTTTTATATATTCTGTTTTTGTTTTTTAAGAGCATTTCCAAAAGATATAATATTCTATGTTTATTTCAAGTATTAAGCTCAATATTATATTTCGATATACTCGTCCAATTAGAATACACACGTAGTCACACAATTGTGGCTTTGTCGAGCACATTATATAAAGACCCATCTCAGCAAAAAAAACTTATCTCCGAACCGATATTCCGGGCCACCAATATTTATGAATCATTACACTGTTGTGGTTTGTCGAGTGTGTCGAGTTACGAGATTTACGTGTATTTATTTATACGGAATAAGTTTTGTTTTCGCAAAAATGCCGAAAAGGAAAAGAGTTTATAGTAGTGATTCTGACGACAATGAATTGGAAGTGCAAAGAAGAAAATTAAGAAAAAAGTTGGACGATTTGGATAGGAAACAAAGACGGCATAAACATAAAAATGCACGTAAGTTGATTTGGCCTAGTCAGCTGGTGATTGTCATCAGTTATGGTTTCGAAATGTATTTTGTTCGAGTAATACCATATTTGACGTAAATTCTACATGTTTTTTGCAATTATTGGTTTCAGACATAGTTCTTTTGACAGTCTGAGTAATGCCATTTTATAGTTATGGTTTCGAAATGTAATTTATTCGAGTAATACCATAAATGTTGCAGAATTTTATTTGTTTTTTGCAATTAATGGTTTCAGACATGATTTCTTTTGACAGTCTGGGTAATGCCATTTTATAGTTATGGTTTTGAAATGTATTTTGTTCGAGTAATACCATATTTGTTGTAGAATTTTACTTGATTTTGGTTTCAGACACGATTCCTTTTGACAGTCTGAGTAATGCCATTTTACAGTTATGATTTCGAAATGTATTTCGTTCGAATAATACCATATTGTTGTAAAATTGTACTTGTTTTTTGCAACAATTGGTTTCAGACATCATTCTTTTAACAGTCTGAGTAATGCCATTTCACAGTTGGCTTCATCATACTCATAAGTAGTGAAGTTACAAAAAATAACACCTGGTATGTTATTTCCAGGTGTTTCCAGTTCTGACTCAGAAACCTCTAGTTCAGAAACATCTGGTTCTGCAAATGACCAATCACCTATCAATAGGGCTGAAAACTCAAGTTTGCATAATGAGCCTCAAGAACGAGATCAAGACCCTCGAATTTTGGAATTATTGGGAGAAGAACCCACCGGAGGCGAACCATTGTTTGGTGAGGATGTTCATCAAGCTCTTGCAGATCGTTGGACTAAATATATTACCCTGGGAACTGAGAAAGATGAAATAGACGCGACGGAAAAGAAGTATCTTGTTCCTAAAAACATTCCATACCTAAAGGCACCTGTTTTAAATCCTGAACTAGAATCTTCGATGAACGACCAGGGTAAAAAACAGGATAAATATTCTTTTATCATACAAGAGCGTGTTGGAGTAGCACTTTCGGCATTATCAAAGTGTATCGATAATATCCTGAAACAGGATGAATCTCCTATTACTGATATTAAAAGTCAGCTTTATGTGTGGGGTTTTTAACATGATTTCAACAAATAGAAAGTACCACGCGGGAACCGCAGCTAATTTAAGTACTACAGTTAAGAAAATTGTAAAAGAAAGCAAGCCAGATGAGTTTCTATGCGGGAAAAATTTTGCGGATAAATTCAGGGAAATTAAAACTCAATTAAAAACAGGCAAGGATATGAAAAATACGTTTTCTGCTCCAAAGAGATTTCCATCAACGTCCAGTAGTGCTTTTCAAAGAAAAGCTTTAAACTACCAGCGCAGTTTTGCAAGAGGAAGGAAAAAGGAGACGGGAAGACCACAGAAGAGGGAACGAGAGTACAGAGAGAACAGACAGTCGTACAAGCCATACAACAAACGGAACAGCTCGAAATAATAGAGGTACATTCTAAACATTACGGGGGCAGATTGAAATTTCATATAGACGCTTGGCGAGTTTTTTCTAAAGACAAGAAAATATTTTCTTGGGTTAGTGGATATAAAATCCCTTTTATTAAAAAACCTGTTCAATCTGGTTACTGGAATAAAAAGCTGCATAAACGAGAATTTGCAGACATAGGACCGGTTATATCAAATTTAGTTTTGAACAATGTTATAAGTGAATGTAAACCTTCAAGAAATCAATTTCTTTCCTCATTTTTTCTTGTTCCTAAATCCGATGGAACGAGTAGATTCATTCTTAACCTTAAACTACTAAATAAGTTCATATGTCCGCCTCATTTTAAATTAGACAATTATAAATCGGTCAAAGATTTAATTACAAAAAATTGTTATATGGCCAAAGTTGATCTGAAGGATGCGTATTATATGGTTCCTATATATGAAAAACATAAGAAATTTCTGCGTTTTAAATTTATCAACAAATTATACCAATTTAATTGTTTGCCTATGGGTTTAGCCACAGCGCCATATATGTTTACCAAACTTCTTAAGCCTGTGTTTCATTATTTTAGGAAACAGGGAATTATATGTATTGTCTATTTAGATGACGTTTTAATAGTGGGAAGTTCTTTTATGGAAGTTAAAGATAATGTCGCTGAAGTCTTACGGATATTTCATGAATTAGGTTTTATTGTAAATGCGAAAAAATCTCGATTAATGCCTTCGCAAATTTGCGAGTATTTAGGATTTATTTATAATAGTAATAATATGACTATGTACATATCTGAAGATAGAAAAAAGTCCATAGTAAAAGATATAGATTCGTTTTCCAGGAAAAACTGTCATAAAATCAGGAGTTTCTCACGAATCATCGGAATTTTAATTTCAATTTGTCCAGCTGTTCAGTACGGCTGGTTTCATACGAAAATTCTTGAACGCGAAAAATATCTAGCTTTAAAGAGATCTGGCGAATCTTATAATTCATTTATGTATCTGTCAAGGACTGCTCATAGTGAACTTGGTTGGTGGAAACAGAAAATAAAACAATCTTTTAATTCTATTCAATGTCAAAAATATTCTTATGAAATCTTTACCGACGCTTCTAAAACTGGATGGGGGGCAGCATATAATGATCAGGTTACTCGAGGGTTTTGGAATAAAAATGAAGCAAAGTTTCACATTAACTATCAAGAATTATTAGCGATTTTTTATGCGCTACAGTGTTTTGCATCTGAAGCGAGGAACTGTAGCATTCTTTTGCGAGTTGACAATAAAACAGCTATAGCTTACATTAATAAAATGGGCGGTATCCGTCAAATGTTAAATAAACTTACCAGGGAAATATGGAAGTGGTGCGAGGAACGAAAGCTCATTTTATTCGCAAGTTATATCGCTTCAAATGAGAACTTTGTAGCGGATGAACAATCACGAAATTTGTCTATTGAATCGGAATATTCGTTAAATCATGACATATATTTAAAAATTATTTCAAAATTTGGAAAACCGAATATAGATCTCTTCGCATCACGATTAAATGCGAAATGTGATAACTATATTTCCTGGATGCGAGACCCGGGAGCCTTATCTTCAGATGCCTTTACATTAATGTGGGAAAAGTCATTTAAGTTTTATGCCTTTCCACCTTTTCCTTTAATTGGACGCGTTCTAAAGAAAATTATAGAGGACAGGGCAGAAGGAATTCTGGTTGTTCCTTACTGGCCTAATCAATCCTGGTTTTCATTATTTTTAAGACTTTGTATAGTACAGCCAATAATTTTTGAACCGGATAAAAATTTGCTTTTATCACCTTTTAGGACCAACCACCCGTTTTGGAAGAACATCCCCCTAGCGGTAGCGAAATTATCCGGGGATCTTTTTTGAGAAAAGGAATTCTGAAGATGCTCTTTCTATTATGACTCATTCAATTAGTAAGTCCACCTTGCGACAATATTGTGGAACGCTTAGTAAGTGGTGGTTATATTGTAAAAGAATGTACATACCAGATATTTATGCAGTAAGTGTTGGTAATGTAATTTCTTTTTTACAAGAGATATTTTTAACAAACTGTTCTTTTCGCAACGTTAAATTCTCATAAATCTGTCTTAGTGTTTATTCTAGATATTTCTAATAGCGACGAGTTGTTACTAAAACGGTTTTTAAAAGGAGTTTTTCGCGAAAGACCTAGTTTTCCCTAAATACAATGAAACATGGGATCCATTTATTGTTTTAAATTTTATAAAAGAATGGCATCCTTTAGAAAACTTGTCGTTAGAAAAATTAGTTAAAAAGTTAGTTGTTTTATTAGTATTAGCATCAGGCCAGCGTATTCAAACAATTTCTAAAATTAACTTAGCGAATATTAAAGTTAAGGAGGATGGTGTAGAAATTTATTTCACGGATCTTCTAAAAACATCGAGTAGCAAACGCGCACAACCTGTAATGAAATTTAATTTTTTCGAAACTCATCCAGAATTATGTGTCGCCAAAACTTTAATTAGGTATTTAGACGTATCTAAACAGATTAGGAATAAGGAAAATTATTTAATTTTAACTTACCGTAAACCATTTCATAAAGCTTCATCGCAATCTATAAGTCGCTGGATTAAGAATGTAATGAAATCTAGTGGAATAGATATATCCAAATTTAAAAGCCATAGTACTAGACATGCGTCTACTTCGGCCGCTTATAGAGCAGGCATGAACATTGACTCAATAAAAAATGCAGCTGGATGGACGAAAAAATCAGAAGTTTTTTTGCAACATTCTATAATCGTCCTATTGTAACCGAACCTACTTTTGTAGAATATTTAGTATCTAATACTAGATAATGTTTTTTTTTTTTTTTTGTTTTTTCGTAAAAGTAGAAATACATATATAGTTATTTAAATTAAATAAAAATATTTATATTTGAAGCTTTGAACAACTACGTGTGTATTCTAATTGGACGAGTATATCGAAATATAATTAATAGAACAAACGACTTACCTGTAGGAAGTTCGTTCTATGTTATATGAGATATACTCGTCCAATTAGAAACCCTCCCTTCGTCCCGACCCGTTGAACAAATACAAATATTTTTGAGATAGTGTTCAACAGTGTAATAATTCAAAAATATTGGTGGCCCGGAATATCGGTTCGGAGATAAGTTTTTTTTGCTGAGATGGGTCTTTATATAATGCGCTCGACAAAGCCACAATTGTGTGACTACGTGTGTGTATTCTAATTGGACGAGTATATCTCATATAACATAGAACGAACTTCCTACAGGTAAGTCGTTTGTTCTATTAATTAGCACTCTATATTAAAAACAATTTTAGTGAACTAATCGGATTTGAATTTTCACTTTTTAATACTTACTTATTAACAATTTTAATTATTTATAAGTATTACAGTAACTATAGTCAAAAACAGTGTTATCGTGCGGGTCATACGATTTATCAACGACAAACTTTTTAAATTTGTTTTTCTTTTATTACGTGTAATCATATCCTCCGCATAAAATCCGGAAGATGAATTAAATAGACCTATGATATTTTGATACCAAAAAGAGGATAAACATATAAATACCAGCAGTTGCAAAAATCTTTGAGCGATGTCACTTCAAAGTAAGTGACAAAATGGGTAAAGCGAAAAAAATGGTATTAAATCTAATAAAATATTACGAAAATGAAAATTCACCGGCCAATATCCAGGAAACAGTAGCAAAAGCTCTGAGAATCGGTATAAGGACTGTGCAGAAAATTGTGCATGAAAAAAAGCATAATTTACTACCGAAGAAGATTAAGAAATGTACATGAAAAAAGTCAAAAACAGAAGACTTAAGTGACAATGCAAAAATGGATGTTCGTAATGCAATTTACGATTTATACACATCAAAAACTAATATAACCCTTCAAGTTTTAAAAGAAGCTTTAAAAAATCGAGGCATATTGGAAATTGGACTAAAATCGTTGTCAAAATTAATAAAAATGTTGGATTTTCGATATAAAAAGGACTGTAATCGAAGATTTTTATGCGAATTGCCACATATAGCAAGTCAGCGTATCCAGTTTTTAAAGAAATACAAGGAAAATATTAATTCAAAATTTAGAAAAGTGATATTTTTAGACGGTACTTGGATATTTTCTAATGGAAGTGGTTCGAAATCTTGGCAGGACCAGTCTGTAAAAAGTGTCAAGAGAAAAAAGGAATGTGAGACGGGAAAACAGTTCATTATTTTGCATGCAGGTTCTTCAACAGGATTTCTCCCAGGTGCACGTTTACTGTTTTCTTCAACATCCAAAAGTATGGACTACCATGATAATATGAACTGGGAACTGTTTGAAAAGTGGTTAAAAGGACAACTGATTCCAAATTTAGATGCTTCATCTTTAATCATTCTGGACAATGCATCTTATTATTCAAGAATCTTAAATAAACAACCACTTCACCTACTTCATCCTGGAAGAAAAGTGATATTTATGACTGGCTAATCCTTTACCCAATATGCTGAAACTAGAACTTCTTTTAATGGTAAAATCTATTAAAAAACCAACAATATATGCCGTAGATGAAATATTACGGGAAAATGGACATGAAGTTTAAGTTAATATGAGCTGGGGCAAAATCATATTACGAAAAACACGTGAACGATGGTCTTACATCAGATGAAGTGCAAATTATTTGGAAAGATTCATTAAATTATATTACGCCGTAGTACTGTATGTCCTTTGATGTAATGGCGAAGTTTTGACCTTTAGAAAGGACGGATTGTTCTGCTTCAGTAAGGATTTTCAAAGATAAATTTTAGTGGTCTTTGGCTGTC
Source organism: Kuschelorhynchus macadamiae (assembly GCA_030620095.1). NCBI lineage: Eukaryota > Metazoa > Arthropoda > Insecta > Coleoptera > Curculionidae > Kuschelorhynchus > Kuschelorhynchus macadamiae. The sequence continues at coordinate 62,556 of JAUTXW010004917.1, forward strand.
CAGCAGTCCTTCAAACTTTTTCTGTTGCTTAATGGTAACTGCTTGATGTAACCTTTCTGTTTACGCATTGGTAATATCATCGAAAATTCTAAATGTTTTAAGAGCTTTAAGAAGGAATGGATATTGCACTGATGATATTAGACGATCAATTAGAAAATATAATAATCCTACTCCACGAAATGATTTTAATAAGGAATTATCGATAGGAAATGTAGTTCTTCCATTTATACACGGAACCACAGACAAGATTGCAAGGTTACTTCGCCGGTCCAACATACATACAATCTTCAACACACACAAGAAAATTGGACAATTGGAAGGAGTATATGCAATTCCTTGTTCCTGTGGTAATGTCTATATTGGAGAAACTGTACGATGTATAAGAAAGAAACAAATTGTACAATCTGTTGTATCTGAACATTAACATTCTACTGGACATGTCATAAATGAAAAAGAAACCAAAGTTCTTGCATCGGTTTCGGGGATTCTATAAACGCAAAATTAGAGAATCTATTGAAATGTATAAGCATCCTAACAATTTTAATAGAGATACGGGCTTTAGTCTACATCATACGTGGAAACCGATCGTTACACTGAGTCACGCTTCGGTAAACACCGGTCGACTATAAATAACCGACCTTGGTTTCTCCAAGCTCATTCATTGTTCCAATCTCATGAAGAGTGTTTCCATTTCCACACGATCTAATCCCAAGAACCATGATTTCTTAATCGTCGACATCTGTGAAAGCTTTCGTTCTACATATAAAAATTAATTAAAAGTATGAATAGCTAATTTATTTATAAATATTGTTCAAATTGTTGGCCGCCATATCTTACACAAGTTTCGAACATACTTGTGCCTATTCGCCTTAAGGCATTCAAAATAATAAATGGTCACCGCTGTAAATCTCTGAAGGCCTCTTCAGTAGCATTATTTTTCAGCTCTTCTATTGTTTGATACTGTCTAGTACAAATTCTATTTTGAATATATCCCCACAAAAAAAAATCCAGAACCGATAAATCGGATAACATAGGTGGTCATTTTACAGGTTCATCGGTTCCAATCCAGTGGCCTGAAAAATTTGCGTCTAGATAGTGTCTTACTATTTCAGCATTATGACCGGCAGCTCGGTCTTGCTGCAAACACAGATTATTGAGTCGCATTTTCATTGGCGATAAATGAGGATGTTTTTCATTAAAAACATGGCACGTTCTCTCCAATATTTTGTAACATTCTCCGCGAATATAAAATAAATTGAGAATATCAGCTTTTGAGTGTTATTTTATTTTAATTTAAAAGTTTCAAATCAGCTGTCATGTTGAATAGAAAACAACAATTGTTTTTCCATGGCTTACTACGGGAAGGTGTAAGCATTTAGCAAATACATATGATAGTTTAATAAAAACCTGATTATTTCGAAAATGGTTACGAATAGGTATAGGGAACCTTAATACAGTTCGATAGAAAATTAAATTCTACATTTGATAGTGCATAAAGTTATAGGGTGTCCCATTTAAAAAACGGACTTTAGCGGCTTTGAAAATGTAAATGTTTGCCGCCGAATTTAGGACACCCTGTATAAAAATAGACAAATTCAATAAAAAAAATAGAAACCTAAGATTATTTACCGATCGTCTGCAAAATGTGAAGATTATATCTTCAAAACTTACAAAAATATGAGATTTTAAAATTTGGACCCCGAAAGGTCATTTTTGGTTCAAGGTCAAATATGTTAAGAACGCTTGAACCTAGGTATAGGATATGCTACATAAAATAGCATTAAAATTCTCTGTAGAATCCAACAATATTATAAAATACAGGGTGTTCCATTTAAAATAAGCAAGTTGACAGGAACTTGAAAATATTTCAAAAAAGAAGTACCCCTTGACCTTACCTTAATCCCAAAATTTGAAATTTTTATCTAAATGGCATCATCAAAAACTTTTAATGAACGGGTTGAGTGAATAACCCTGTATACTTTTGCACAGTTGTGTGATCCTTTTTAAGAAAACAAAAATTTTATTCCAGATTCTATAAGTGACGAGCATGTCGTATTTTTAAAAATTCTCGAATAATGCATTGTGTACCATAGTTGAGAAGTCTAATTTTATTAAAAAGTTTTAACGCGAGCAAAATACAGCAAAGACGTTCGCCATTCTGAAATAAACTGCTTTTGTTATTTCAAATGTTTGCCTTGGCATTCTAAGATTTTTTGATTTTTTAATATAAAAAGTGTTAATATTGGATCATCAAAATGTATCTATGGACTGGAGATAATGAAGTTTAAATATAGATAGTTCAATTTGCAATAACAGCACCACAGAGTAAAACACCACAAAATGGTCAAACTTTATAGTAAATGTTTAATTTCAAAGCTGCTGACAACACAGTTAACGATTTTGGCTAAACAACTTCGCATAGTAAATCTGTGTACCAAACTACATTATCTACTAAACTAGTCTATTTCTTAGTTAAATCTGCTATAATTTCAAGAATAACTTATATGTCTCGATACGGTTTTCAAAATATTTACGTTCAATGTTTCTAAAAACCTCCAAAGTAAACCTCAATTAATAATAATTATGATTTAAATATTAAATAAAATAATATAAAGCGTTTCTAAGGGTTTTAAACTATAAAAGCCCCAATGATGATCTTTTACAAGGCCGAAATTTCGTCAAAGGTATTTGTGTAGTACATCATTAATTCATAGTTCTAAAAATGAATATAAAAAATCCAGGTCTATATTTACAAAAATTAAATTGATGGTGATGGCTCGAAAAGGAAACGTCGGAGGTGAAATTTGAAGTGAACAAAACAAGACAAAACGTTATACCACAAAGAATCACAACAATTACATGGTCATTGCCAACACTTGGAATAAATTCTTCCAATTTAGAAAATTCCTTTGTGTTAAAATGTTGATTCCTATATTATTATTTAATTGTTAATTAATTCATTTCCATTTATGTTTTAAATACTAAATAACATGTAATACAACGTATCTAAGGACTTTAAATTATGAAACCAGGGCTATACAGGGTTTTCGGTTATATTTTGAACGGGGTCTACACGCTTTATTCTGAGAGGTAGAAAAAAATGTTAAACTCAAAAGTTGTTGGGTTCTGTCTGAACTGCCAGAATTTGCTAAAAAGATTAACAAATAACACTTGCAAATTAAAAAATCGAGCATCGACTTTGTTATTTTAAATGAGACACCCTGTATATTTTTGAATTCGTTGGAAAGAACATTTTTTCTGATTTCAAAAGTATATACTTTGTCTATATTCAGACTAACGGTTATCGCATAAATTTGATCTAAAACCTGGAAAAATCAAGTGCTTTGGCTTATAGTAAATTTAATTAACATAGGCGGCTTTGATTTCAATTGTGTTTATTTTAACATGGCCTTTTGGTCACTGGTTTTGGGCACCTGATTTACTTAATTTGTTAATTATGGGGTATTCTGACGAAGAAAAAGCAAATATTTTGAAAATATACTTTCGGGTAAATAATTACCGTAAAACACGATACCAATTTAGTTGCTCCATCAAGTTCTGCAATCTATTATATTGTAAAAAAATTTGAAAGCAGTAAGACTGTAACAAGAAAGATGCGAACAGTCACTTTAGTTATTAATAATTTTAAAGTAAGTTTATATTAAAAGTATACTTTATAGAGGATCCAGAACGATAGGGAGACACGGTGTCATAACTTGGCCTGTGAATAGCCCAGACTTTTCGCCTTTGGATTTCTTTCTTTGGGGATACCTTAAAAATAAAGTTTACTATAAGACTACCAACGATTCTGGATTTGACTTTAAAATTGCAAGGCGAAATAAGTAGTTTAAACGAAAATAATCCAGAGTTTACATTTCAAGCCATAACTGGTAGATTTAGAGATAATTTAGAAAAATGTCTCAGAAATAACGGGGATTGGATAAATAATATTGTTTTTGTTTATTCACTGTTACCTCATATTCAATATCCTGGTTTCAAAATGTTTAAATAAAAAGAAAACATGTAGCTTCATTTTCTTCGCAGTATCAATATTAAAACATCTATTACACTGGCCGACAAGATTTTTCTAACACAGGCCAGCTCATTACAACACAAAAAATATTCGGAAAGCCCTAATACCTACCATTTTTTAATAGCTTAATTAGAACCTTTTATATTGGCAGGTAAACAATTTTATTGTGGGGCGGCTAAAATGGGCCCATTTTACAACGGAAAAATTACCTAGACTGGGTTGTTTACAACATTAGACATAAATTAAAGGTTTAACATCGCTCTTCTGTTAAGTTTCGAATTGAGTGGTTCTCTGTGTATCGATAAGCAAGTGTATGTGAAGACGAAAATGTCGAGTCAAACGCGCCGAAGTTGCAAAATTTCTCCTGAAAAATTTTGTTACATTTGTGGAGAATTTCTGGTGAAATCACAAGCCAGGCTATTTTCCGAAAATGTTAAAAAAGCCTACTTTAAATATTTTGGTGTGTTAATTGAGGATCAAGATAAGCAGTGGGCTCCCCATGTGTGCTGTGTTAGTTGTAGTGTATCATTGGTGCAGTGGATGAAGGGAAAGAGAAAAAGTATGCCTTTTGCAGTTCCAATGGTATGGCGAGAACACACCAGTCACTCGACGATTGTTATTTTTGCCTGACAAAGACTGAAGGTTATTCCAAAAAGGGAAAGCACAATATAGAATATCTAAATTTACAATCTGCCATACGACCTGTTCCTCATAATGCAAATTCTGGAAGTGCCGATTGCGCCTTTAAATTGGCAAGCTATTGATTTGGGATATAATGGAGATAACGCATCATCAGGCAGCTCAGAAGAACAGTGTACCGATCCCACTTTTACCACAGGTCCCAGTTCCGGCGAGCCACATTTGATTGTTCAAGGTGAATTAAATGATTTAGTACGTGATTTGAGGTTATCCAAGCAACAGTCAGAACTTCTGGATTCCCGTCTTAAGGAATGGAACCTATTGGCCAAAGAAACAAAAATTACGAATTTCAGAAAAAGAAATGCTATGTTTTCTGAATTCTACAGTATGGAAAATTCGTTGTGCGCGTGTAGTGACACAGACAGTTTAATGCAGGAACATGATATTGAACATTCTCCTCGTGAGTGGCGCTTATTCATAAACTCATCTAAATATAGCTTAAAAGCTGTGTTATTTAATAATGGAAATTTAAAACCCTCCATACCAGTTGCCCATTCAATTGTAATGAAAGAAAATTATGAAAATATGCGCACGATTTTGGATAAAATAAACTACAATTGGTATAAATGGCAGACATGTGGTGACTTAAAAGTTAGTGAGATTTCAAGGGGGATTTACAAAATATTGCTGTTTTCTTTGTTTATGGGACAGTCGTGCAATAAATCAGCATTATGTAACAAAAATTTGGCCAGAAAGAAGCGAATTTCAACCGGGATCTCAAAATGTTAAATTTATACCTCTTGTTGATCCCAAAACGTCCTTTTGCCCTCCTCTTCACATTAAACTTGGGCTGATGAAAAATTTTGTGAAGGCTTTGAATAAAGATGTTGATGGATTTAAATACCTAAGAAAAGTTTTTCCCCAGTTATGTGATGCGAAATTAAAAGAAGGCTTTTTTAGTGGGCCATAAATCAGAAAATTGATAGATGATGTCAATTTTACGGAAAAGCTGGTAGGCAGGAACTCAGAGCATGGAATTCATTTGTTATTGTAGTAAGAGGATTTTTAGGCAACAATATGCATGAAAATTATGAACCATTAGTTAATGAACTCTTAGATGCCTTTAGAAGCGCTTGGTGCCAGAATGTCATTAAAAATTCACTTCCTCCATTCCCATCTGTCATTTTTTCCTAAAAATTTGGGAGCTGTTAGTGACGAGCAAGGTGAAAGGTTTCACCAAGATATCAGAACAATGGAACAAGGACGATGGGATCCAGCCATGATGGGTGACTACCGTTGGTTTTTGAAGATAGGACACCTCACAAACGGAAAAAATAAAGTTTAATTAGTGTTTTAAGTTAATGTTTTTCTCGTTTACTTTTCTCTTAGATGTATGGTATGTTTAATAGGCGAAAACAGTAAACATAGTCAATAACCAGGGTTAAGAATTTTCTGAAATAATTTTTTCTATAGATATTAAGTATCGTAACATTCGATATGGGTCTACAACTCTAACAAGAAAACCCTACGTGCTACAACTTCCTATTTATCATTTTCGTGTTTGGATAGGTCCATTCTATTAGATTATGCTATTCTGATTTGTGTTACAACAAAAAAAATTTTTTTTTGTCGGCCATTATATGATTCAGATAATTGTTTCATACAAATAACTCACTAAAATCAATTTAATTAATTTAATATTTGTAAGTAAGTCCCGGAGAAAATAAGCAGTAAATATGTGTTAAATTATAAACATTTAGAAATGAATTTTAAAGATTTTATTATTGTTGTTTATTATTAAATAAATTAAAATTACGTCTATACAGTAAAATAATTGCTTTTTCTTTGTCAGAATACCCTATAATTAAGAAATCAGGTGTCCAAAACCAGTGACAAAATGAGAATGTCAAAATAAAAACAATTGAAATCAAAGCCGCCTATATTAAATTTACTATGAGCACTTGACTTTTCCAGGTTTTAGACTAAATTTATGCGATAACCGTTAGCCTGAACATAGACAAAGTATATATTTTTTAAATCACAAAAAAAATGTTCTTTCCAACGAATTGAAAATGCACAGGGTGTCACATTTAAAATAATAAGTCGATGCTAATTATTTTAATTTTCAATTGTAATTTGCTAATCTTTTTAGTAAATTCTGGCGGTTCAGATAGAACCCAACAACTTTCGAATTGAACAATTTAAATCTGTAATAATAAAGCGTGTAGTCCCCGATGATGACATTTTACAGGGTCGAAACGTCGTAAAAGGTATTTCTGCGGTACATGATTAGAAAGAGGATACAAAATGATTCTGAAAATGAGGGTCAGTAATTAAAAAAATTAAGTTGGTGGTCGTCTGGCACTCTGGTAAACCCATACCGATGTGGTAACTTATTCTGATGTGTAGTACGTAGCGACTGACTCTCAGATAATGATATAAACCTTCCTTTGAACATTCATTTAAAGCCTGGTTAAACCTGTTTTGGAAAAATAATGAAATAATACCTTATTCATGAAAATATTAATAAACGATTTACAAAGATGTCGCCTTGACTGAATTCGTAAATCTTAATGTTTTCACTTTCGAATAAAACGATTACGTATTTCGCAACCTCCACAACTCTCGAAAAAACTCCCACACCAAAACATGGATATTAAAGTTATTTTTTTGGCTCTGTCCCATTTAACGATTTATAATTTCTAAATTTAAAATGAACATTGTTGTTTTGTGGCCTCGTAAAAAGTCTATCTAATACGTCAATTTTAGGACTATTACAGGATAGTCAGGCCATGAAGGGTTAAAGCACTATGTCCCTTGGTTTCTAAAGCTCAAAGTTGCTTGACCTATGACAAAGAGATTTTTTTTGGACCGTAAATTTGCGAGGTTGTTGAAACAGCAACAGATCCAGTAATTAAATAATTATCTTATGTTTGAAATGGAACCAAAGTATGGTATTAGTATATAAATAGTTTTAGTTACTAGTTGCTCATTACTGAAGTTACTAGCACTAGTATTGCCATCTACATTAATAATTAACTATTCTATTTTATTGGAAATATGATTAAAGTGCGGCTCACGAAAGAAAACCGGGCGGAGTCAATCGGTTTAGGAAGGTCGGCTAAGAAATATCTTTAAACCAGGGGTGTCCCGTCGTTCTTTAAATAATATGGCACTCCTTTTTGACTATACGCACTTCAGATAATTAAAAAATGTAACTATGCTTAATGAACTTTTATCTATATTTATCTATATCTCTTTCGTGTTGCAAAAACGGCGAACCTTCGAATTTTAAAATGATTTAATTTTGATTTTTCTTGATCGATTTACCTATAAATATATTTTTTTCTTGAGTTCTGTCATTAACGGTTCCCGGGCTACTACCTATTGAACCACCCAGTATAGTGATACACGACTTACAAGTCCAGATTTTACAAGGGCAGCCAGCATCAGATCCAGTGAACGAGATTTATCAAAATTTTAATTTATGCAGTTCGATTTTCGGCTACTCGGGTATGTCAAAAGTGGCCGTCTGTCCCGTTTGTCGTATTACTTTATACAGGGGCCGTCATTGTGAAGTACTTACTATACAGGGCGTTTCCTAATTGAGTGCTGATGTTAAATAGGGTGTTTTTATGTCGTAAAAGTCTTAACTTTTGAGATACAGGATGGTAAAGTTTAAAAAAAAAAACATTTTTTTTATCCCAATTCTGATGCTATTGTAGATAACTGCATAAAATTTGATACACGTATTCTATGCATTAAGGAGCATACGGATTTACCCAGGTTAATTACATATGCACACCACTGGTGGAAATTTCAAAAATTGATTGTTAATAAAAAATGCCCTTTTATGGATAAAAGGCGTGTATCAAATTTCACACAGTTATTTATCTATAATAGCATCAGAATTAGGATTTAAAAAAACTGTTTTTTTAAAACCCGGTATTTCCAAAGTTAAGACTTTTAGGTTCATATTAAACTTTTTTCTTAAAAAGGTCCAAGAATCACTCCCCTTTAACATTAGCACGCAATTAGGAAACGCCCTGTATAGTACTCCACAATGACGTCCCCTGTACAAAGTAATATGACAGATGGAGACAAACGGTCACTTTTGGCATACCCGAACAGCCCAAAGTCGAACTGCATAAGTTAAAATTTTAATAAATCTTGTTCACTGGAATCAGTGCTGGCTCTCCTACTATAACTACATTGATGTGTTAATTTTGGAAAAATATGATTTCTGTAGTTTTTCAAATATTAATTGCTTTAGATTAATTAGATATTTTTTGACACCCGGTATTGAACAGAAAATTAATTATTTTGAAGCAGTTTTTTGACAGCTACTTTATGAACAATTTTACAAAATATATAAAAAAAAACTAAGCTATTTTTGAGGTTGGCGGCTGTGATTCTGATGGTTCGATTCCTTCTAAATCGTTGTCTTCCTCTGAAAATGATGAGGTTTCGTCGTCACTACTTGAAGATCCCAATGTGATAACTAAATCATCAATAACCGTTTCAATTTTGGTATCTACTTCCCAGTATTTATCTTCAATAGAACGAACAGGTTTAACATGCGATTTCCAATTTTCAGCCGATATTGAGTCAATCAAAGTTTACCGGTGTTGCGCTCTCGAATATATTTTTTTACTCCTGCCCATGCAAGTTCAATAGGGTTGAGGTCGCACATGTATGGAGGCAGCCTTAAAGGTATATGACCGAGGTTACGTAAAAGACCGTCAATTTTATACTTTTTTCTCTAGGCTTCTTGGCTGATATCACTTCATATAATTGATATTTTCTCCATGTTGGATCACATACAAGATTGTTCGATTTAAGCCACGATATCATATGAGCTTTTGTAGAGTATTTAGTTGGCACTTTATCTTCTACGTGAGAAGAAGACGCATTATTCATTATCACGACTGATTTGGGAGGAACGTTAGGTAGAAGCTTCACGAGCAACCACTTTTCAAAATTATCTCTATTCATCTATCCATGATAGTCTCCAGTTGCTAGTCTCGAGCGAAAAACTAAAGCAGCACCTGGAGCAAATCCGGCTTCTGAACCAGCATGAACTATAAAAAAAGCGACTACTAGAGCGGATTCCCTGAACAACACCTGTAACACTTTCACTTTGCCAGCATTTGTTCACTGTCATATCATTATCTACCCAGGTTTCGTCTAGATACACAATATTGCGTCCTTCTTGCCTATATTGCCTTACAGTTGATAGATATTTCACCCGCCAGTGAAAAATATTTGGTCTCTCAATGAGCCATTTTCGTTTATTTTGGCATTTGCGCCAAACAAAACCATTTGATCGTAAAAGCCGTTTTAAGGTTTTATACCCATACGGAAAATCTATTTTGTTCTTTACAGTACGAAGTAGGGGTTTGCAGGTCTGAACCTTCTTCAAGTTTATATAAAAATCTTCTATTGTTCGTCGAATTACTTGAAAATCACCATTGTCAATTTTATCTTTGTATGATAATCGGGGTCTTTTTTTACCAGAAGATTTTAAAGGTGAAGTAGAACATGAGCGATCATTAAGTTCTCTTTGAATTTTTCTTACACTACTTTCCGAAACACCACTGTAAAATGCAGCGCTTTCTATTCTATTTTGAATTGGAATAGTCAAACTATTATTTTCAGCTTCTCTTGTACAGGCCTCTATAACGCTCACAATAACTTTACGTGCACCGCTTCGAATTGTTTTTCCTCTTTTGCTCGCCATCGTTACTTCGAAATAATAATTCAAATTCAACGCAACGCATTTATATAGAAATGAAAATAAATTCTCGAAATGTATAGCCGCCACTGGAAATAGCTAGAACCTTCTAGCGGCAAGTGCATGGACACTTTAAGACTCATTCCAACTGCAAGTAGACCAGTGCGAAATTTACTAAATCCTCGATTAAATTTCCGTACTGCTTAGCTGGTGCACTTTATAGGTGAAGTGGCAAACTATTACAACAAATAAAATAACATAAAATTTATATTAATTTATATTGCTTAAGGCTATGAACCTTTATTTTAAGGACCGTCCGGTTTTCTTTCGTGTCCCGCACTTTATAAGACGGTTCTGCTTTTTGTAAGTGTGAAACACAAATTTACAGGAATTTTTAATACCTACTTGATGAGATTTAATACACTGACACTTAAAGTAAGTGAAATATTATTCGGACGAATTGAGTATTTTAGTTCTTGCAATATATGCTTGATTGGATTAAATACGCAATGATATGGTGGAAGTCAATAACGAATGCCCTATACTTTATGCACAATAATCGCATACATACTTTTTTCTTATATTAAAATACTTAAACATTTTAATTAATGGCTTTTTTGTAAAATCTTCGTGAAAATAAATGTCATTATCACAAACATATTCTTGAATTTTGGCTTTTGTGTCTTTCCAGCACGGAACTTTATTCAATTGCCTGCTATGGTAACTAGCGTTATCCATTACAATAACGCTATTTGGAGGATATTGGGAACCAACTTACGTATAAGCCAATTCTCGAATAACTCTGACGTATCCTCGTGATAATCAACAAACAAACACAACATTTGAAACCTGGCATGTAAAATAGCAATTCTCTTTGTCTCGGTTTGATGGAACTCTCATTTTACATTTATCGCTGGAATCAACCCAAACTTTTGAAGGGGTACCGTCAGTGTCATCCAGATAAATAATTAACCTAGTTTGTTTTCCTTACTCTTCAATTTTGGCCAAGAAATCCACTGCTGAAGCCTCCTCATAATTTGTTTATTATTGATTTTTTAAATTTTAAAAACACATTTCCACAAAATAGTTTGACCAAATTTCATTCCATTTTTATCTTTTTCAAGTTTCTGTAGTGATGTATTCAATATGGGCACCTTTTGTTATTACTTCTTCAATCTAACTTTTAAAAGTTACCGTTATCATTACTTATTTTCTCTCTACACTGTTCACTCCTGTTATAACTCGTTCGGTAAGGTTTAAATAAACCTTGTTTATAATTTTTCTGGCATCCACAAACCCCGTTCACACCATGAAAGCCATATAAGTGATTCGCACGTATAATTACAGATACCTAAAGCTTAATATAGTTTCTGTACCTACTACAATAAGTATGGCCCATACCTTTTTTACCTTTGCAAACTAGAGTAAGTCCACAATGCTCTTTTATTGCCCTTTAATACCGCTCTTGCTTGAAGGCTGAGTCACTTTCTTATGTCTAGTGTAAATTGAGTCGTTAGGAGGAACATTTGTGAAAAAACTTAAGACAATCCAGTGGGATCCTGAAGAAATTATTATTACGATTTTCATGATTTGAAAATACCCTTCCTTGTAAAGGCAAAGCGCTTCTTAATTTAAATGTCAATCAATTCATCATCTGGTTGGTCCACGAACACCTGATTTTTAGACAAAGACAAGTGACGTGTTTTGTTATTTTTCGAATAAACCCCGTACCAGTTCCAACACCACAAACTACTTAATTCATTCTAACGACTATGTTGACTACAAACAGATTACTGCATATCACAGCGAAGATGTAACATTTATGCAAATGAGTGTGTGTGTAAATATGATGCCATAATGATCCTGGCGTTTAATTACAACATACGTATGTATTATAAGCAAATAGCGCCGATCTCGATTGTTCGGTTGAGATGTTATCTTGAAATATGGCGTAACAAAAAAAAATATTATAATTGCTCTGTGAATTTATGTCGATTTTTTTATTTTTGTTACACGCATATGTATTTATTAGTTTTAAATATTGCCAGGTTTTAGTGGTATAATGCACACCTAAAAAAAAATAGAAAATTATTTCTATTCACTTATAAGGGTTTACCAACAATTCAGTGATGCTGATAAATTTCATTAAATTCAACGTAGGATAGGTACTTTAATTAAATTAAAAAATCCTTTTATTTAAATAAAACAGGAAGGAATTTGATCACGCAAAGTTTGGCCCGCTCTTCTGACATAAGAGATACTCTGTGAAGGCAGATTTTTCTTCCAGAAGTAGGATCTTTTCGCTTGCGCAACCCTCTGATGGCGTCGCAAAGGAGAGAGATCCCTCTCACTTAACATCAAAAGAACCCAAGATGCACTTTTAACAGATCGATGTTATTTACACTGACATATCTAAGGCTTTCGACAGTGTTTGCCATCGGCTTCTGTTATGGAAATTACAGCAAATTGGTTTTTGTGGAAAATATCTTGTAATATCGGCTGTCCCGCAGGGTTCGCATGTTGATCCAGTTCTCTTTCTGCTCTTTATAAATGATATAATATCTTCTTTCGATCTTTCTGAATGTCTTTTATATGCAGACGACTTAAAATTCTTTTCACCAGTCTCCTCAGACTCCAATCCTCTGCAGTCTGATATGGAAAGGCTCGTCAAATGGCTCGTCATTGGTTCGTAGCGTTCTAAAATATTGTTGTACAATATGGAGTCCATCATATCAGTGTTACATCGACAGAATTGAAAAGGTGCAAAATAGGTTTTCAAAATACCTCTTACATAAATTGCAGTTCCTATATCAAGGTCTGTCATCTAATACTAGAGCTCTTCTTTGCGGCCTTCAAACCCTTGAATTTAGAAGAATGAAGTCACTTCTGGTCTTTTTGCATAGATTGGTCAATGGGGGGATTGACTGTGAACTGCTGCTGGGATCAGTCCCGTTTTTAATTTCTATTAGAAGAATAAGATAATCACAGCCAGTTTGTTGAAAGGTACCACCGAACAAATTATGGGTTTACTAATGTTTAAAAAAGTTTTAAATAGTTTTTATAATGTTTTTAGGCCCATAATGACGTTCGTTTTTGTTTAAGTAGTTGTGTAGTTTTATTATTATTCATGTATTATTTTACTTCAATTGAAAATCTTTCATGTTAGTAATTTTGGTTTGCTGATATGACATAATTTTTCTTAGAGTTATTGACTTCATTATTTATTTATTTGACGTTATTTGAGAATTCGTACCATTTGGAATGTTTAGCAACTTTTCTGAAGGGCCACTTGTCCGATGTGTCCATCGGCTACGTCCTTACATTAATATATAATTATTAATTAATTAAGTATGATATCAGTTTCTGTTTTCAGGTATGTTTCGGCGGCAAGCCATTGTTCAAACACAAGGGGAAGCCTGTGCGTTGACACCGAAAGCCGCCTCTCATTGAGTATAGTCTATACATTTTCGAAAAACGATGATGATATTGTTGATCGAAGGCTCCATCTCCACTGCTTGAAAATCAGGACACAACATTACGATATGATTAATAATGTGATGTAAAATGTAAAAAACAAACACTATTTTTTACAAACACTTCCACTATATTTAATTTAACAACGTGACATGTTTCACTACACAGTAGCTTCTTCGGACGTTATATCTCGAATGCACAAGCTTACAAGTTAAGGTGATATTATATATAACTAAGTATAATACAACCATTTGGAATTTTAATGACTTAAAAAAGGTCTGGGAATTTTTGCGTACTAGCAATAAAATAAAAAGAAATTACCTAAACTTATTAGAACATATTTAACAAGGGTGAATTATTAAGATCTACCTGATCGTTTAGCAAGCAATTTTAATGTTTGAGTTTATTTATTTCTAGAGACTCGAGTATATTTAATTTATGACCCTTATTTTCTAGGTGTAAAATTTTAAAATTTTTATTAAAAGTATGACCGCTCTCAATTAAATGGTTTGAATAATTAGATTCGGTTTTCCCTTTAATAAAACGTTTATAATGCTCCTCTATTCTTTTACCGAAATGTCTGCCTTATATGTTTTGTCACAATCTCCACAGTTTAATTGGTAAACACCTGATTGTTCTAGTTTATCAGACTTAGTTTTATTATTTTTGATATATCTACTTAAAGAATTATTTGTTTTATACGCTATTCTAATATCTAAACTATTTAAAAATGCACCTATTTTAGAACTAGAATTACCTATATAGGATATAACTTTGTACGGAGTAGTTTTTTCATTAATATTAGGATATTTCATAGATATAGCTTTTTTATATAATTTTTTTTGTAATATTTTATCAATAATTTTTAAATAATATCCATTGTTAACTGCTATCTGCTTAATGATGTTTAACTCGGTCTGATAATTAGTTTTATTTAAAGGTAATGAGATAAGTCTGCGAATCATACTCTGGAAAGCCGCTAATTTATGTTGAATTGGGTGATATGAGGAATTGTGTATAGTAGTATCTGTATGTGTTGGTTTATGATATACAGAAAAATCAAGTATATTGTTTATTTTTTTAATAGTTAAATCTAGAAAGTTTATGCTGTTATTTGCTTCTAGTTCAATTGTGAATTTTATATTAGGATGAAGGCTATTGATATAATCAAGAAAAATATTTAATTAACGTTCAGTTCCCGTAAAACATGTTAAAACATCATCAACATATCTATGCCAGTATATAAAATGTTTGAAAGGGGGTGCTTGTTAATCTTGTTTTCCAAGGTATCCAAAAATATCTCTGCCTATCTATCTCTCTTCTTTGCTGGTATAAAGTTTATTATTAAATTCGAAATAGTTTTGTTCTAAACATTCGGTAAGTAGGTGCAATATATCTTGTTTTTTAACAACATTAACTGAATTTTTGTTTAAAAGACCTTCAACAAGTTTAATGGTATCTTTAGCAGGAACACTAGGGAATAGATTAATGACGTCAAACGAAATTAGTTTAGCATTATTTGGTAACTGTATTTCTTTGATTTTATTAACTAAATCTAGAGAGTTTTTAATTTGATATTTTGCAGAGAACTTCGTATATGTTTGAATGATGTCTATAAGTTTCTTAGATAGTTTGTAAGATGGAGCTGAAAAGAAAGAAACTACTGGTCTAATAGGGAATACCGGTTTATGTAGTTTAATTAAAGAATATAATTTTGGTGATTTAGGGTTCATAATGGTATATTTACTGATGTCTCTGTCATTAAACAAACTCTTACAGTTTTTGATACAATTTTTGATTCTTTGTTGAAAAATGTCTGTAAAATTATGTTTTAAAATATGATATTTATCTGGGATAAGAAAATCAAATGTTTTGTTAATATATTCTAACTTATTAATAGCAACTACAGTATTGCCTTTATCAGCTTTCGTAAAGATAACATTTTTAGATTTATTTTTAATTTGTTCTATGCATATGATTAATAATTTGAAAAGACAAATTTCCCAGAAAATAAGAGCATATGTAGAGCATTAACTTTGGAACTGTAAATAAATAGTAAATGTAAATGTCCAGTTTAACGCCACTGAGACACAATCAAGTTTACTAACTCACGAATTAATCCACACTATTCTAATAATTAAACAAACTCTTAAGGTTGATTTATGATAGTTGGTGTCGCTGTTTAGTAGGATATTTGCTAGCATGATCACATTACGCCAATGGGTAAAATGCTTGATAAAAACTTAATAAATCTAGTGGAAGCTTGCCTTACATCTACTTATTTCATTTTTCAATTTTTTTGAACAAACCTCGGGGGCAGCTGGGGGCTCTCCTCTATCATCTGTGTTAGCGAATATTTTTGTGAAGGCCTTTAAAGATATTACTTTAACATCGGCTCCACGAAAACCAAAACACTGGTTCATATATGTAGATAATACTTTTGCTGTTTGATTTTATGTAAACCAAAATCTCTCCATATTTCAATGGAAATTGAACCTAAAACGATTCTCTTTCTCGATGTATTTGTTCAAAGAAAGACATTCTGTATATAGAAAGTCGACTCATATAAATAAATAATTAAAGGTAAATTTCCACTACCATTCAGCACAAAAGAAATTGGTTATTAACTCACTAGTATTTAGAGCCACTAATATTTCTGATCAAGATTCTGTAATATCCGAAACAGCGAAACTGACCGAAACTCTGAGAGGGATTGGTTATAGTTTTGTTCTTCAACATACAACATAAAAAGGTTGGATAATGCTTGCGATCCCCAAAACATATGGTACCTTTTCAGACAGAAGGAGTATATAAAATTCATTGTTCTTGTAGAAAAGTGTATGTGGGAGAAACAGAACACTCAATATCGACTAAACTTAAGGAACATGAACGATGTATTAAAAAGAAACAAATTATTCAGATCTCTTGAAATAAAGATTCCTGAAGACGCCTCGTGCAATCTAAGGCGAAACGTCGAATAGTAATTCCAATTTGACACGGTCTAATCCCAAAAATCATGATTTATTAATTGTATAGCAAGTCGATGACAGACGTGGTTAAAGAAGACATAACAGAGTGTAACTTAGCAAAATCTATTATCGAAGTATCTGTAAAACAGTTCGTTCGCAATTCGACGCTCCTTTATTGTAATGCTTGGAACACAATCCAACAAGTTTTCATTCTATTTCCTAGTTGCTGGAAAAGATGCCTTGTTGTAAATTATAAAAATAAAAGGAAGATATGGGATTTTAAGGACTTTCGGGTATTTTATGTGATAAAATCAGTACTGATGGCAAGGCTTGTATTATTTTAGCACTCAAATATTGAATACTAGTCGAAGATCTCCTAACAAAAAACTGCCAGAATTGTGTAATTTCAATATGCTGTAGTAAGTATTAACAATATACATGTGTCAGCGTCCACTCACAAGGTCAGGTAGTGAGACGCAGTGTCATGCGCTTTCAATATTTGCAATTCGAGCTATTGCTGACTGCGTCTGTTCCATTAAACTAAAGTTTGACCGTTCATATGGATGGTGTTTTGAACCTCTATTCTGAGAAACGATAAAAGCAATTTTATTTTAATTAATGATTATCACAAAGTAATAAGAATATCATAATTTATACTTAAATTGATCTTATTCAAACTAACCTTTTATTCAGCAAGTTTTAATGAGAGCTTTTTTTTAATGGAAATGTCAAAATACTGTTTACTCTCAGGGGCTAAAATAAATATTTGGGCAAAAATATGGAAACCATATTATAGGGCCCATATTTCTAGAAAATAACCTAAATAACTGGTGTTTTGTAGTTGACACTACTTCAGGATGTCATCTATCCCAAAATAGTGCAACATTACACACCTAAAGCTTTTTAGTATAATTTTCGTATTATCTGTATGCAAATATACAAATACGTAAATATTGTCATTCTATATTCCTATTTGTATTGAAAATGGACGTGGAACCAGTTCAACAAAGATTACGAAAAACATGCCGCAAGAATTGATTAGGTAGTTAAAGTTGTAAAACGAAATTCCTACCATTGCTAATACCCTATACGGCTAAGTTACATGACTTGAACTCCATATACAGTCCAATCTTTATTGCGTCATGTTCAACGATTTTCGCAATTATGTATGTCAACACTTTCCTACTCAATGAGTCCAATACCAAATTGTATTTACAAGAGTGGTTATTAAATTATTTGAAAACAAGATAAAATTAACATTAAATGTATGTTTAGAATTTTTTTCACTTTTTACCTCCCTCGAAAAAGAGAAGTATTATAATTGTTGCAAAAGCATCATTTCCCAATTCTGTTGGTCTGACTGTACGCGGCATAGCTCAAAAACTAATTATCCGATTGACTTCAAATTTTGGTCAAAATCAAGGATCATAAAAGGATCAAATAATAATAATAATAATAAGACGTTTATTAGTTACCAATAAATACTCGAATTAACTTAAAATATCAATTATTATTATGATAATAATCATGGTAACTAACGGGCCTTGTTTTCAGATTTCAGGGGATGTTCATTCCCCGGATTCTGTTGAGGCCGAAAATATAAGAAATAAAAAAGAAATTTATAAGCAGTAGCAGTTAAAATTTTTTTTAAAAATTTGGGAAAAAAACATAAAAGCAAAAAAGCACACACTAAAAGGAAAATGGAAGATTGATAAGGATAGGGAAAAAGGAAAGTATTAAGTTTCAAATTTAGCATTTTGTGGCATAGACAATCAATAAAATATGGTTTAGAAGAAGTAGTTTGGTTTTTCTCTTGAAAACTTTTTCTGAGACAGTAAAGTCATTTATTTTGAATTTGTTTATTAAATGTGCAATTAAATAAGAAAAAGACCTTTTAAAAAATTCTTTGTTGTGTGACGGTATAGTTAATAGATTTTTTCATCTTATATTAAGATTGTGCACATCAGTGCGATAAGTTATTTTTTGTGCAAATATGGTGGAGTCTTAAACTTAAGAATTTTATAAAAAAGGACAAGAGCATGTAAGACTTGTCTATTGTGCATATTTAACCAATTTGCTTCTTTTAACTTATGAGGAATGTGTTCACGTCTTCTTATATCAAAAATAAGCCTTAAACAGGAATTTTGGAGTTTTTGTAATCTAATTAGCAACGGCATTATCAAGACAAGGTCCATAGATAGTGTCACAGAAGTTTAATGGTGATAACACTAGTACCTCACAAAGCATTTTCTTAATGTTATAGCTCAAAAAGTGCCTTTGCGAAAATATTGTTTTTAAGGCGGAATATCCACTTTTTAGTTTAAGAGTAACATGTTCTTTAAATCTAAGTTTATGATCCATTATGACTCCCAGATTTTTGGCAGAGCTTTTAAAATCTATTGGATCATTATTTATGTGTAGATTTAAGTTATCTAAAATATTCATTCGATTGTTATCACTACAAAAAAGAATAGCTACTGATTTGGTTAGGTTAATCTTTAAGAGGAGCTTTTGAGTTTCATTATATAAAGTATTCAAATCCGCGTTAATGCACCTATTGGCCTCGGCTATATCAGGACTTTTAAATGAATAATATACCTGGGTATCATCTGCGTAGCAATGATGGCTACAATATCGAAATTTATTTATTAATTGCGACGTATAGAGAATATATAGTAATGGACCCAGAATGCTACCCTGAGGCACCCCAGAAGCAACATTAAGGGCTTTGGACATTTTACCACCAAGTACTACTCTTTGTTTTCTGCCTGACAAAAAAGGAGACACCAGTGCCACCGCAGAATCGCTAAAACCCAGACACTGCAATAAAGCTAATAATATTTCGTGGTTGACCATGTCAAAAGCTTGAGTAAAATCCAAAAGAACCAAAACAATAGCTAGATTATTATCAAGGGCTTTAAATATATCATCCGTTACCTGAGATAATGCTGTTGCACAACCATAACCTTTACGAAAGCCAGACTGATATTCAGGGATCAAATTACTAATATTTAAATACTCAATTATTTGCTGTTCCCTAATTTTTTCTAATAGTATAGAGAGAACTGGAAGAATCGATATTGAACGGATTTGTTTAAATTCAGTAGGATTTTTAACTTTAGGCAACGGAACAACATTGGCTTCCTTCCATTGATCTGGAAAATGATTTTTTTCTAAACAAACATTTATAATCTGAGTTAGTGGATTAATTATGGCAGGACAACAAAGTAAAATAAGTGTAATATTTAAATTATCAGCTCCAAATGCTTTACTCTTTATGGTTTTTAGAATGGAAATTATTGTATCTTGCGTTATCAGCCTAAATTTAAATTCATTTTCATCAGGCTTATTGTTATTTTTATTTATATTAGTGAAATAAGTATTAAGTTCATCTACATTTTGCAACGAATTGGGAAATTGTATATTTTGTTTTTTAGAAATATTAATTTTATTTAATTCTTGCCATTCTTCTTTATTACTGCACACTCCAAACCTATATGTTAAATAAGCCTTTTTTTCCGATCTGCTTGCGCTAGTATAAGATTTCTATACTGTTTGTATGTGTTCCAGTCCTCCCAATTTTTGGTGTTTCTAAATTTATTTAAGGCCCTATTACGAAGCCTCTGCATTAATCTAATATTAGGAGTAATCCATGGTCTGTATGGCTTATTTTTACCTCTGATGTTTTTTAAGGGAGCATGCAGGTTTATAACGTCGAATAATGATTGGTTGAAAAAATCAACTTTGCTGTTTATGTCCGCCATATGATACATTATGTGCCAAGGTATTGGTAGTAATGGTTACATTTTGGTACAAATCCAATATAGCGCTACAAAACTGCACAAGAATCAAGTATTATGGATGTAGTAGGGATCCAAGACGACGAAACAAAACGGCAGAGTGAAATGGTAAGAAAAATTATTACTAAAACACTAGTCAGCCAATTTACTTGAAATTTCACAAAAATAAAATATTACATAGAAATAACCTGGTGAATTCAAGACAGTGAAACAAAATGGCGGCTTAATAAAGTATTTAAAACATCAGCCTGAAAAAACTAGTTACTAGATTGATTTCAAATTTTATACAAGAATTAATTGTGATATAGAGATGAACTGATAAAATTTTGGTACAAATTCAAGATGGCTGAACAAAATAATGACTAAGTAAAATATTATAATCGTGAAAAAATCTTTGTCCAATATTTAACAGTTTGAAATTTTATCATTTATAGATGCCCAAAAACACATTTTCTCAATTCCATTTGTCCATCTGTCTGGCGGTCTGTCTTAAAACTGCTTGCTTACCCAATTGACTTCAAATTTTTTGGTTAAAAAGTAAGGCTATGCCTCCTTCCACGGTTACGTGAACGAACTTTCTAAATTTTGGTTCACACGAAATCAGATGTGACGTCATTAACGTTCACGCTAACTAATATAGGCTATTTATATGTTTTTAGTCAAGAAGCTTGGTGGCGCAGTGGTAGGGTTCTCAGCCCGCGTAGTTCAGCTTGTGGGCTCAAATCCCGACAAAGACAAAAACTTTTCTTTTATTTTTTTAAATAAAATTTATAATTAATAGAAATTTGGATTACTTATTTTCATAAAGTTAGGTTAGGTTTGCGATGAAAAAAAAAAGCGCGCGATAGCTCCTCTAAAAACTTACTAGTATTTAGAACCATTTCGATTTCTGATCAATATTCTCTAACATCGGAAACATCGAAACTGACCGAAGCTCTCAGAGGCAATGGCTATTGCACTGAAGATATTACGCGTTCAATTAAAAGACATAGTAAACCAACTCCGCCAAAGGGGAACGATAAAGAGCCACCATTAAGTAGTGTTGTTCTTCCCTACATACATGGCACTACAGACAAAATAAGATGATTACATCGGCGTACATACAATCTTCAATACACATAAGAAGATTGGACAATGCGATCTCCGAAAGATGTACCTATTCAAACAGATAAAGTATATAAAATTCCTTGCTCCCGTGAAGAAGTATATGTGGGAGAAACAGGACTCTCAATATCAACTAGACTTAAGAAACACGAACGATGTATTAAAAAGAAACAAACTGTTCAATCTGCTGTAGCTGAACACCAGCATAGCACTCGCCATATTATAAATGAATAAAAAGACATTATGGATTATAACTTTTCAGGGCAAAATACACGACAGAATTTGTAAAACAGTGGCGGCTCGCCAGGGGACGCGGGTGAAGCGCCGCTTCAAGTACATTTTCGAATCAATTTATTTAAAAATAGAAATATTTTTGAAATATTAAGCATTTTATAATCTACATTTTTATTATAAAAATGTAGTATGTTTTATATAAATTCGAATTATTTACTTAATTATACCATTATGTTCTATCGCAAACTAGTGCGTTATATACTCAAAAAATAATAATGACTTAAAAACGTAGCGCGCTGAACACCTTTTCATAAGAACCACCCGTTAAGACTCCCCCCGCACGCCGGCTTTCGCGCTTAGATTTGTTTACGTCAGTTGCTATGGCAACGCAATGGTAAATATCCGTAAGCCAAATAGAAATGGCAGTGGCGGCTCTTCCATTAGATCAAATGGTTAATGACCCCCCAATATATATTTCCAAACATAAACAAATAAATAAAATAATACATAATTTATATTTTTTCAATTTTTTTTACATTCTGGAAATTCCCTCTATTATTCTAAGCGTATAAACCCGTTGACCGTTCTCTTAATTCCGCGATACACTATCCATGCCTTGCACCGCGATCTGCGGAGAGGTTTCGTTTCATTTGGAATCGATCACGGCTGGCGGCCTGCGTTGACCTCGTGGTTATAAACGGAGGCGAGTTTTACCCGAGTGTTCCCGATCGAATTCGCATAGGGGCGCATAGGTAAGATACGGCTTACGTTGGCAAAGTTTGGGTCAGCATCCTCGCCGAGTAAACTTAAATATATTTGTCAGTTGGTGTGTTTAATGTGGATCGTGTGATAGGTTGTGGTTACGATTGCGTATTTTTATAGATTTTATTTTGAAGATTTTACATTTTTTTGTTGATTTGTATTGACCCCCCTGAAAAGTTGACCACGAGCCGCCACTGAGAGATGGGAGTGGCGCAAAAACTACTGCTGCAGGCTGCAAGCCCTTATTATAGAATTAATGTAAATTAGCGCGTTCGGATCATAGGAGGCGGAAGCAGTTTTGCATCGATCGAATAGAATCGAAATTAGCTTTATAACTGTTTTTTAAGAACAAAAAAATATATTTAAAATCTTCTAAATTCATATTATTTCCTCTAAGTATTAAAAAACGCTCCACCTCGAAAAATTTTGGCGTACGGCGTTATGCAACTAGTTACGCTGCGCTATACCCGTTCTTTAATCCACGAGCCGCCACTGCTGTAAAACAGAGCAGTTCACCCACAATTCGAAGCTTCTTCGGCGATGACTGCTTCATTGTATTGTTTGGGGCACAGATCAGGCAAATAACTCTTCTTTGAACAGACACAGTTAAGGGTTGAAGGAAAGTCTGGTTCCCATATACGATAATAAATTTTAAGGCTAGATCTGATTTGAGATGTGTATGAGATGCACAAATTAGCAGAAGAAACGCATTAAAAATTTAACTTATTTTTTATTACTCATTATTTCACCTGAAAATGTTTATTCTGACAAAGTGATTTAATCAATAATTTAAACTATTTAAACACGGTTTCATGCTAATTAACGTTAAAATTGTTCTTAACACATCAGGAATTCCCGGCAAACTAATTTTAGTTATAAAACTTTTAAAAACACTTCTCAGAAAATGTGGTTTTATTAACAAGTTGACACAAGTTTTTATACCCGATAAATTAAAATGTTACTTAAACAGGTGCAGTTATGCAACTATTGACCACTTATGCACCACAATAGGAATAATGATTTGAAATGACAAATACCTCGAAAACAAATAACACTGACCCTGAACTGTAAACAAGTTGCATAACAATCAACTTTAATATATTTTTATTTCCTGGGTTTGTGTCTGCATGTGGTGGTGTGGTCATTTGTTTACCAGCAAAGCACGGCCTTATTGAGATTAACTTAAAACATTCCGTTTTTAGAAGACTTTAAGTAAAAGTTAATGGTTAGTAAAAACATAACAAAAATGCATACTGAAGAAAGCAAAGAAAATTGAAGAAACATCCAATATGCCGTAACAAGATAGCGGCCTAGTGAAACATTAAAAAAAATTAATATCAAAAAACGTATTCCTCAAATTTTGCACAAAAACTAAGTGTCACATAGGAATGAACTGGTAACATTTTGGTATGAATATAACAAATATTTAAAAAAACCAGCCTGAAAAAACTACAATTGGATTACTTTCAAATTTTGTGCAAGCTTTAAGGGTGACACAGAGATAAGTTGGTAAAATTGTGGTACCAATTCAAGATGGCGATCAAATAATTTTTTTAAAAAAATCAACGTAAAAAAAAATCGTGTTCAGTTGACTTTAAATTTTACAGAAAAATTAAATGTGATTAAAAGGATAAAAACGTACGAGTTCAACAAAAACAACTTATTGAATTTACTTTAAATTAATCCCAAAAATCAAGTGTGGCATAGGTAGAATCTGGTAAAATATTGGTAGGAATCCAATATGATGGAACAAATCAGTTTTAAAAACAGCCAGATAATGCGGCCCGCGAACAAGTTAAAAAGCATTTTTGAGAGCGCGCGCCGCTGCAGCAACGATTGGTGTAATAAAATATACAATTGTACATAGTGCCATCTATGTTTAGGAGGAAGAACTACACATACTCAACCTAAAGCCAAACGTTATCTGGCTTGTTCTACGAAATTCCATTGCGCAAAAACACAGATGACGCTATCTGAACATTCTGAAAAGAACTCGAGAAATCACAATTCATATACATAAGCCGTGTTCGATTGAGTTCAGTCGTTCAGTGTTTAGTCAATTATGAGTCAGTTGCGAACACTTAACAGTACTTATTATAATTCATTTCAGATACAGTTTTTAACATGTCTCTTTCAAAATCAAGTGGAAGTAAAAGGAAACTTGTAGATGAGCATCGTATCTTTCAAGAAAAGTGACTTTTTTTGCTGTGAAGTGAAAGAAAAAATTATTTGTTTGATTTGTAATAGTACAGTCGTTGTCCCAAAATTATATAATATAAAACGTCACTATGATATTCATAAACCTATGTTTAACAAGTATACAGGCATGGTCAGACACGAAAAGTTAAATAAAAAGCTAAAATCACGGTTGAAATCTGTCCTTCAAGCGAGCTACGTACTGTCGGAGTTTATCGCGAAACACTCAAAACCATTTGTTAAAGGTGAATTTATGGTGAGTGCCTTGTAAAGGCCGTTGAAATTGTAAGTCCCGGGAGCGTGAAGGCATTTCAAAATATATCCTTGTCCCGGAATGCTGTCGCTAAAAGAGTTACTGAGTTGGCTGCCAATATAAGTGATCAGATAAAAACAAAATCAGACTTTTTCATTGCATTTTCTATTGCCTGTGACGAAAGTACGGATGTGTGTGGTGTGGCTTATACTGGCTGGGTAGATATTTTCAATGCTGTTCATGGACTTCTGCAAAAGAACAATTTAGATTTGTCAAAACTGTGTTCCGTTGCAACAGATGAAGCTCCTTCAATTACTAGAGTAAAAAATGGCTTCGTTAAAACATTACAGACAAAGATCAGAGAAACGGGCAGTGACAAACCAGATTTTCATCATATATATTCTATAAAAGTTTTATGCTCAAAAGTGATCAAGTTGGAAAGTGTTTTAAAGTCAGTGAAAAATATTATAAACTTCATAAGGTCACGAGGCCTTAATCAGCGACAGTTTTCTGCATTTTTACGTGATTTAGAAAGTGAGTACACTGGTTTACCATATTATGCAGAGGTGCGATGGCTTTCATGTTCTATGGTATTCGACCGGTTTTGGAAACTCAAAGAAGAAATACGCGTTATCACGGAAACGAAAGGAGAAGATGTCAGCCTATAATGCGATGTACCTTTTTTACAAGATCTTTCATTTATGGTAGATATCACAAAATACTTGTCGGACTTAAATACGAAACTGCAAGGACCACGTCAAGTTAATACAGATATGCATGATCATGTGAAAGCTTTCAAGTGTAAGATGATGTTGTGGGAAAAAACAGTTAGCAGAGGATAATCTGTCACATTTTCTGACTTGTAAGATATATCAGGACAGCACAAGTGTCCCAATATCAAGCCTTCTGGCAGAATTTGAGAAGCGTTTTCAGGATTTTAAGACCCAAGAAAACAATTTTTCTCTATTTACTGGTCTTTTAATGAAAGGAAACAAATCTCCCGCAAGATCGCGATTGACGGACGCACACTTGGACGCAGTTTTAAAAGTTATTTCCGCCTATAAATTCGCGTCACAAACAGCCAACTTAATTAAAGACAAAAGATGTCAAATATCTGGCAAAAGAATTTAATGTTTGTAGTTTTTTGTAATATCCTTTTTATTGGAAATTTAATAAACAGACTTGTCCTATAATAGTACTTTTTCTTGAGATTTTCAATAGTTTGTCTTCTTTAAGATAAGGTTTTGCGGCCCACCTAGTCAATGGTCTTCATGCTTTTAGCCCACCAGTGACTTTGAGTTTGACATGGCTCCCCTAGAGAATATAGTATAATGTGTTATATACTAAATGACTATGTACTGAACTAAATTGGGGTCATACTTCACTATTCCTAATAAAAGGAAACATTCATAACGATGGAAATTTCGGGTAAAGGAAATTTACCGATTGTTTTAACAGGCAGTTTTATTTTTGACTGTTTTTTTAAGTGTGTTCTGATAAAAATATTACGTTAAATTTCAGTTCTGAAGCTTCATATATCTTCATTCAATAATTGTGTGTTAATATACATACAGAATTATATGATCTTTGAACGAAATAAAAATTCGATTCTAATGATCGTTTTTGTTTCATAACATTAATTAATGAGAAGCCAAACTCACACTTTTGTTTTACATTATAAAGCTTGACAAAGTGTTTTTGACTCTTCTCCAATATTAGTGTCAT
>JAUTXW010004918.1:0-90418 GCA_030620095.1 Kuschelorhynchus macadamiae
CCCCCCCCCCCCCCCAAGTCATCGTCTGAAGGTGCTACCTGCTCAAAATATTCGTAATATCAGCATAATTCACAACTGAGACAGTCTCTCTCGAAATGTCAGAGCTCAGGTCATTAATGTAACAGACGAAAAGAAAAGGGCCAAGCACACTACCCTGGGGTACCCCTAACGTCAGTGACTCCATTGGACACATAGTCACGCCCATTTTTTTGAACAACAACTCTCTGTGTACGATCTCGGCAAATATGACCGTATCCATTCCAAAGGAGGACCCCTAACTCCATAGCATTCAAGCTAAGAAGGAGGGACAGAGTGATCTAAACTGTCAAAAGCTTTAGAGAGGTCCAAAAATGAGCCCAAAGCAACCTGGCCCCGCTCAAATCCCCCACTATGACATTCAAAAATCACATGGTGTTTATTGACTTTCCTTCTAAAAATCCATGTTGACTCCTCACTCAGGAGAGACCCTGATTGGAGAAGAAATTCGTAAGCCGAGAGCACATTGCTTTTTCAAAATCTTCGAGAAGGTGGACAGAATACTTATTGGTCTGTAGTTCTCGGGTAAATAGCTGGGTCACCCTTTTTAAATAAAGGTTTTACCAAGATAGTTTTAAGCTGCTGGGAAAAATACCCATACTGAAGGAGTTATTAATGATGTGACATAGCGGAGCCAAAAGTTCCTCCCTACACTCCCTGATAATACTTGCCGAAATCTCATCAACCCCCGAGCTCTTTTTATTCTTTAGACCTCTGATGATGTCAGAGACCTCAACGTTGGTGACTGGAACCAAAAACAAAGAGTTATTGTTGTATGGAATTGCCTGCATATGGTCTCTCCCCGGCATATCATAAAGTGATTGGGGGGCTGCATTAACCATATAATCACTTAAAGTTTTACATATTTGTTGTGGTGTACCAGGAATTCCAATGTCATTCCTTCCCACAGATTTACCTGTTACCTCGCTCACAACCTGCCAAGAGCACTTCGACCTATTGTCACTGCCCAATATTCTCCTAGCATAGTAATCCCTTCTAGCTTCCTGCAAAATAGTGTTATACCTGCACTTCACTATCCTATAAGCCTCCTTATACCTGTCATCAGTTCTACTTTAAACCAACAAAAGATAAGCTCATTCTTACATTCAATTACACGAGGTGTCTTATAAAACAAATGATTAATTTTCTTTGGTACCCTGATCGTTTTAATGGGAAAACAGGAGTTAAAAATAGGAATCAGGATCCGCATAAATGCATTCCACTGACCATTCACATCAGACTCATCAACCTCAAATACCAATTGCCAATTCTGATAACAAATACTTAAAAAGATTCCTAAGATGTTTAAGATGTTTATTCCTACTGACCTGGGCAATTCAAAAGCAATCCTCTGACAGGTGTGATCGGAAATATGTGTGTGTACAATCCTGGACACGTACACGCTGCAGTTGGTGTAAATATTATCAATGCATGATTTTGAATTTCCGCTTATTCTTGTGTAATCCTGAATAGATGGAAAAATATTAAAGGAACTTAAAAGTGATAAAAAAGCAGCCGAGTTACCATCATCACGCTTGATATCAATGTTAAAATCTCCAGCCAGAAAAACCAACACATGATCATTTAAAAATCTATTTAAAAATATTTTCAAGTTTATTAAAAAAAAGTTCAATATCTGTCATTGGAGTACGGTAAATTGATAAAATAATAATACAGGCATCATCGATTGAAAGTTCCACCGCAGCACACTCCAAAACTTTTTCCTCGGAATACCCTACAAGATCATTCCTTGGCTTACATGGAATCCCCTGCCTCACATACACTGTTGTTCCTCCATGGAGGTTGTCCTGGCGACAGAAAGACGATGCCAATGTAAAATTTATCAAATTGAATGATTTTATCTGTTCTGTGTTCTTCCAATGCTCTGATAAGGCCAGGGCCAAGCATTTGTGTTCTACCAAAACCTGGAGCTGGTCAAGGCAGTTGCCTATTGACTGAATGTTATGATGTAGAATTACATGTTCTGACTTCCCACACTGTGGCTGGTCAGCTGCTTTGGTCCGGGGGACATTAGGCTTCTCAGGTTTAAAAAACTATTAACAAGAACACCCTCAGGCCAAAAGTTTGCATTCAGGGTGGTTGCTTTAAAATCAGCAGGAACCCCAATTTTAAACGAGCTGTACATATGCTTTGATTTTGTTCTAACCCTCTCACATACACTATCAACAACACCATTTTCTTTAAGATATTCCAAAAGTATGTTTTCGGTTGTATCTACCGCTAAGCGGGACACGAAAAGCCAGGCAAAGTTTGTAGCGTTTGCCCCCTTCAAAACTGAATCAATTTTTCGATTACCTACAATATTGCTTGGTCTAATCTTGGGATTATATTTCCGTTTTCTAGACCTGTATTCCACAGATGTCCATTCTTCATCCATAGAAATGTTTGGGTAAGGCTGTTGCATCACCAAATCCACTGCATTTCTTACTTTGTTAAGAGTAATTTGGTTTTCGGAATCGCTTTCTTCTGAAAACTCGATTTTGGTAACTTTATTTACAGAGTTTGCAGTTTCGTTTTCCAAATCCACTGAATCTCTCACCTCACTGAGAGTAATTTGGTTTTTTGAGTCCTATTTTCTTTTGAAATCTCTCCGATTTTGATGGCTTGGCTATTTACGGAATTTGAGGTTGACTTATTTTTTTTGTTTACAATCACAGTCGAGAACTTTGATTCAGAACTTAAATGAGCCTGGGCTTCAACAACTATCTTCGGTGCGAAGTTTGAAGCAGTTCTGGCCGGTACTTCTTGAAAAAAGTTATTATAATATTAGAAATTACTCTTCAATTTTGCAATTATTGTTTTCTGTTAGTTAGTCCAATCTTAATTTCGTTTTAAAAATGTATTATGTTATCCTTTATTTTTACACTTGACGTCATATCTATTTAGGTTTTTTGGCATGAAGTGAAATAAATAAATATATAAATATTCAATTGTAAAATGCAAACAAATGGTTTCAAAGATTTACATCTGCCCCTCTAATGTTTGTACCTGACAAATATACTTTTTCCTCAAGCTAAAATTAGAATACATAAAATATTAATATAAAAACAAGTAAAATGTGACAGGGAATCAAAACGGTAGTACTATGCATTCAACACAATCAAAACTGAATATATAAGTGGTCATTTGCTCAAACAGCGTTCAAAGGCTAGTAGGATCTTCATTCAGGACTGCTGTGTCATGCTGAAATGACTAGTAAAAAAAGAGTAGAACTCATTTGGATCCCTAGTCACTGTGGAATACCAGGCAATGACAAAGCAAAAGAGCTAGAAAAACTTGGAGTCAACATGCTGCCTATAGTCCCAGAATCTATTCAAATTAGTAGGTATATAATCATTTTTATTAGTATACCTGTAGTTTAATGTTATGTCATTATAAGCAAGGTGGAAGTGTTAAAGGAAGAGACTCAATCCATCAAAATTCTTTCTAATGCTCCTTACATTCAGGTGTATAATATTTAATATTTATTTTTAAATGTGTTCCGATAATTTGTTGCATTTAGACTGAAAAACAAAAATCTTTTTTGGCTTTTTCGCAACTAAATAAAAATATTTAACTTTAAATTAAGTGAAGCAAATATTTAATAAAATTACATTTCTCAACATGTATTTATATATATATATATATATATATATATATATATATATATATATATATATATATATATATATATATATATATATATATATATATATATATATATATATATATATATATATATATATATATATATATATATATATATATATATATATATATATATATATATATATATATATATATATATATATATATATATATATATATATATATATATATATATATATATATATATATATATATATATATATATATATATATATATATATATATATATATATATATATATATATATATATATATATATATATATATATATATATATATATATATATATATATATATATATATATATATATATATATATATATATATATATATATATATATATATATATATATATATATATATATATATATATATATATATATATACAGGGTCCTGCAGCTCACCTCCCGTCTTTTATTATAGCTTAACCATTTATTTTAGAAAAAATATTTAAAAGCCACTATATGCTGTTGATTAGAGAGCACATTTTAAAAATATTCTTGATTATACAGGGTGTTACAAAAAATAGTGGCGCATAAGAGTTGTATTTTTTTAAATGGAACACCCTATATTTTTTTACATTTTTGAAACACTCTTTACCTAGTCTACAGACTCCTACAATAGTATCTCTCTTTTTTTAATAGTTTCGGAGAAAAAAGGTAAAATCGAGGAAAAAAATAATTATAGTCTACATTTAAAATATTTATAAAAATTATATAAAACATCTTAAAAGCTAAGGTAACCTAGTAGCTTACTGCAAAAGGTTTATAGTTATTCTGCTATGAGTATTATAAGTCTTACTTATACAGGGTGACCCAAATTCCATGTCAAACGTTGCAAAATAAAAAATAATTTTTCTCCATTTT
The DNA here is from genome assembly GCA_030620095.1 of Kuschelorhynchus macadamiae. Lineage (NCBI taxonomy): Eukaryota > Metazoa > Arthropoda > Insecta > Coleoptera > Curculionidae > Kuschelorhynchus > Kuschelorhynchus macadamiae. The sequence continues at coordinate 4,572 of JAUTXW010004918.1, forward strand.
TTCAAATGGAACACCCTATATATTTTTTTTCTGTCCGGTACAGAATTAACTGATCAACATTTTTCATTATTACACTTATCTCAAAATTCCTGAAGGTTTTTGAAATATTCTTAAAAAACTAATGTTGTACTTTGTTTTTCAGTACGGTAATTGAATAACCTCACTAGTAATGTTCATAAGTAAGCACCTTCGCGATTTTGAATAATAAATAGGTCAGCGTAGTTATAGCTATGGGAAAAAACCTAAAATCCCAACATTTTTTGTAATTACGTTTACCGCATAAAATTTGAATTACTGCCAAGAGTTAAGCCGTAAAGACGTTTTACATGCTGCAGGTCTTCCTACAAGTTGCAAGAGACTTGCACAAAGGCATACGCTGACACTTGCAATTGAAATACAACTGCCGCTTTACAGTCTGCAAGACAAATTGCGCGCAATATCTTGCAGATGCAACCCCTTGCTGCAAGAAACTTGCAGCATGTAAAACGGCCTTAACCTTTATTTAATATTATTGACAAGTGTTGCCCAAATTATTAACTAGAATTTAAGTAGGCCATGAAAAACAAATTGTCTAGAAACTGTCAAACAACTAAAACATATCGGCAATTTACTTATTCGTTTTTTAAGTTTTACAAATTGAAATAATTATCGGATTTTTCATATAGTGGTCTTTACCTTCTACGTAGTTCATTTTTCGTTTGTTTGCGTCACTGTTTAGAAGTTTTATTTGAACGTTCTATCGTCATGGAGTACACCCGCGAAGAACTGGTTGATATGGTTTTTGTGTTAGGAGAATCGCATAGAAATGCCTTTTTGGCCAGTAGGATTTATGCGCAAAATTATCCAGAACGAAGGCACCCAGACAGAAGGAGCATGACGAACTTATTAGAGAGATTTATGGCAACGGGAAATGTAAATTATACAAGACCAGTTAGAAATAGGCCCGTTCGAACGGAATAAAATGAATTAGCTGTGCTATTAGCTGTCACGGAAAATCCTTCTGTTAGCCAAAAAGCAGTCGGGGATGCCGTAGGAGTAAGCGAAAGAACTGTTCAGCGAATTTTAAAGAGCCATACATTTCATGCATATCATATTCAGTTGCATCAAGAACTCCTTCCAGCAGATTTTGAGAAACGGGTTGACTTTTGTAATTGGGCACAAGCTAAAATTAGGTTAAGCTTTGATTTTTTTGATAAAGTTTTATTCTCTGATGAGGCCACATTTCATAAGAATGGATTTGTAAATCGTCATAACTACCATTACTACGCCGACCATAATCCAAGAATTTTTAGGCAGCTTGATCTACAACACAGATGGTCAGTTAATGTGTGGGGGGGAATTATTGGTGAACATGTTATTGGTCCCCATTTTTTTAATGGATATTTAACTGGAGCCATGTATCTCGACTTCCTAGAAAATCACTTGCCAAATTTGTGCGAAAATTTGCCAGTTAATCTGAGAAATACAATGTGGTTGCAACAAGATGGTGCTCCAGCACATTTTTCGTTGCCAGTTAGGGATCATTTAAATAATAATTTTCCAGATCGATGGATTGGAAGACAGGGAGCAAGTGCGTGGCCGCCCTGGTCGCCTGATCTAACGAAATTAGATTTTTTTCTATGGGGCTACGTTAAGGAAATTGTTTACAACAAACCTCCAACAACTCCCGAAAATATGCAGCAACGGATTAGAACCGCATTTCAAAGTATTACGCCCGAAGTATTAAGAATAGTAGGAAGATCTTTTCATACCCGTCTTCGTTTATGCCTCGAAGAGAATGGAAGACATATCGAACATATGTTCTAAGTAAAAATTAATTTTAGCAATAATTAGATATTTGTTAATAATGTTAAATAAAGCTGTTACACCTTAAGTCGAGCCTTAACTCTTGGCAGTAATTTAAATTTTATGCAGCAAACGTAATTAGAAAAAAATGTTAGGATTTTAGGTTTTTCCCCATAGCTAGAACTACGCTGACCTATCTAATATTTAAAATCGCGAAGGTATGAACATTACTAGTGAGGTTATTCAATTATCGTACTGAAAAACAAAGTACAACATTAGTTTTTTAAGAATATTTCAAAAACCTTCAGGAATTTTGAGATAAGTAATAATAATAAATGTTGATCTGTTAATTCTGTATCGGACAGAAAAAAAATATATATAGGGTGTTCCATTTTTCCACATTACTAGTGAGTTTATTCAATTACCGTACTGAAAAACAAAGTACAACATTAGTTTTTTAAGAATATTTCAAAAACCTTCAGGAATTTTGAGATAAGTGTAGTAATAAAAAATGTTGATCTGTTAATTCTGTACCTGACAGAAAAAAAATATATAGGGTGTTCCATTTGAAAAAATGGAGAAAAATAATTTTTTATTTTGCAACGTTTGACATGGAATTTGGGTCACCCTGTATAAGTAAGACTTATAATACTCGTAGCAGAATAACTATAAACCTTTTGCAGTAAGCTACTAGGTTACCTTAGCTTTTAAGATGTTTTATCTAATTTTTATAAATATTTTAAATGTAGACTATAATTTTTTTTTTCTTCGATTTTACCTTTTTTTCTCCGAAACTATTAAAAAAAGACAGATAATATTCTAGGAGTCTGTAGACTAGGCAAAGAGTGTTCCAAAAATGTAAAAAAATATAGGGTGTTCCATTTTAAAAAATTCAACTTTTATGCGCCACTATTTTTTGTAACACCCTGTATAATCAAGAATATTTTAAAATGTGCTCTATAATCAACAGCATATAGTGGCTTTTAAATATTTTTTCTAAAATAAATGGTTTAGGTATAATAAAAGACGGGAGGTGAGCTGCAGGACCCTGTATATATATATATATATTATTTAATGTTTCTCTCTTACGATCGGTGCACTGATGAGTCCCGATAGGATGAAAGTATTTGTACAACCACCATGTGTCTATAAAAACTTAAGGTAAATGATATAATTTCTTATGCTTGCTTAAATAATATTGTTTATATAATGTATATTGAAACATTCCGTAGACAGTCTAGCCTACATGTTGAGATATGTAATTTTACTAAATATTTGCTTCAATTAATTTAAAGTTAAATATTTTTATTCAGTTGTGAAAAAGCCAAGAAAGATTTTTGTTGGTCAATTTAATATTTAATTATTCAAAACAATTTGATATTTCAATAGCATGCTATCAACTAGTTGATCATGCAACTCCATTCCCACACCTCAATTTTTTTAATACTTCATCCATTAAACATTAAAAAACAATAATTTGTCATTGTGTGTTGATGGAAGCTCAACCACGTAAAATGTGAAGATCTCTTGTATTGTGTCAACATTCATGTTCCATGCAGAAATTTAAGAGAAGTCCAAACCTTCTCATTGGAGCATCACCGTATGCTTTATGGACAACATAGCTCAATTAATCATATGATGATGTCTGCCAATGAGATTAAACTTGATATGTTTGGAACTTTATTTATGGATTTTTGTTGCTGTAGTTTGTAAATTATGTAGCTGTTATTGTTTGTGTTTTATACTTGCTTCAGTGTTAAAAATTTTATTCCAATGACCTAGGTTAAATTAGTTTTGTAAGTGACTTATTATAATTTATGTAGCACTCATGTGCAATTGGCTACATCCCTTGTATAAATAAATAAAATAATAATGAATATTTATATTTTACTCGAAAGTAATAGTTATTACTCATTCAGATAATTATTATACTTGCATGTGGCTTGTGTCACAAACTCAATCTTCGTGAATATAACCATTGTTACTTGCTCATTAAATAATATTCTATTATTTAAACAGACATTAAGTAAAGCCTATGTTATCTACACACATGCTAAATTAATTGTCACTTGATCACAATCTATTTACCAGCACAAGCCGCACACCACAGAGCAGTGGCACCTTCAATGACATATCCATCAAATTTAACTACACCTTCTTGTTCAATGTCTGGATTAAACTTTGTCAGTAATATATGCACAACTTTTTCATGCCCAAACCTTGCTGCTGCAACAAGAGGACAACATTCTTGACCATCTTCATGTGATAGATTCTAAAAGAAAAAGAATACACCTTCCTTAGAGCCAAACTAAATCGAATTTTCAATTCCTATTTGCGAAGCCGGTGGTTAACTGACACATTCTAATAAAAAAGAATGCATTACAGATTACAGCTCCATTAAATTGTATTTGGAATCCCCATTTTGAACTACTACACAAGTATTCTAGAAAATGCGTCGTTTACCCAGTAACAAAAGCATGCCAAGGAACTCTGACCAGTTTAGAACAAAGGTATTAGTTGACGACTAAATAAAAACTGCATTTACCTCATTTAATAGTTGATTTGCCTCATTTTTGTCCATATCCGATAGATATGTATACAGAGAAATGGACATGCCAGTTGAAGCGGCATTGTAGAGTTTAAATTTTAGGCGATCACGTTCTTCCGTCATTTTTTATACCACAATTAATGCGTACTTAACTTAACAACATGCTATTTCCAACTGTTTGGAAAAATCGAATGAAAATGAAAAATATAGGAAATTGCATTCTGGGAAAATTTTTGACGTATCATCGACTGGCACGGTAGTGTTTACAGTTCATTGCACGTAAAAAAAGTGATTAAGTGTTTAATGACCCGATACATTTTTGTGAATCAATACATAAAATTGTATCTGCAAATTGCTATTTTTAATTGTAATTCGAAAATTCCTTGTCTAAGGAAAAAAATATTAATAAATACTGGATTAGCACCAGGTTAGGAACCGGGCGCGATAGTGCGAAAGCATGATCGGTAAAGCTGTAAAACACTAGAAATGTAGCTTTACAGATGATGCTATCGCGTTCCAACGTCTAACCAATGCTTACACGGTACCTATCCACCTAGTGCATCCGCGCTCCATAGCCCCATCCTCTACTAACGATACATCTATTTAACAAAATATCTATAATAAACTGTTTTAAAAGCTGCTATTTTAATAAAATTGGTGGAATTTTAAAATTAAATATTTACTTCATTTTCTTCTTTGAATGACTTTTCTATTCTATTCTATGTGTAGTTTTGATTGTATATTCTATTCTATAAAATTTAGTAAAGGAAACAAAAAAGAAGGTAAAACACTATGTGTATATGACTGAAAATTTTGAGGCGTGTATCTCGGAAACGAAACGTCGCAGAAAAAAACGTGACTGCGGAATCATTATCAGAGTCTAAAAACTTACTAGCATACGGAAAACCGTTCAAATTAGCCCAGTGTAAGTCGCGCAATACTGCATAATTATATTAGTCTCATTGTGACGTGTTGTTAAACACCTAATAATTATGGGCCTTAACAAAGAATAACTTAAGACCCGAGAACAAATCGATCAGGAAAAACTAATTTGAGATCCATGATTATAACACGCCTAATAAATCTACTAGCTTGCCAAAACCCGTCAAACAAAATGGGCTTAGAGTTGCCAATCGTCCCGGTTTGGACGGGTTTACGCTTGGAACACAATGGAACTCCCGTAATAGTTAAACATAAAAACTAACCTACCAAAACGAAAGATAAAAACGTTGGAACTAAAATATAACCCTTTATAACCTACATTTCAAATAAGTATCTTAGAAAACATCGTAAATTACTTGAAGAAAAATAAAGTCTGACGTAAACAAATAGGGTAATTTGCATTGTGTTCCGAGCTTTATCCCGGAATGAGGTTGTTATTTGTTTATCTAGGCCAAAAAATAATTCAACCGGGATTATAGCAGAATCGCAGGTTATTTCGAATTAGTGAAATACAGTGTTGGGCGTCATTTAAGTAGTGATGGCAAATCTGGATCTTTTTAAATGGGCGATGGCCGCCAGATTATGATGTTCCTGTATGTTTGGTTGCCTATCCAAAGTAATAAATAAATAATTTTTAAAGATATACTTTTAACTAACAAGACTTAAAAGCCTTCCTATAGTGGTTTTGAAGAGGAAGTTTTTTATGTTTCCATTTGTATTTATTTATTTATATGATGTTCCTGTATGTTTGGTTGCCTATCCAAAGTAATCAGTAAATAATTTTTAAAGATATACTTTTAACTAACAAGGCTTAAAAGTCTTCCTATAGTTGTTTTGAAGTGGAAGTTTTTTATGTTTCTATTTCTATTTATTTATTTATTTACTAATTTATTAACTTATTTCTCAGAAAATCAATTGTACAGACATGAATTATGTTTTGACTTGTTTTTTTTTTATTATGAAATATAGATTTTTATATTGCTTTTTATTAACTATCTTCCTATTATCATCACTAATTATAAAGCCATCTGAACTTCAATATACACATCGCACAAAAAAGTAGAAATTTAAATCTATTGTCTAATCAACACAACATAAATCTAAGTTTTAAAGGACTGGTGTAATACGATGCTTTTACGATGATTTACGAAGTCAACAAGCCAATCAACCCCAAATTAAATTTTTACACGAGATTTTGGCTATACAGAAATTCACATTTCATGGCAATCAGCATTCAACAAGTTAATGACCGACCGACCCATCCACCCCATCATCCTGCTCTTCTTATCAATCAGACCGGTTCTAAAACCGCTCTATATCAGTTGTCGGCTCAGCTCCCGACCCGAGATCTATAATCAATGATGATGCATTGAACGAACTAAAGAACTGACTGAACCATAGACCAACCGTCAAACGCAACTGTAGGTATCGGTAGCACGCAGTCCATGGAAGCAAAGGAAGCAGTGCTTCCCCAAGAAAAATTACAAAACATTTTCTAAAATGTAATTTTTGAAATAGGAAACCATTAATTTAATTTATATTAAAAATGCTAAAATATTATCTTAATTATCAAGCCCATAATAAATGCAGCCTTGACTCCGACCCAGCCACAATAGAATATCGAATAGAACCCATGCGGGCCGCTAGCTTCTCTGCAGCCAAGTCCTATATGCTTGATTTCCTGTGAATCGAGCCAGAGGTTATTGAACTTTACACCGGCTGTTTGCCATTTTTGCATTTCAGTCGCGTGCTTTCGTTGGAGTAGGTTCTTTGTTTGAACGGCTATCCGTGTGTTGTGTGATGCGTACGTCGCGTCGTGCATGGTACGATATGGAAGACAATAATACGGACGTGGATATGCAAATATCGTCAACTTCGGCTGTCGGTAATAACGTTGAAAATGTTGGAGAATTTAGTAAGAAGAGTGTGTGTGAATGTGTGGTGTGTGTCTTAATAATAAAGGGATTTTCAACATTAAACTTCGCTGATAAGCTTCAAATAATTTCCGAAGGAAGGGCAAAACCGCTTATGAAAAATTTAGCCACAAAAATGAAAAACTGTATTAGACATTTTTATCCGGAAAAACAATACGAACAATTTAAATGGCTAACAGGGTGTGTAAATTATTTTGTTGGCCATGTTTACTTTTTGAAATGAAAAATGTCTCTGGAATAAAACTGGTTTTTCCGATTTAAACAATTTCCATAAAGCTGTAAAAAGACACATTATGTCCAAAGCGTATTTACAGGCCGTCATAAAAGAAAAAGTCTTCGGCAAAACCAGAATTGAACACGCCCTTAATAAACAGTTGGAAATTAGTCTTATCGAGTGTTACTGCGATCTGAACTAAAAGTTATTTACGAAACTGATGACATTAGCGCAAAAAATAACGCTAAGGAACTAATGCAATTTTTAAAAGATAAGGAGCTGGAAGATGCCTATACCGAAGTGTCGAAATTGTGTAAATTAGTATTGACAATACTTGCCACACTTAAACGTATACAAAATTTCGTGAGAAATTCAACGGGGCAGGAGAGACTTTCGCATACATCGCTGCTGTCCATTGAAAATAAACTTCTCCAAAATATGTCGGAGCATCGACGTTTTTATGATAACGTCATTGACGAATTTGTAAAAAATGATCGAAGAATCGAATTACATTAAAAAGAGGTAAGTTTCTAAAAATTGCTTCCCTTTCTTAAAATTTCACCGCACGCCTCTGGTAGGTATATATGACCATAAGTGACCAAGCCCAAAAAATCATAAGCGACCAATTTATAAATGACCGATCATCTGCGAACACCAAATACAAAAGGTAAACGGTGTTGTAACATCGCTGCTTCATACCTTTCTTTATGATCCAGGACTGACGGGCGAAAATTTCAAGGCGAACACCCTTTTTTAATGACTTATGAGTTGACAGTGCCTTGCCGTTTTTATTTTCCAAGGCGCAGACGTTTTTTTTAAATCATCACCTGATAGCTGGTTGTCCTACTTTTTGTCGTCTTCGTATCCGGGATTAAAATTTCTAAAAGGTGCCAACTCCAGCTTTAAAAAATTTTAAAGCGGAAACTTTAAAATTTTTACTTAGAAATAGTCTATACGGTATTAAAAATACTGCCCCAAAATAAATATTTATTATTATTTCTACAATCAATAATACATATTTGAATTAAGTAGGCAATCGAATGTAATGGGCCCCTTCAGGTATTTTGCATCATTCTATCCGTGGACTAATCTATGGTTTTAACCCTATATGCAGTATTGCAACGTCAAAATTTTAAATTTCCCTAGCAAAATCTCAAAACATTTCCTAGAATTTCCCTAAACCTTTCATTTCCAAAATTCCCTATAATTTCTCCATAAAAACGTTAATTTCCCTAAAATTTTTCAAAAAACAAAACAAAACGTTTTTTGTTTTATAATTTTTTAAATAAGGTTATTCGTGTTTAACGTATAATTAAAATATTATGTTTTGCTGTGTTCAAGAGTTACATAATTCTTTAAAGAGTATAAAACATAAAAGCTCTTATTAATTTTTGAACACATTTTAAAAAATTTACCCATTCCAGGTTAAATCACTATCAATGGAGACACTCAAGAAATTTAAAACTAGCTTGTGACCTTCTAGATCAAAAATGACACCACATGATGCTTTGCGTACGGTTTTTATTTCCATAAAGACAGTTTTCGCCTTATTAACCATAAGTTTGTTTTTCCTACACCAGGAAGAAAATTCCTTCAGAATAATATTAGCTTTACTCCTCAATGCAGCCATATCCGGATCCAAGACAACAACTGTGGTATCATCGGCAAAAAAGAATACTCTACCCTGAGAGATATATTTGAGTAAATCATTAACGAAAAGAAGAAAAATTAGCGGGCCCAAGATACTATCCTGAGGTGTTCCTATGTTTTGATCAAAAAGATCAGACTTTGAACCGTCAACCCTAACCGAAAATGTGCTGTTAGTTAAAAAAAGAAATGGTCCAGACGTTCAAGTTACCCCTTATCCCAAAACTGTTTTATTTTAAAGCTACAAAATCTTTATCAATAGTGTCAAAAGCGCGAGTAAGATCAAAAGAGAAGGAAATTACAGTTTATACAGGGTTATTCACGCAACCCGTTCATTAAAAGTTTTTGATGATGCCATTTAGAAAAAAATTTCAAATTTTGGGATTAAGGTAAGTTTTTTTTGAGAAAAACAACTTAAGTTTTTGAGATTTTCACTTATATATTTATTGTCAACATGACATGTTTCGCATATACAATAGCTTCTTCAGATGTTAAGTTATAACTCAGTTATACCTTAGAAAACCCTTAAATGGGACACCCTATAACTTTATGCACTATCAAATGTAGAATTTCATTTTCTATCGAACTGTATTAAGGTTCCCTATACCTATTCGTAACCATTTTCGAAATAATTGGGTTTTATAAAAATATCGTATGTATTTGCTTAAATGTTTACATGTTCCAATGGTGAGCCATGGAAAAACAATTGAGATCCAATATCCAATATGACAGATGATTAGTATGCGTTATTTATCGAAAGCTGTCAATGATAAACTAAATCTTCTAAATCGAAATGGAAGAATACTCAAACGCTGATATTCTCAATCTATTTTATATTCATAGAGAATGTTATAAAATTTTGGAGAGAACGTGTCGTGTGTTTAATGAACGCCACCCTGATTTGCCGCCAATGAACAAGTCAAAATTCAAGAGGATTGAAACGAACTTTTTGCGTTTTGGCAAGGTTAAAGTTACAAAAAATGTTCCGAAACCACTGACAAATGCCGAGGATAACGTAATAAACACATTCGCTTATTTCCACGCAAACCCGCAGAGTTCAATACCGTCTGCAGAAAACGATTTGGAAATTTCTTCTTCATCTGTCCAAAGAATCTTGAGCGAACATCATATGCATCCTTATTCCTTCCAAAACGTGCAAGCCTTGAGACCTGGTGACGACGTCTGACGAGTAGAATTTTGCGAATTCATGTTTTTGAAAATTCAAGAGGACCCTCAATTCCTTTCAAAAATATTTTGGACCGATGAAGCGAAATTTTCTAGAGAAGGAATAACAAATAGAAGAAACGAACATTTCTGGGCAGCAGAAAATCCGCACGCTTTATGCGAAACGCGTTCTCAAGAGAGGTTTAGCTTCAATGTTTTCGGTATAGTATTAAATGATCAGGTGAGGTACTGTATTTATGAAGACAATTTAAACAGTGATAAGTATTTGGAAATTCTACGAGGGACGGTTTAGAAGAAATGCCTATTGGTTAGCTGCAAAATTATTGGTATCAATTAGATGAGGCACCAGTACATAATTCCGCTGCAGTTTATCTCCAATTATCTCGAATTTTTGAAGATCGCTGGATTGGTCCCGATGGCCGTTGGAGATGGCCCCCGCGATCGCCTGATTTAACACCCCTAGACTTTTATTTATGAGGATTTATCAAAGGTAAAGTCTATGCTTCCCCAGTAAACAACCAACAAGATTTACTGGACAGGATGCGAACAGCTTTTGCCGAATTAGAAAACGGACAAATTCAACAGGCCACAGCAACTGTACAAAGAAGAATTGAAATGTGTCTTCAAATGAACGGACAGCATATAGAACATTTGTTATAATTCAATTTTATTATTTTATTTATTTATTGTTGATTGTTAGATTGCTATAATTTTTAAGTTCACTAAAACAACTTTAGAACAATCTCGAACTTAGTAGATATGGTTAAAAATAATGTAAACAATTTATTACATTTTTTATAACTTTAACTTTTCCGAAACGAAAAAATTTCGTTTCAATCCTCTTCAATTTTCTCTTATTCATTGGCGATAAATGAGGATATTTTTTATTAAAAACATGGCACGTTCTCTCCAATATTTTGCAACATTCTCCGCGAATATAAAATAAATTGAGAATATCAGCTTTTGAGTGTTATTTTATTTTAATTTAAAAGTTTCAAATCAGCTGTCATGTTGAATAGAAAAGCACAACAATTGTTTTTCCATGGCTTACTACGGGAAGGTGTAAGCATTTAGCAAATGCTTACACCTGATAGTTTAATAAAAACCTGATTATTTCGAAAATGGTTACGAATAGGTATAGGGAACCTTAATACAGTTCGATAGAAAATTAAATTCTACATTTGATAGTGCATAAAGTTATAGGGTGTCCCATTTAAAAAAACGGACTTTAGCGGCTTTGAAAATGTGAATGTTTGCTGCTGAATTTAGGACACCCTGTATAAAAATAGATAAATTCAATAAAAAAAATAGAAACCTAAGATTATTTACCGATCGTCTGCAAAATATGAAGATTATATCTTCAAAACTTATAAAAATATGAGATTTTAAAATTTGGTACCCCGAAGGCTCATTTTTGGTTCAAGGTCAAGTATCTTAAGAACGCTTGAACCTAGGTATAGGACATGCTACATAAAATAGCATTAAAATTCCCCGTAGAATCCAAAAATATCATAAAATACAGGGTATTCTATTTAAAATAAGTAAGTTGATACCAACTTCCGGTTAAACCGGAAGTGACAGGAAGTTGAAAATATTTCAAAAAAGAAGTACCCCTTGACCTTACCTTAGTCCCAAAATTTGAAATTTTTATCTAAATGGCATCATCAAAAGCTTTTAATGAACGGGTTGCGTGAATAACCCTGTATATTATCAATCTTATCTGTTACAGGTAGACAGCCCCCGATGAAAACCATGCCGACGATCTGAAAAAATATTATATTTGACCAAAAATGATTACATTCTGTTATAAACAATTTTTTCTAAAATTTTAGAGAAGCAGCTCACTAGAGAAATAGGTTTATAGTTTCCTACTAGTACAACTACTACTACTACTACTATAGGATATCGTTAAATCGCGCAGAGTTCTTATTTGGAAATTTATTCACTGTATCAATTATTTCGCTTCTAGTAATAGGTTCAAAAAACATTGAATCTGGGACATGCTTTTTAGTCCAAGTACAATTGTGATATAAGTTTCCATAAAAATGATTGTTAATTTTTTCCTCTATCGCCAAGGAGAAATAACTTGCGAATATCGAGGCAATTTTACTATAATTTTGTTAGTTTATTATAATGTGGACCAGAGATTTCTTTTATTTTTTTGTTATTATTTTTGCTCCAGAAAAAGCTGTAAAAGAATTCATTAAAGTTTTCATCGACATTGTGACCTTTAATTTCCTTATAAACTGAGTGAAAATAGTATGACAATTTTTCAACACTACAAAGACGAATATTACGGAAGAAATAGACATCTGTGTTGGTTCTATTAAGAAAAATAGGAAAACGGCAGTAAACATAGGAAAGCTCAGCAGCCAAGCTGAATGTCTAGCTGATTATTTTGCTTTTTTAAATTTTTATCAATGTAATAATATATCTAATGTAAATCTTAATTTTCTGGATCTTGTGTTTAGTAGTATTCCATACTTATTAGTTGCCCTTGTAAAAAATCCATTTCTAAAATGTGATCAACCTTATCCTATACTCAATTTTAACACACCTATATCAAATGACATGCAACTGGTGAGTTTTGACTACTATTATTATAATTTTAAGTATGCATCTTATATAGACATTAACATGTATTTAGCTAGCTACAAATGGGATAATATTTTTGTTGAAACTGATATTGATGCGACTGTTGATACATTTTATAATATTTTTTCATCTGTGATAGATATGTATGTTCCCAAATGTAGGGCAGAGTTTAAAATTCCCAAGTTGGATGTCCCCTGATTTGAAAGACTTAATAATTAAAAAAAATTATGCATCGAAATTATAAAATTAATGGTTCAACAGAGCATTATAACAACTTTGTTGATCTTAGAAATAGATGTCTTTCTGGTTATCTGCTGGGCTGGATGCGAAGCTATCTGCATCAGAGAAAACAGATAATAACGATTTTCAATCTTCAGTCTGACATTATTTCAGCGTCTTCTGGGGTCCCACAAGGTGGACATCTTTCCCCTTTACTATTTAATATTTTTATAAACAATTTGCCACAAACTATAACCAACTCAAAGTTTTTACTCTACGCAGATGACTTTAAGATGTGTAAGTCGGTCGGTTGCTTCATTGATTGTACTAGTATGCAACAGGATTTAGAATCGTTTAATCATTGGTGTACTATGAACAGGTTAATCCTAAATTTAGATAAATGTACTATCATGCACTTTTATAGAATTAAGAACCCAATTTTCTTTGACTACTCAATAAATTCAGTAAAACTAAAAAAGTCTGATTCTGTAATGGACCTAGGTGTCACTTTTGATCGGGCATTAAGTTTCAGCTTACATGTGGAACATATTTGTAACGAAGGTCTAAGGCTACTCGGATTTATCTCACGCTCACTGAAGGAATTTAGTAATATATATTGTTTTAAAGTTCTGTATTATTCCATTGTTTGATCCATTTTGGATTACGTCAGTCCGGTTTGGAATCCACATTACAGTAAATATGTTGACATGATTAAAAAGATTTAACGAAAATTTCTTAGAGTTATAAATTTTAAAATGAATATTCTTATAGATCAAATAGATTATAAGCTATTAAAAAATCTATTAAATATTGATTCACTTCAGAAGAGAAGATTCTTTCTTATTCGATGTCAACATGCTCTATAAAATAATGAATAATAATATCGACTGTCACAAATTGCTGGAGTCTGTTAACATTCAAGTTCCACAGAGAAATACCAGACTCTATGATTTTTCTTTATCAAATATCACAGAACTAATTAAGTCGAATGGCAAGAGGGATGAACTCTCTTGACTTAGATATTTTTAATTTATCCATATGTCAATTTAAGAGACTGGCACGATCTCTTGTAGATTTATAAGTCAGCCTCCTAAATGCCCTACATTGGGTTTCAACATTATGATGAGCGCCATCTTGTAAAATCGTATATGTAATGTATTGTCTGTTTGTATAATAAAGGTTTAAACCTACTACTTAATATTTATGATTTTAGTTCCATGTATATTTAAGAAAAAACAAATTGTACTTGTAAGTTTATGTAAATGTCGTGTCCGTTAAGTAAATAAATAAATAAAAATAAATAAAAATAAAAAATAAAACAAGCTGTCTAAAATGCTCAGAGTGATCGGTTCAAAGTTGTTACATTTACTGATCATTTCCGGTCTATCAGACTTGTGATATATCATTGAAAAACTCTTTCCAAAAATGCCAATAGGGCGTCCGTATGAAAACAAAAAGTATGTAAATATCTCGAAAATAAATGCAGCTAGAAAAATATTTTTCTGCATTAAATTCCTCTAATAAAAGTGTCCTAACAATAACAAAACCATAATACTAGTCGTTTACGAGCGACAGGCACCATTTTAATGTTTCCTAATTATCTCAAAAAGCACAAAAGATGATTAAAATTTTAAGCTGGATCTGTGTGTCTAATAAAATTCTCTAAAACTTTCCTAATTTAACCAACCTGGTAGCTACAACAGTTTACGAGACATCAATACATGTAAGCCAAATCTGGACACACTGTATACAAAGAGTACTGCCGGTAGTACTATTTTGATCAGGTAAAGGAAGGTAGGTAGAAAGGCGAATCGAGGTATGTCAGCGGCTAAAGCGATGGTGGGAGCTTATTATTCTCTTTAGTTAAGTATGTTACGTTCCCACAAATAGCACAACTGTTGCATCAATCTGATTTCACAATGCCAAGAATAAAAAAAACTGACCACTAAACGATACTAAACACCGAAGTGATGGGCTCAAAAATTGAATATGTGGATTCTTCTCAAATTTACGCCACAAACTACGTAAGGAATTCGAAAGCCATCAGTGTTTTATGGGCAATTTTTACAATTTGTTATGCTATCATTATAGTAGTCTCATTTATCACTCCGGAATGGATTGGAAATATAGACGGTGAGAATCCGGGTAAATTTGGATTATGGTCAGTTTGTTTTGCGGAAGAGAATGGAGAAATTTGCAAAGGGAGGTAGGTGTAGTATTAATGTAAATATGACTAACGCAATGTCTTTTACTTTCCAAAGACATCCTACTTAAACGAGTTTAAAAGGTTAAGGATTCATTAGGCAAGTGCTAAATACTTTCCTAAATTCAAAGTTAATTCGTATCGTTTACTCATTCTTCAGTCAGTTTCAATAAAAACAGTTCTCTTTGTTCACAATTTTCATTTTAGATTCAAAATCCATATAAATGTGGGGAAATTGATTCCACTGAGGCGTTTACAGCCTATGATATTTAAAAAATATTATTGTAAATATATTTAAGACTATTTTTTTTAGGGTTATTAGTTTTAAGAAAATCAATTTTGATAATTTTTGAAAAATTTGCACCATAGCTTTTGGTTTTCTTTGATATTTAATAATTTCCAAACCCTAAGCACTTCCTAATTCAACTGACGAATAACATTTCGAAGGAATTAAATAAAAAAATTAGAATTTTCTTATCAAAACCTATTTAATTTTGCATGATTTAACATTTTTTTTAGAAATTTTGTTTCTTTTTGTAGAAGATAAGCCTAGTCAATATTTTTTGTCCATTTTATAAATACTTATTTTTTATGATTTTCGTGGATTCCTATAATCAAGTTTTTTACTGATCAGTTTTAATTTTTTTTATGAATTTGCCGAAGCTGGCTGATTGTTTGAGAAGGGGTCTTTTTTATGTTAAATAAAAATCGATAAATTTCCTTTACCGGGTACTTCACTTGTTATGAAGCTTTCCTTTTATTAGGAATAGAGAAGTTTAGTTTTAGTTTAGACCACACACCAGTCATAACAGATAATGCCTCAGACGACTCATTATTAATTTTTATTCTCTGTTTTCTGCTAGATAAGTAGCATTTAAAAAAATTTAGGGCAATCTCATTGAATCCAATATGCTTTAACTATGCACAGAGTACATCATGATCAACTGTATTAAAGACTTTTGAAAAGTCCAACAACACGAGTGCAGGGCTTTTCTTGGCATCTGTTGCCCTAATAATATATAAATATAATATACATATATACAATGTGTCCGAAATTGGTTATGACAGTATTGGGATCTCGGCAACCGTGATAGTTACAAAAATGTTTAAATGGAGAAAGTTTTAGACAATTATGTTTGTAATTTAACGCCGCTTTGCTCGCGATTCTATCTTTTTTAGTTTTTTAGATATTTTGAAAAAACCAAAAAACTGCATTTTCGAAAAAGTCCTATAATTTATTTATTTATGAAAATTTTCAAAATCTGTAAGAACATTATTAAGGCAACTTTTTACGTAGAGTGCACCTATTAAGTCAGATTTTACATACAACGTTTCGATTTTCTAGAACCATCATCAATTTTGTTTTTTCTTATGGCCGCTGTGTTCGATTTTAACAGTTTTGAAAAGAGTATTTCTTTAGCTTTTCAACGGTGTATCACACTTTGTAATTAGGTTATTACTAAAGGTGCAAAAAGTGCGTAGAGGAAATATTTAAACGTTTTTTGGAATTATCAAAGTAAAAAGTTAAAAATTAATAGTGTTAAATAGCAATATATTGTAATTTAACATCCAGTTCTATAAAAAATCAGTAAAAACTACTTAATAACATAATTGATTCGTGCACAATGTTCACACATGTTCAAACTACCACCCGCATATAACCCTAACATCTTTGCCCAAGTAGGCTTTGCGTTTGAAATAAGACTGTTTAAACATTTTTTTGGAATTATCGATATAAATTAAAATTTAATAGTTTCAAATAGCAATATTTTTAAATTGGACATTAAATTCTGCATAAAATCAGTAAGTTCTACTCAGTAACATTAAATACTATGTGCACTGCACATAATGTACCCCGAAGAACGACTGTCGACAGAACTTCTTTTCAAGCGCTGCCTGCACTGATTAGAAGCTTGCTAGGGTTAGCCAATTTTAAGAATCGCAACAGAAAGTATGCAAGTATGACAAGGAATGGAATAGGCAAATATTAGAATATTTTAATGAAAATCTGGTTTTTTCCATAAGAAGAATTGAAACAGAACTTCACATTCTGAAGTCAACCATTCATGGCGATTTAAAAGTACTAACCTTACAAGAATTAACAGAAAATCAGTATGAACTACCTACTCAATAAAATTAATAAAAAAATGCTACATAATACTAGGATTAAAAATGTTGACCGTTTTTTTCTATGCAGTGTCCGCATTTCCTTTCAACTGTTCTGATTACCCGTTAAATGGTATTTCTATTTATATTTTCTAGAATATTTCGGGTTCGCTGCTCAAGAACTTGCCTATTTTCTGGGGGGTCAAATTCGTATATTTCATTTTTCGCACATCCCCATAAATAAAAATCCAACGGCGTGATATCCGGGGATCTAGCTGGCCAGCGGACAGGACCACTGTTGGATATTACGTTTTCACCAAAAGTTGTTGTTAAAAAGGTTTGTACATCCCTGCTGTTACTTGCAGGACAACCGTCTTGCTGAAACCACAAGCTATTAAACTGATCATCTGGCACAGCTTCTCGAATGGCAGGAACTATTTGATTCTGTAACATGGCAAGGTATCTTGGGCCTGTCAGTGTCTGATCAAAAATAAAGGGACCAATGAGACGATTTCCTAAAAAGTAATGGAAAATATTGAATTATAAGCAATTCAATTAGACTATGTTAATCTTACCAAGCATCCCGTACCACACATTAAAACCAAATCGCTCTTGCAGCCTGCGTGGATCGCGTAGTTGCGGATTTTCAATAGCCCAATAATGGTGATTTTTTTTATTAAAAATGCCACAGTTTGTAAAATGAGTCTCATCTGACCAAATGACTTTATTGCAAAAAGCGGGATTTTCTCGACATCTATTGATATACCAATTACAAAAAACAATTCTTCTTTCGAAATCACCTGCTTGAAGTCCTTGCACAATTGTTGGCTTGTAAGGACGATATTTAGTTACTTTTAAGACGCTATGAACGGTAGATTTTGGAATTTGAAGTTCTGTTTCGCTTCTTCTTGTAGATGAAATCGGATTTTCATTAAAATATTCTAGGATTTGCCTATTGCGTTGCTCGTTGTCTTTTGCATACTTCTTTGTGCGAATCTTATTAAAACTGTCAAACTCAAGCAAGTTTCTAACCAGCGTTTGAAAATAAGTTCTGCCAGGCTGCCGTCTTTCGAGATACGTGTCAAAATACAAATCCATGGCCCTGTTTGCATTTCTTTCATTTTTAATATAACACACTAACATATCAAACATTTCTTCATTAGAAAAGTTTAACGCCATTGTAATCCTTATGAAAACAGCGATGAATGTTAAATAAAACTTAAACGTTGCATTTTTGACAGATTAAAAACATTCTATTATTTCAAAACCAAAGCCTACTTGAGCAAAGATGTTAGTGTTATCTGCGGCTGGTCATTTGAACATTTGTGTACATTGTGAAATGTTATTGAGTAGTTTTTACTAATTTTTTGTAGAACTGGATGTTGAATTACATATTGCCTTTTAACACTGTTAATTTTTAATTTTTTACTTTGATAATTCCAAAAAACGTTTAAATATTTTCTCTACGCACTTTTTGTACCTTTAGTAATAACCTAATTACAAAGTGTGATACACCGTTGAAAAGCTAAAGAAATACTCTTTTCAAAACTGTTAAAATCGAACACAGCGGCCATAAGAAAAAACAAAATTGATGATTGTTCTAGAAAATCGAAACGTCGTATGTAAAATCTGACTTAATAGGTGCACTCTACGTAAAAAGTTGCCTTAATAATGTTCTTACAGATTTTGAAAATTTTCATAAATAAACAAATTATAGGACTTTTTCGAAAATGCAGTTTTTTGGTTTTTTCAAAATATCTCAAAAACTAAAAAAGATAGAATCGCGAGCAAAACGGCGTTAAATTACAAATATAATTGTCTAAAACTTTCTCCATTTAGACGTTTTTGTAACGATCCCAATACTGTCATAACCAATTTCGGACACACTGTATATATATATATATACAATGTGTCCCAAATTTGGCTTACATGCATTGCTATCTCGTAAACCGCTATAGCTACAGGGTGGGTTAAATTAGGAAAGTTTTAGAGAATTTTATTACAAATTTGATGACGTTTTGAAGTTTAGGATATCTTTTGTGGTTTTCAAGATAATTGGGAAAAATCAAAATGGTGCATTTTCAACTTTTGCCCGTAGCTTCTAAACGACTCGTATTATGGTTTTATGGTTTATACATTATTAGGGCACTTTTATTAGAGGAACATTATGCAGGTAAAACGAAGTTTCTAGCTTCAATTGTTTTTGAGATATTGGCATCAACTTTTTATTTTCTTACCGACGCCATATTGGATTATTGTATTTTTGGAAAAATCTTTTTAAGAGCTTTCCAATGATGTATAACAAGGTAAGATTATTATTTTTCTTGAGCTCTAAAAATCAAAATAATTGTTTTTTTTAAGTAGGCTTTGATTACGCATGGCGGCCATAATGAAACAAAAGAATGCCGCATGTCAACAATCATTTTGTGTTCCTGAATAGTACTTGTTATCATTTTCTCATTGTGCCGAGTTTTTACAAAGTTTATTTGAGTTTCTTATACTACTTAAAATGGAGGGTAATTATTCCAACGAAGAGAATTTGGATATGATAGAACTTTATTTTAAAGCAAATAGAAATACACAAGCAGCTGCGCGTTCATACGAAGAACAATTTCCAGACCGACATCAACCAAGCCAAAGGCATTTCTGGTCTTTTTTGAAAACGAAACCAAAGACCTATTCAATATATAATGAAGCAAGAAACGCAGCTATAATAGAAAGTGTCAGGGACAACCCAACAACCTCAGTAAGAAAGATTGAAGAACAAACGGCAATTCCCAAATCAATCGTCCAACGAGTCTTGAAAAAACTTCACTTTCATCCCTATAAACCTACTATTGTACAGGGTCTTCAGGTAAATGATTTTGCTAGAAGAATCACGTTTAGTGAATGGTTCATCAACAAATGCCAGCAAATACCCAACTTTCATTCTAAAGTACTTTGGACAGATGAAACACGATTTACAAACTGTGGAATTTTCAATAAACATAATACTCATTACTGGGGCACCGAGAATCCTCATAATTTAGAAGAAAGACGTTTACAAACAAAATTTGGGTTCAATGTGTGGTGTGGCATTATAGGTAATTCCAAACAATGCACTTCTGCTTTAAATCACTCATAACAATTTGTATTTTAGATAACCGTTTGATTGGGCCGTTCATTTTCCAAGAAAATTTATCGGGTAACAGATATTTGCAACTATTACGGGAACAAATTATTCCAGAAGTTATAAATTCTGTTCCCCCAAACGACCTGCAAAATATTTGGTTCCAACAAGATGGCTGTCCGGCTCACGGTACCAGAGAGGTGATGGCGGTCCTCAGAAATACTTTCGGGGAAAATATTATCGCTAATAATGGCCCTGTTGCTTGGCCGGCAAGGTCACCGGATATTACTCCTCCCGATTTTTATTTATGGGGATACGCAAAAAATGAGGTCTACGAATTTTCTCCGCCAGAAAGTCTCAGAGAGCTAGAAGACAGAGTCCGAGATGTTTTTGCTAATATTAACAGGAACACCTTAAGAAGGGTTACACGGAAGGTATTGGAGAAATGTCAAAAATGTGTGGAAAATGGAGGGAGGCATGTGGTGTAACTTATATTTTTTTTATGTGTTAATTTAAATTTAGTTTAGGTATTTTCAATAGTGTGATAGTTACATTTTAGTCACTAGGTATTCACTGTTAGTATAATATCTTAGTTGAAAATCTGAAACATCGATGGTTGAATTAATATTTTTACCCATAAGCTAACAAGTTTACAATTAGAAATCTGAAATGCCTTTGGCTTGGTTGATGTCGGTCTGGAAATTGTTCTTCGTATGAACGCGCAGCTGCTTGTGTATTTCTATTTGCTTTAAAATAAAGTTCTATCATATCCAAATTCTCTTCGTTGGAATAATTACCCTCCATTTTAAGTAGTATAAGAAACTCAAATAAACTTTGTAAAAACTCGGCACAATGAGAAAATGATAACAAGTACTATTCAGGAACACAAAATGATTGTTGACATGCGGCATTCTTTTGTTTCATTATGGCCGCCATGCGTAATCAAAGCCTACTTAAAAAAAAACAATTATTTTGGTTTTTAGAGCTCAAGAAAAATAATAATCTTACCTTGTTATACATCATTGGAAAGCTCTTAAAAAGATCTTTCCAAAAATACAATAATCCAATATGGCGTCGGTAAGAAAATAAAAAGTTGATGCCAATATCTCAATAACAATTGAAGCTAGAAACTTCGTTTTACCTGCATAATGTTCCTCTAATAAAAGTGCCCTAATAATGTATAAACCATAATACGAGTCGTTTAGAAGCTACGGGCAAAAGTTGAAAATGCACCATTTTGATTTTTCCCAATTATCTTGAAAACCACAAAAGATATCCTAAACTTCAAAACGTCATCAAATTTGTAATAAAATTCTCTAAAACTTTCCTAATTTAACCCACCCTGTAGCTATAGCGGTTTACGAGATAGCAATGCATGTAAGCCAAATTTGGGACACATTGTATATATATATATATATATATATATATATATATATATATATATATATATATATATTATATATATATATATATATATATATATATATATATATATATATATATATATTTTAGAGTTCCGAAATCGTACTGTGGGACTTTCTAAAGCCAGACTGTTGTTCTGATAAATATTATTTTGTGTAAGAAAGGCAGTTATCAGTGGTGGCTATTCAGGTGAAGTAGGTGAAGTGCTACTTCACCAGGAAAAATAAACAAGCAAACATCTAACTATATTTATTATATATCTCTTAAAATTTAAGTTTTTACATTCATTTATTCACCTAATTGGCAAAAAATAAACTGTACATCTCGAATAAATATTTTACTTGACCGTTGGCGGCATGTCTTTTTAAAACTTTCTATCGAACTTTATTATAACAACTATAACAGTGGCGCAAACCGCTTCGACTTTGCTGGAGGTGCTATGTTTAGTTTACGATTTTCCTACTACGTTGCCATGACAACGCGTACGCGATGACGTCGAGCACATGGAAGAATAATGTTAACCAGCGCCATACAGTGAATTGCTAACACAGTACACTACACCCACGTGTCGTTCAGTTTGGGGTGGTTGTTTACTTTTATTTTCGCGGATTTCGCTGCAACCGGTTAGTTCCTTTGCAGTTTACTTGACTGTTTTGTGTTATATTTATTTATGGTGTTGTTACAACTTTATTTGTTATTTGGTGTCGGGTTTATTAATTTACATTATTGATGAATCCGATCACGGAGGTAGTTTGCATTTTGTTGGAAACTCCATTTAATCGATGGAAGGAACAAGATCAGAGTTTTAATCGTTACCCTGGTTTTCGGCGTACAAATGTTATGTAATAGTCAAACGTCCGATTAAATAGACTATTTATGTGCTTGGTAATTGACGCAGTTTTGTACCTTACAAAACAAGAGTTATTCTTTCGCGGCCACGATGAAAGCAGCGAGTCAATAAATAGGGGGAATTTTAAAAAGCTTTTAGGTTTATTAATATCGAGAAGTTCCCAAGAACAAGATCACCACAAAAAAATTAAAAATGTTTTTACTAGTGACTCGAAAACTATTCAAAATGAAATAATTAATTATTATTGAATTTTATTGAATGCATTTCTGATTATTTAAATGATCATGTAAAAATGAAATAATGAACACACAGTTTTTTTCTGTGCAAGTGGATGACACCACTGATATGACGCAAACCTCCCAGTGCTCCATAATTTTAAGACACATTAATTCAGAAGGTTCAGTAGTCGAGAGATTCTTAGGATTTTATAATGTCAGCTCTGACAGAACGTGGGAGAATTTATATTCTCTATTGAATCAAATTTTGGACCAATTTGACTATAAACATAAATTAATAGGGCAATGTTACGATGGCGCAAGTTTGATGTCTGGCCATCTAAATGACCTTAAAAAAAAGAAAAAGCGCCGCAGGCTCTTACATCTGCATCTACGAGGCGTATACCAATTACAGGAACTCGTTGGTCTTCAAATTCGAAGTTAGTAAATGTGATTGCTCAAGTTGCGTTCTTCAAAAAAAATCGCGTGATATTCATTTTTGCATATCCAATATAAAACGTTATCGTGAGGCGCTCTGTAAAAAAAGAAATGAACATTTTTTTAATACCATATTTGATAAAGCAAATTCTATTGCAGAAATAAATCATTAGAAACGTGAGCTTGCTAAGTTTTCACCTGAAGAAATTAGGGCTAAGTATAGAACCCTTTTTTATGAAATATTGGACCATATTTTAATGAAAATGACACTGAGCTTTCAAGACTGTGATAAACGACTAGCCCGTTTGAAAATTTGTTACAGTTATATGGAGAAATATTTTCAAAAAGTCAACGACTTAAAAATGAGCTTGGTCTTATTTTTGCCAATGACAGTAATTGGAATATATCGCTGCAAGAGCAAGTGAAAAAAATTTATGGAAATAAAGATATTTTAACCAAAGTATATAAAGTGTTTTCCCTTATTTTGGCAATACCGTCGACAAGTGCTTCACTGGAAAGAAGTTTTTCTTGCTGCAAATGTGTAAAAACTTATTTAAGAAATACAATATCTCAAAAAAGACTTACTTCTCAAGGCAATATTTCAATTCAAAAGGAATGTCTGGAGGAGATTAGGGCAACTCATCCATTTTATGAGGATGTTATAAATAAATTTGCTGCTATGAAGGATAGGAGAATTGATTTAGTATTCAAAATTTAGGTAAATCGCAAAAAAATATTCTACCCTTTCCACATATAAAATAAGTTCTGGAAAAAAATTATTGCGATATTTTCTTGCTTCATTTGCACTGACAGTTATCTGTGTGTGCACTATTTTTTAGAGAATTTTTGAGAGTCTGGGTGTCAGGCTGATTGGGCGTAAATCAGACAAAGTGGTAGGAGCATTTGTCTTTAAAATGGGTTCTAGAATAGCTTCCTTCCAAGAAGTAGGAAAATATCCCGTTTCCAAGCAGCTATTAATTAAATGACAAACCTGAGGTAATCTGTGGGGCATACAATCCTGAGGGATAAACCTTCACAGCCAGATGCATTTGATTTCACAGATTGGAGGGCTGATTCGACTTCCTCAGTTGTAATTAATCTAAAATTAAATTTGTTATTGCAATGTTATGGCAGATTATTATAAAAATGTACAAGGTGTCCAATTTTGGTTGAAACAGCAAGGTATCCGTTATTTGCAAATATTTAGGGTTGAGGTTTTCGCGACACCCTGCCACTTTTTTGTTAAACTCAAGCTGCCGTAATCAGATTTTCCATAGCCCGCCTCGTTTCGGAGATACAGGGCCAAATTGAAAAAGTTGCATTTTGGGACACTCCTCGTATCTCGGTTATCTTTTAACGTATCGAAAAGGTAAAAACTGGCTCTTATAGAGTTTTTTACGTAGAATCTAGTGGCGTAGACAGATTTTTACTGGGGGCCGTCGTTTTTGATACATGACCCAAAGTCACGTTTTTTTAAATGGGACAACCTGTATATTTTTACTTAGTAAAAATAAATTAATATTCTATAGGCTGAAATCGAATTTAATAAATTTTGGCTCTTTCAAAAAGCCCAGATCAAAGAAATATAACAAAGAGAATCGTGAGGCTGATGAAATTAACGTCTTAGCAAGTGTAAATGTAACGCGTGTAACGTCCTGTAGAAAAACAGAGAATGAAGTGGGTGTAATCAAGTCTCGGGTTCAAACGATTTTAAAGAAACATAAGTATAAACCTTATAAAGTCAGAGTTGTGCAAAATCTACATCCTGGAGATGCAGAACGACGTATTGATTTTTGCCAGTGGTATTTACAAAAAATTAATACTAACCAAAATTTTGGAAGGGCGGTTATATGGTCCGACGAATCGTATATAAGTAGTGCTGGAATATTTAATAGACACAATACGAGACACTGGTCACCTGAAAATCAACATTTGATATTTCCACGCGAGCAACAAGGAAGATTTGGCTTTAATGTCGCTTTTTTGGTACTAGTAACCAAAATAAAATTTTATATTTTTGAAGGAGGTCTCACTGCTAATCGCTACCTTGAAATATTGCAAAATATATTGCCAGAAATCATAGAAGATGTCTCTTTAGCACATGTGAATCAAATATATTTCCAACAAGACGGAGCTCCAGCACATAACTCCCAAATTGTGAGGCGGTATTTAGAACGCTTCTTTTTATGGGGTCACCTAAAAAATTTAATCTTTCGTACCCGACATAACACAGTTCAAGACCTGCGTAACACCACTGACCAGGCATTTTTGCAAATACAAGCACGCAATGTAGTCATTTCAAACGCACTGGGTAAAATTGCAAAAGTGTGTAAGAGATGTCTAAGAGAAAATGGAAATCAGTTTAAGCAGTTCTTTTGAACATGGCTAATTACGAAAAATAGATATATTTAATGTATTCTTAAAAACTTAAACTGTAGCCTTATTTTTAAAATAAGTATATTTATATATTTTTGAAAAACTCATAATAAGACGAATAGGACTACGTAAAAATATACAGGGTGTCCCATTTAAAAAAAAAAGTAACTTTGGGTCATGTATCAAAAACGACGGCCTCGAGTAAAAATCTGTCCACGCCACTGGATTCTACGTAAAAAACTCTATAAGAGCCAGTTTTTACCTTTTCGATACGTTAAAAGATAACCGAGATACGAGGGATGTCCCAAAATGCAACTTTTTCAATTTGGCCCTGTATCTCCGAAACGAGGCGGGCTACGGAAAATCTGATTACGGCAGCTTGAGTTTGACAAAAAAGTGGCACGGTGTCGCGAAAACCTCAACCCTAAATATTTGCAAATAACGGAGATACCTTGCACTTACAACCAAAATTGGACACCCTGTATAGTAGTTACACAGTTATTATTTATTTTTATTGAAAAAAATCAGCAAAACATTTGTTTATGTCATTTGGATTGCCAAGGTTGGTCGGTAGCTTTTTTTATTTTCGTTTCTGAGGCCCAAATCCCTAAGGGCCGCCCACCCCTTCTTGTCACTTAGTGGAAACATTCTGGATGCATAAGTCTTTTTCTCCCGCCTAACACAGTCTAAAACAAACATGAAGATATATAAGAGGGTGATTTTTTGCACGGTTACAAACATTTTATTTGGCCGCCATTTTGTTCCGCCATCTTGAATTCGTACCACAATTATACCACTTCATCTCTCTACCACAATTAATTATTGCACAAAATTTGAAATCAATCCATTAAGTAGTTTCTTCAGGCAGAATTTTGAAATATTTTATTAAGACACCATCTTGTTTTGTCATCTTGTATTCGCATCAAAATTTCACGAGTTTAGTCCTAGAGAGTACTTGACTTTTGTGCAAAATTTAAGATAAATCGGATAAGTAGTTTTTCAGTAATAATTTTTTTAACATTTCACTAGGCTACCATTTTGTTTTACCTTCAGTGGCGCAACTAGGGGGGGGGCTAGGGGGAGCTTAGCTCCCCCCCGACCCCAAAATTAGCCCTCCCGCCAGGCGATTGGCGAGGGTCAACCAAAACACTTAAACTCCATTTTGTTTGTAAAAATGGGTAATCTTCCGTTTTTTAGTTAATAAATAAACAGTTTTTCTAATTTGGCATCTTGTATAATTTTGACCAATTTAATTGGACACTATCTATGTTACGAAAACGTAAGGGCACGCTTATTTTGAAGTTATCGATTATAAAAGTTTGAGAAATATTGAAAAGTGTAAGCAATATTTTTTAAGAGGTTTAAAAATTCGTAAACGTTCTAACATTGAAAAATCATGGAAGTCATTGATGTAGATACTTAATCTTTCTCGACTATACATATTTAAAATAAAATTGAGGTGATATTCCAAAAAACGGTGAAACTTCTGTTATTTAATTTTTTGTATCAAAACCATGTTCGTCTCCCAAGTAGCACAAATTAGCTGATTTCCTAAAAGTTATCCATAAAAAGCACATAAAAACCAGAGATTTGTCAAATTTTGGCAAATGATTCTTGGTTTGTTTTGTAGCCATGAAAGCTCGCTTCAAATTAGATTTTTTGGTTTCAAAAGTAGCAGTTTTTAATGTAGATAGGCTAGAGCATAATTACTTGGCCAAAAAAAAATATCTTTTATAGGATAATTAAACCTCCAACTTTTTTTTTGTAATATTGGACGGCCAAAAAGTAGAAATATATGTCAATTTTGTTGCCACAACATAACCAGATATATTCTAGTAAGTATTGAAGTTAAATTATAGTAAGCATAGCTGTTTGAAATACCAGAATATACTAAAGGCAAACCAAGTATGGCAATGTTGCTATATTTGAAAATTTATTCCAATTTGATAAATATTTGCTTACAAGGTGGCCAATTTCAAGGAATATTTGCTTAAAAAATAACCTAAAGTTTTTTATGATCCGTCATGATTGAAATTAAAATTAAACTAATTTCCTGGCAGCCATTACTTGACCACTTTAAACAAACATATTCTTTCTACCAATAAAAACGTATTTTCATGCATGTTTTTTTACGTTAGGGACTCTTTAATGCATCTTCTTAGTAAATTACATCTCCAAAAAAAAAAATGTAGAAAACGAAATGTTTAGTTTCAAGAAGGGACGCGAACTCAGCTAAAAAAGCTTGATTTTAAAGTCAAAAAGTAGCTAATAAACCCAACCATAAAATCAAAATAGTGGCTGGCTAGCAATTTTAGCTAATTAGCCAGAGATATTAGCAAATATCACAGCATTTTAGCCCATATATGATTATATGTGTTACTTGCGCTGGTATACAGTGTAGACCAAAAAGGAGGAGGCACTTTGGCAGGTTTCCTGTTAACAGGTCGAGTAAAACATATATTGTGTTATACAGGAGAAGTGATAACTCTGTACTCCCTAAAATTTTTATATAAGAGTTTCATCGTTCTATGTAACTTTAAGTGTCGTAATTTATTAAAAAAATATATATTTTTTGACAGCTGTCATAGATATTAATCAAATCGTATATAGTCGAAACATCAAAAATCTTAGACAATATCGGGAGTTTATAATTAAATCATAGCCGTACGAAAAAATGGTTAAAATTGGTTTTATCCTAAAATCAATATTATCTTATAAGTGTCAGGGCTTAAGCCCTCCAAAAGTCGATGTCTAGTTGCGCCACTGTTTACCTTATTGAATTTTTACCGAAAATATTACCAGGTCATCCCCATATGGCCCTTAATATTTGACCAAAACAAGTCAATTGGGTAAGTAGCTTTTAACTATGCCGCGAACAGACAGACACTCCGAACAAATTACAATCTTCCCCTTTACGAGGGAAGTAAAAAAACACATATGTAATCTGCTCATTTGTTTTTTTGTTACATCGCTAAAAGACATCCCACATCAAATTCTTGAAATTTCTTATTTACACTTTTAGTATTTCGATAAATAAAAGGGGAAAACGCATATCAAAATATAAAAAACCCTGTACTTTTCCTTGGCGGGTTTTTCCTCAACTTATGCGGTTATTGCGATTTAAATGTCTAAATAATGGTAATTCAGTCAGTTTTTGTTCTTTAAGTAATGAATGCACAATTTTATCACGAAATCACATAATTATAATTAACATCAGAATTCAATTGTGACGATTTAAAATAATCACGCCCGGTTAAGAGACGACCTCGTTTTTAGAATGTTTTCGATCTGCGTTTTGAAAGCAGCGTTCAAATATCAATAGTCCAGTAATAAAATGCTCGAAAGCAAGGCATTAAGTTATTAAATGCACTGGCATAGCCAGAAAAAATGTCTGTGGGGAGGGCAGAGGTCTAAATTATAGTCTTCACTGAGAGTAAATTTTAGATATTCAAGGTCGTTCGTTCCTAAAGTACTGTTCCAAGGTAAAAAATTAAAATATGTCCACCCTGGTTAAAAACAGCGACTAAAAAACGACATGGCGTAATTATAACAAAATGAAGATTGATGAATATAAAACAATGTTAAAAAGTACGTATTTAGTATAATTAGTTTCTTCAGAGACTCATAAACACAAAACTTCGTTAAAAAATCGTTTTCGATTCTTTATTTAGTCCCTTCGGGGTAATCGGGGGGTGTTTTTTACACGATTACAATAGTTCCCTAGTAGTTATAATATGGGAGCGCCTCCTCCTCCTCCTCTTCCTCTCTCTCATGTCCCTCATTCTTAACTTCCTCCCCTTTTATTCTCATTCGCATCATATTTTTAATTTTTTCTCTTTGTTCTCCCACATTTGATTTTGCATTCTTAAGTCTTATAAATAGGTGCATCAAGATCATTTTAGTATGTTAAGGTACGAGTGACTGTTAAAAGAAAAAAATCTGTTGAATAAATCTATTAATAATAATATTAAAATAAAATGAGTGAATCAGTTGGAGAAAGAAATCGATCCATTCCGCTTCAGAGCCTCGAAGAAATTATACCAGGAGTTCAAGAAGAAAATATACCATTAGTTCGAGAAGAAAATAATGGGATTGTTTTAAAAAATTTGAACAAAACTGAGAGTGAAGAGAAAAAAGTGTTTTGTGCTATTTGTTTTGAAATAATCGAATATTATGATTCATGTAGACCAAATACATGTTCCCACATTTTTTGTTTAAAATGTATTTTAAGATGGAATGATGAAAATTGTTGTTCTATAATGGTAAACAATTGTCCTGTATGTCGCACTAGATATTACTATTTGGTACAAATCTTCAAAGATGTAATTAGACATCATTTTGTTGTAATTTTAAAAAGAGGATAATATTTTTTTTATAATTTGTGTTTGTGAAAACTCTGGTAACAAATAATTTTGTAAAAAAAGTAAATGTAAATATATATATAATAATTGACACACATTTTTTTCCTTTTCCTATATTGAAACGACAACAATGATCTAACAAGTTTTTTAATACATACTAATTTTCACATTACATAACAAAACAATTGTTATGGGTTGACACAAAAAGTGCCACGCCCTAAAATGGCACCACTTTTGCAGATCGAATCTTAAATTTTCTTATGGGAATTTACATGTAAAAATGACGGTTTTGATTGTCGGACCGGCATAGCCTAATCTACTACTTTTTAATTATACTAATAATATTAATATAATTTGCATCAAGTAAGAGAAAACTCAATTGAATACAGAAACAAGCGTTAACAAAATGTTATGCTAATATATGAGTGCTTCTAGTGGCAGTAGACATAATCGACACTTTTTTTACATATGATTAACTATTTCATTTACAAATACAGTGTCAGATGTTAGAATAAAAAGAAGTATTTTGCATATAGCACTGAAAATATATAACCGCTTATAGTAACATTTGACATTTTTAAATTAATATTCTTGACGTATTCTTATTATCTTTACAATTTAAGTTTAAAATTAATATTTTTGACATTATCTATCCATTACGTTTATAACCTATATTTAAAATTAATATTGTTAAACTAATCTACCCATCACATTTACAAACTATGTTTAATATTAAACCTAACCTAACCTAACCTAACCTATATTTAAAATTAATATTGTTAAACTAATCTACCCATCACATTTACAAACTATGTTTAATATTAATATTTAACAATATAATTTTCTATTTCTTTTTTTTTCATTTTTGTTGCAGTAAAAGCAAGCATGTTCAGGAATTAGTATAAAAAGATGTATCCTACAAATAGCACAATGTAAATCAGAAGCACTAACAACATAGGCTCTTTTGTAGTGGCAGCTCACGTGATCGGATTCCCCTCTCCGTAAATATCTCATGTGAATTGCACTACAAGGAAGGCAAATAGCAAATGTTCCTAGTCTTCGACTTTCAATTTTAGAGTAGCTTTGTATAACACATACATCTTTTTCTTCAAAATTATTAAATAATTCACTAGCCCTAAACTTGCTTACTTTTACGTCACCCTCGGTTCCTAAATTTAGTAATTGTCCATCCATATCCACTCCTTCGTCAATTTCCTGATCATCTTCCTCCATCTCTTCCTCTTCCTCCTCTTCAATATAATTAATATCGATGTTACATAAGAATGATCTTCTAACAAGCCTAGATGACTTGTCCAAAAATGAATGTTTATAAGTGATGGAATCGCCTTCCAAGTTATTAAAAATCTCTTCTCTTTCTTCAATTTGAGCGGCGATCTCCATATTATTTTCTTCAATTTGGACAGCGTTTCCATTCATATTTTCTGCCATTGTTAGGAACTTTGGATTTAGATCGATTTATTTGATAAAAAATTTGGTTATACGTTAAAATAATAGCGACAACTGATATTACAGCGAATGTTACTGTATGATCGTCGAGTGGATGTTCTTAAGTATATATCCCATCAACCACCACTTTTACTACCTGCAATACATAAGTTTTTTTTTTTTTTTTTTTATTCACTGTCCCTTTCCCTGTCAGTTGCCTCGGGGAGGGGGGGGGGGCGCCAAGGGGGGCTTCGCCCCCTTAAACCCCCTCACCCTCACCTTATCTTCTTTCTCTCCCTTCCTTCTTTCTCTTTTTTATATGTTTCTCCGTTTTCCTTCCTTCTCCTTTTTCCTTCCTTCTCCTTTTTCCTTCCTTCTTCTTTTTCTTTCCTTCTCCTTTTTTCTTTTCTTCTTT
This sequence comes from Kuschelorhynchus macadamiae, assembly GCA_030620095.1. NCBI lineage: Eukaryota > Metazoa > Arthropoda > Insecta > Coleoptera > Curculionidae > Kuschelorhynchus > Kuschelorhynchus macadamiae. The sequence goes on from JAUTXW010004918.1 coordinate 36,582, forward strand.
TTTAATCTAACCCAACCTAACCTAACCTAACCTAACCTAACCTAACCTAACCTAACCTAACCTAACATAACCTAACCTAACTTAACTTAACCTGAAGAGGGTAGCCCGAAATTGGGGAGCCGGGATTTGAGTCTCGGAAATTAAGGGGTCCAGGGGGAAGGGGGGAAGGGGGGGAGGGGAGGGGGGAGGGGGGTAAGGTTGTTGATCGGCTTGGGAAAGTGGTTTTTAGAGATTGTCGTTCAACTTTAAGTAGGACACATGTGATTAACTTTTGCATATAAAATCGCCTCAGCGAAGAGACGAATGCAATTGATTTCTGCATTCACACTGTGCAGAGCTCGCGAGTTTTCTGGTGTTTACATTGTGTTTATTTGGTAATTTTTCAATTTTTATTTTTATTTCTAACATTTTTATTTGGCAAGATTTAATTCTTATATATATTGGTGACATTTTTATGTACATTTGTGGCATTTTATTTGTTATTACGATTTTTTTTCATAATGGACAATTTTTTGGCATCGAGTAGCAAAATTATTGACAATGACTTTGACTTATACACATGTACTCAAATGCAGAATTTTGCAAACCAACAAAACAATGAAACAGACGTATTTACAACTAGTCAACAACAAACTATTCAGGACTTGAATGAAATTATTTATAATAGCCAAGTTCAAAATAATGCCAACAAACAGAACAACGAAAAATATTTATTTACAGCTAGTCAACAAGAAACTCTTGACGATCTTAATGACATTATTGACAACAAATCGGACTTAATTACAACAAAAACTAAACAAACTCTTGAAGAACTGAATGACATTGACGAAACTCAAAATTCTAGCGATGAGGATATTGTTTGTTTTCAAAAATCTAATACAAATTATTTAACATTAAAATCGCCAATTAATTCTCCGAGACCAATTTGCTCTCCCTTTTTGTTTAGTGAAAATTCTGATTCGGAAGAAGAACAAATTGATCAAAATTTAAGTTTGGCTATTTGTCCTACTAATTCACCATATGATATTGTAAATTCTGATTCGCAAGAAAAACAAATTGATCAAAATTTAAGTTCGGCTATATCTTCTATTAATTCACCATTTGCTATTGTAAATTCTGATCCGCAAGAAAAACAAATTGATGCAAATTTAACTTCGGATATTTCTCCTAATAATTCACCAGTTGAACAAAATTCAATTTCGAAACCATCATTTATCATTAAAAAAAATTTTAAAATTAATAAAAAAAATAAAAAACAAATAGCAAACCTTAAGTGTCTGGGTTTCGCTATTCAAAATTTAACTAATTTGATCACAATTAAAAAGGGAGACGAAAGTACGGTGAATTATGTTAAACAGGCCTTTGACAAATTAGTTGACTCATTTGAAGAAATGGATTCATAAAGTCAATTAATTTCTATTGCTTTTTTCAAAATTTGACTATAACTAAATAAAAATGCACAATATTAATTTTATTATTATACAAAGAACTTCAAAAATGCAATTGCTTTTTTCAAAATTTGACTATAACTAAATAGAAATGCACAATATTAATTTTATTATTATTATTATCCAGAAAACTTCAGAAATGCATAAGTGTGTAACATGTAATAAAGTCTTCACTAGAAAGGATAATTTATTGCGACATAATAAAAAACATGTTAACGGAAATTCCACAAAACTCAACAGTTGGTTGAAAAAACCAAAGCTTGTTAAAGGTAAGAACATTTTATTTTTCATGTTATATTTTGTAAAATATTTTTTTCTTAATTTATAGATTCTACAAATATTGTAAAATATTGTAAAGAATGCAAGAAAAATATAAACCAAAGTCTATGGGGTGGACATCTTCGATCTAGTGTGCACAAGAACAATTCCAAAATAGGCTTGGAGGAAGGTGTTGAAATTATCAAGTCAGCATTCAGGGAACGAATAATATCTTATAGGATTTCCTCACACCAAAACTTCATAAATGTGAAAGAGTATTTTCAACATTTGGAATACAAAATTGCACATCTAATAGATCAAGAACTGCAGAAACATAAATGTATCAAGCTAAATATGGAACTGTTCGGTTTCTATTTTAACCCCAGCAGCGACAGCTATGATGTCAAATCTTTTAATGCGCCGTTCCAAGTCATTTGCCAGGGATATCAGAAAAAAGAACTGTTAGAGCAAATCTGCACCATTATTGACCAGAAAGCTGACGAATTTGCAGAAAGAGATTCAGGTAAAGAATTTATTTTCGATTTTACAACAGCAACAAAAAAAGTAATTTTTTAATTTTTACGTTGCAGGATGGGCTTTGATGAATTTACTTCATTTGGAAATTAATGTTAACAAGCACAATCCGCTGAGAGCCTCATCTTTTATCGAACTTCCTCAAGAGATCAAGAGACGTCAAGCTGTGATCAACATTAGGAATGATGACAACTTTTGCTTCGCCTGGGCAGTTGTGTCTGCTCTTCACCAACCAAGCGGATTAGATTTTGAAACTTCATCCTACCCACACTACTCTTCTGTTTTGGATATGTCAGGTATAATTAGGTAATTTCCAATGTTGCTAAAGAACATTAAGATTTTTGAAGAAAAAAATAACATTTCTATTAATGTATATGGATTAGAAATTATAAATCCTAAAAAGGGGTATGAAGTAATTGGTCCACTTTATTATTCATCGAATAAAAAAAATCAACATGTCAATTTATTGTTAATAAGTGATGATGATGAAAAAACTTTTCATTATTGCTATATTAAAGATTTATCAAAACTAGTTTCTGCACAAATTTCTAAACATCACGGAAAAAAATATATTTGCGATGGTTGTTTACAATATTTCCCTACAGAAGAAAATTTATTACAACACAATAGCTATGATTGTGATCATTTACGAATTAACCTACCTTCTAAAGAATTAATAAAAGATAAGTTTGGAAACTATTCATATGATAATATTTTGAAATTTGTAAATTATCATAAACAAATGAAAGTTCCTTTCGTGGTGTATGCAGATTTTGAATGCATTTTAAAGCCTTTAAATAATGACAATGTTGATAAAAATCCTAATACTTCATACACCTTAAAACAATATGAACATATTCCACATTCATTTGCCTATTACATTAAATGTTCATTCGACGATAATTATTCTAAATTTGAAAAATATAGAGGTCAAAATTGTGATACATTATTTATAAATTCTTTAGAAAGAGATGTGTATAACATATACAATAAATATTTAAAGACTCCTAAAAAGATGATTCCTTTGAACGAACTGGACAAAATTTATCATAACTATGAAACAGTTTGTCATATTGTCATATAACCGGTCTTTATAGAGGTCCAGCTCATTCACTCTGCAACATAAATTACAGAATACCTAACTTTATTCCAGTTATATTGCATAATTTGCGTAATTATGATTCTCATCTATTTCTTAAAAAATTATGCTTAAACAAAGAACAACTAACAGTTATCGCACAAAACAAGGAAAAATATATTTCATTTGAAAAGCTTATTCATGTGGATAACTATTTTGATAAAAAGACACAAAAGGCTAAGAAAAAAAATATATCATTAAGGTTTATTGATTCTTTTCAATTTCTATCCCATTCTTTATCAAAACTCTCTGAAAGCTTAAAAGATGAACAATGTAAGGAAATAAAAAAAATTTTCAATGATGAAGAAAGATTTAAACTTATTCGGCAAAAAGGTGTATTTCCTTACAATTATATTGATGATTATTTAAAATTAGAAGAAACAACTTTACCTCAAAAAGACCAATTTTATAATACTTTAACGGATGAGCACATCAGTGATGCAGAATACCAAAGAGCTGTAAAGGTTTGGCAATTGTTTAAATGTGAATCTCTCTTGGTCAATACTCCGACGTTTACTTACTCTCTGATACTTTACTTTTGGCAGATATTTTTGAAAATTTTAGAAGCACTTGTTTATCCACATATAAGCTCGATCCAGCTCATTTTTACACTTTTCCAGGTTTATCTTGGGAGGCGTGTTTGCGTTATACTGGAATAGAGTTAGAATTGTTAACTGATCCAGATATGATACACTTTTTCAAAAAAAGCGTTCGCGGTGGTGTGAGCTCTTGCATTTGTAGAAAATCTGAAGCTAATAATCCATTTCTTTTAAATTTTGATCCTTTAAAGCCAACTAAATACATAATTTATTATGATGCAACAAATTTGTATGGTTATGCAATGTCACAGCACATTCCAACGGGAGATTTTGTTTGGTTAACAGATAAAGAAATCAATGATTTAAATATTATGAATATTTCTAAAAAATCTAATAAGGGATATGTTTTAGAAGTTGATTTAGAATATCCTACAAGTCTACATTCCTATCATAACGATTTTCCGTTTTGTCCAGAAAACTTTAAACCGCCAAATTCTAAATGCATAAAATTAATACCCAATTTAAATGATAAATCAAAATATGTTATTCACTATCAATTATTAAAACAATGTTTGGAACATGGACTCAAGTTAACTAAAGTTCATAGAGTTTTACAGTTTTCTCAATCTGATTGGTTGAAAAAATATATAGACTTGAATTCAAGATTAAGAAATGATTCAAAGAATGAATTTGATCGTAATACTTACAAGTTGGCAAATAATAGTATTTATGGCAAGACTATGGAAAATGTTGATAGGAGAATTGACGTAAGACTTGTTACAGAGTGGGAAAAAAATAGAAGAAAAGATGGTGCTGAGAATTTAATTGCAAAACCATATTTCAAGGACTTAACAATATTTTCTGAAAACTTGGTAGCTATTCAAATGCAAAAGATTCAAGTTACTTACAATAAACCAATATATGTAGGCTTCTCAATATTAGATATATCTAAAACTGTCATGTATGATTTCTTTTATAATTTTTTAAAACCTCTTTATCAGGAAAATATTTCACTTTTATACACCGATACCGATTCGTTCATTTTAGAAGTCACAACTCCAAATATTTATTCTGACATGATAAAAAATATTCACAAATTTGACACATCTAATTATGAATTTAATAATATTCATGAAATGCCTATTACAAAGTCAGTTATAGGAAAATTCAAAGATGAATATGCTGGTGAACCCATTACTACTTTCTTTGGTACTGGAGCAAAAGCATATTGTATTAAAACGGAAAACAGTTTAACAAAAAAAGCAAAAGGTGTTAAAAAAAGTGCAATTAAAAAGCAGTTGGATTTTATTCATTATAAAGATGTTGTTGAAAATCATTCTAAAACCTTTTGTTCAATGTATGTTTTTCGATCTAGACAACATACAATTTTTACAGAGTTAATTAATAAATTGGCTTTGAGTTCCGAAGATGATAAGCGGTATAAAATTCCCTATAGTTTTAATACATTAGCTTGGGGACACCAAGATATTGCTTTGTATCAATGGAATGCAGAACATGAAGATTTAGATATATTTATGTAGATATTATAAGGTATTTAAATTTGTTGTTTTTGAAACCAAAGTTAGTCTTCATAAGTCTTTCACAAAATGTGCTTAGAAACTTTTGACAAAGAAATTGATAACAGTTATTTTAAAACATATGAAAAACGACTTTCCACTTTTAAAAAATGGAAAGGAAAATTGAGACCAGAAGTGTTAGCTGGAGCTGGCTTTTACTATACTTCAATCAATGATATTTGTAAATGTTTTTATTGTGGTATTGAAATTTTTGATTGGTTAAGTTATGATGATCCTATTGTGGAGCATAAGAAATTTGCTAGGAATTGTGATTTAAATAACTGTTTATGGAAAAATAGGAATCGAATAATTGTAACCATTCAAAATAAGTCTTCAAGCTACACATTTTATATAGTATTATTAATATCCTTATTTATGAACTTTTACATATATTTAAATTAAGTATTTTATTGTTATTTTTTTACAACTGCTTTTGCTTTCGTCGTGAAAGTATCTGCTTAATGTTAATAAATTTGGAATATTATTATTAATTTGTTTTAATGACTATCAGTAGATCTCAATTTATTCTTCTTTATTTTATTTTCCAAAATGTTTTTTATGTTCATCATCCCCCTGGCGTAACACAGTGTGAAATATGTTTTTCTAATAAAACAGACGTCACTCTAAGTAAATATTGTAAATTTATGAAAATTGGATTAATTAACAATAGTACAATTAGTTGGATGGAACGAATAAATGGAAATGAAAATGCAAGTAAATTTTTTAAAATTTTGTATCATTATCCAAATCGATCTATTTTTGATACAAATTGGATAGAAAGGTTAGAGTTTAAAAATAATCAGTTACAAATTTTAACCCCCAACTGTACCAATTATTATGACGGATTCAAAAATTATTACTTTTCCATCATTAGTGTTACATTAAACTTTGCATTATTTTTATACATTACCATTTTAATTATTTATCTTTATTATAAATTTCAAACTGGAAATCTATTTTTTCATTAATCCATTTTAAACGAAACTTTAAAGAAAGTGGGGATGAGAATATTTAAGTACAAGAATAACACAATATGTTTCAGTCTCGTTTAGTCATTATGAACAACGCCGTGGTTCATAAACCTTTGGAAACGCTTCTTAATTCAAAAATTTATTTTTTAAATAATTCTTTGTCAAAATTTGTTCTTGTTGGCATTAGTTTAAATGATTTTTCTCCAAAAATTGTAATTGGTGGAAAAACTGGATTTTCAATCGCACTAACCGAAGAAAATTGGAAAGACATTTGTGTTCATCAAGGAATTATTGTAAACAATTTCTACTTTCCTCAAGTTGATCAAACCAGTGTGAATATAAACAACATTCATCTGCAGGTTCAGAAAATAAATGATACCCCTGTTCTACAAATTACAAAAGGCCCACACTTCATATACTTAGGACAAGAGTCTTTGGACAATTTGTGGCGATTAAAGGAAATTATTGATTATAGATTATCTATACTTAAAAGGCAAGAATTCAATACATATTTCAAAATATTTCAAAATAATATTTCATCTGATTGTGGCGACTTGTGTACGCATGTTTATAATATAATAAGTCCAACAGAAAATCCTAACAGTGAAAATGTTTCAACTATGATGGAATTACTTGCTTTATATCCTGAACAAATGGAAAACAAATTGAAGCAAAATGGAACAAAACGAAAATATTACGAAGAAAACAATGAAAATGGATCAAAAAGAAAATATTACGAAGAAAACAATATCTTTTCTGGAAGAGAACAATAAGGTGCATGTGTTAGTGAAGTGGAGCTTTGCTTACAGACAAGCCCGTAGGAGTAACTTTCAGATGTGGTACTTAGATAGACTCCGTTTTGAAAAAAGAATAAATGATTGTAAACTTATTCTAGATTCGATATTATCTGAGGAACATAGAAATAAAATATATTTGACACGTTTTAATAAAAATTGTATTTGATGTTTTACTTAATAAAATTTTAGTTTAGTAAATGTGAATTTTATTTGAAATTAATTAGCACATTAAGACTTTGTAATTTGTATCAGCTAAAGCATAAAGTGAGGAACAGAAATAAAACAAATTTAACTAAAATTTAATTTCAATTTAATTAAACAATATTTTTTTTATCAATCCATGTATTATATTTTTTATCAAGTCCTAACCATTTCACATAAACTTTGTTTCCTTTCCTTCTCAAAATCTTCTCAATAAGATACACATCGGTATGCTTTACTTTTAGTAATTCTTGCTCATAAAAACCACCCAGAATGTCCTGATTATCTTCGTCTTGAATTAAATATGTCCAAGGGTTTGTCATCTTAACTTCTTTAATGTGGAATATCTCATTTGACCAATTTGGTGTGTAACCTTTTGAAAATGCCTCTCGATGCTTGCTTATTCGTACGTGATCACCCACTTTAAACTTTGGAGATTTTATATCTAACGTTTTAGCATGAGTAAATGCAGATTTCAAGATTCTATTTTCATTTGTTTTATTTACTTGTTTTGGCTTCATTCCTATTGAAGAATGTTTTGTATTGTTATAATCTTTTACAATATCCGCTAATATATTAAACCATTTGTAATTTCCTTGAATGCTAAATATTTTCCACATATTATTCTTTAAAGTCCTGTTCACTCTTTCTACTATACTCGCTTTCAAATTGGAAAACGTGCTATAATGGTTAATTCGAAATTGTTGCATCAAATTTTGAAAATTTACATTGAAAAACTCTCTTCCTCTATCCGTTTGCAAGTTTTTTGGTTGAGTTTTTGCACTGATTAATATTTTTTTCATTGCCGCTGTTACGTCTTTTCCAGATTTAGATTTTAACGGTTCGGCCCAAACATACTTAGAAAATACATTTATGGTAATCAAGATATATTTAAATCCCTTATTAAATTTGGCATAGGGTAACATTTCAACCAAATCAGCTTGAAAAAGATCATTTAACCCTTTCACTACCACCCTTCTGCGTTTGTAGTTTTTTCTAGCAGGTTTATGTAATTCATTAACGACTTGCTGTTTAACGGTTGTCATGACAACAAACTTGTTTATTCAATTTTAAGGAAGTTCACTTTCTATGTTTTGTAATAATTCGAAATATAACTTTTATATGTTTTTTCCCATTCATTCAATTTATCAATTTGTATTGTATAACTTTTTTCATTTAAAATTTTACTAATTTTAGTAATCTCCTTTTCTAACGCATTAAAGGATTTTTTTATCTCTCCAGTTAAGAAAGTAGTTGATCTACTATCACTATTTTTTAATTCCTCCTCTGTTTTATTTAATTCTTGTTCTAATTTCTTAATTACACTGGACATTATATTTTCCAAGGAAATATATTGTTGATTTTCTTCCAAAGTGAGTTGGTCAATTGTTCTACTGTTAAGAATGCTATTTTGATTTCTTTTTTTTTCATCATCTAACCTTTTTATAAAAGTTCTTAATTGTTTAATTTTTTCCTTGTGTTTTTCAATTATTACTTCTCTTATATTTGTTTCCATTATTTTATTAATTTTGTTGATATCATCACTTAATTTTTTGTCTTCCTTTTTAACATGTTCATTTAAAAATTGCAAATCTTTACTTATTTGATTTAGCGTTAGCAACTGTTTATTAACGTTTTCAATTGAGGTATAACATACTTTAATCTGGTTTTCATACTTTAAAAAATTTTCATCAAAAACCTTAAGCTTTTTAGCAAAGATTTCATTATTTGTTTCATTTTCACCTAATCTCCTTTTTAAATTATTAATGTCACTTATTCTCTCTTGATTTTGTTTTGAAATATGGCGTCCAAATTTATCAACTGTCATGTTGAACTTTCATTAAACAATAAATATGATTATATTTGATAGCTGTTATTTATAGTATTACTTTATCTTCTCTTAATTCTTCAATAATAGAGATAATCTCGTTACTATGAGCATTATTTCCCGCATCACTTGATGAAATTAATAAACGTAGCCTATCAACAATTTCGTTTACATTATTCCAGTATACATAGTCTGTATTTGATCTGTTTGTTTTCAAAATTAATCCCTTTCCTGTAGATTTGGCTCTAGTTGTTCTAAACGGAGGTTGTGGTTTGTTAAATGCTGTAACTAATCTTGGCAAGGTTTTTGTCTTTGTAATCCCCTTTCTTTGTAAATATGGTCCTATTATTGTAACATATTTGTGTGATGTATTTCCTTGAACTTGTTCATTTGAATCAAAATTCCTACGATCTACATTTGTTTTAGCTAGAATGTTCATGTAATTATCTAAATCTTCCTTCTTATAACCTATCGGTTCTTTTTTGAAAAGCAATTCGTATAAACCTGGCGTGCCTGTGTACGTTATTCCTCCCACTTTAATGTCCTTTCCAATAATTTCTACAGGTATCTGTGTTAAACCAAAAGAAAACTTATCCGTTTCGAGGTCATGAACTATTCCGTAATAATGGTCAAATTTATGTTGTGTATCTTTCACACCCTCATCAATATATGATCTGGGTAATTCATGAAAATCTGCTAAGTAATCTTTATATGATGGTGTACCAACATAGGTTTGAATTGTTTTTCTAGTTTGTTCCAATATGTCTGACAAGTTTAAATTTGTTGTTGTGTCACTAGAAGGATCTGAAGTTTCTGCTATAACAGTTGATGACAATGGTTGTACTACAGGAGAGGAAGAAGTGATACTACTGTCATTTAAAAATGTTGGTAGTTCTGTAGGGAGTAACGGAGTTTTTCCTGTTTTCTGAATATTTTTCGTCGGAGTTGATGTTTTATAAAGCTTTGTAGGTGTTTTGAATTCTTCATACTTTGAAACTCTTTCTTCTTTTAAATCGAATGGTTCGGATTTACCAATACTTGAAATTAGCTGTTTAAGTGGTTGTGTTATTGGTCTATAAGTTTGTTCTAATTCGGACTGAGCAGTAGAAGTAGCTAATTTCAAGCTTTGATATTTCTGCTTCACGGCTTGTCTCGATTTTATTAATTCTCGAGCTAAACGTTTATCCATGCTGTACAAGTTTTAAATGAAATAAAACTGCAAATTTTTTACTTTTATAAATATATAAAGGAATCGAATTTACTCCTATATCTGCCGTGATTTACTTCACAATCTTTGTCAATTACAAGAAAGCCATATGGATCCATCCAACAGTTAGCACAAATATTTTTAAACTGATCAAATGTCATATCCAATATACAGTGGTCATTATATATATGTTTTAAACTCAAACAGTCCTGTTTAAATAAAATTAATAAGTTTGCATTTTCTCGAATTAGACGTTTAAGGATTGAGGAATATCCTTGAAAAATAAAAAAACAATCGGTGTTTCTATGCCTTCCATGCGTGAAATAGTCCCTAATAATAGATTGATTATGACAAGGAATATCATCAAAAATGATAACGGAATTTGGCTTTATCTCATGAGGTGAAATAATGTTCTCATCGCTATCATATTCAAAGTATCCAATTTCTTTCATAGGCTTTAACAACTTCCTTAAATATTCATATTTTGGTTGATCTAATGACTTTGAATAAACATAGACATTTTCAAACCTAATTCCATTAGGATGCTCGAGCAGTGTAAGCATAACGTTGGTTTTACCGCTACCACTGCAACCAACTATAAGCCCTCTTTTTGAACCACCGCAAAATAAGTCACCATGTTTTCTCAACTGTTTACTTAAAATTTTTTCGTCATGATTATTTACTGGTAATGAGAATTTTTGTTTTTCAATCCTCATTCTTAATCACACTAGTAAATATTTTTAGCTGTAAAAGTATTTATACCAGAAAAATGTCAATGTGTTTTTAGTATAAAAAGAACTTCAATGACTGTGGGTCGTCATAAGTTGAAAAAAACTATTAAAAGACGTAATAGAAAAGGCTCTGGTTTAGTAAATAAATTAATTAGTAAATTACCTTTCGAAGTTCATATACCAGGATATAATTATTGTGGTCCCGGCACCAACTTGGAAAAAAGATTAACTAGAGGTGACGTTGGTGTAAATCCATTGGATTCCGCTTGCAAAGAACATGATATATCTTACTCTCAGACTGAAGATTTATCAAAAAGACACATATCTGACCAAATATTAGAAAAAAAAGCCTGGGATAGGGTAAAAGCTAAAGATTCTTCTATTGGTGAAAAAATTGCAGCTTTAAGTGTTGCAGGAATAATGAAGGGTAAAAGAAAGTTCGGTTTGGGATTAAAAAATACAAAAGGGGGTAAACTTAAATTGAGAAAAAAACGTATCATTCGAACACCCAAAAAAATTGGAGGATTTCTACCTCTTTTGTTTCCCATTCTTGGCGCCCTGGGTGCACTAGGTGGAGGCGCGGCAGGAATTGCTAAGGCAGTAAATGATGCTAAAGCAGCTAAACAACAACTAGAAGAAATACATAGACATAATATTGCAATGGAAAATGCTTCTAAAGAAGGTAAAGGATTATATATTAGACCATATAAAGGAAAGGGACTATTTATTAGACCTTATAAAGGAGGATCCGTCAAAATGAAAGCAATCAGACAAAAAAAAACTCAAAATAAGTTTTCCAAAAAGAGCACTTACGAACAATGATATTATTAAATATGTAAAGCTGTTAAAAATAACTGGCTTTAGAGGTGTTTTTATGCTCGATGAACTTCCAAAAAAAATTAATCTGAAAGAATGTGGTATTGTAAATTTGGATAAAAAACAAAATAAAGGATCTCATTGGACTGCTTATATTAAAAATAACAAAAATGTAATATATTTTGATAGTTATGGAAATTTAAAACCACCTTTAGAACTTCTCAAATATTTTAATTCGAATGGCAAAGTGGATGTATTTTATACTTATGAAAATAAACAAAAATTTAATTCATATAACTGTGGTCAACTATCCCTAAAATTTTTGCAAAAAAATATATAAACTCATTATTTATTGTAATATCTCATTCATAAATAAACTGCAATGTCTACCACAATTGCCATATCAGGAAACAGTTCTGTTTTGTCTGCTGATTTTAATCCGCCCATATATTTAGAGGATGAAAAACAATATTACCTGGGTTTAGCTGATTTTGAAACGTTTATGACTATCCCCAATATAAAAGAAGGATATAATAAATTTTATATAGATAATAAAGTAATTGTTATTCCCGACGGAACTTATGACATTACAGATATAGAAACATACATAAGAGAAAGTATAGAAGATTTATTTCCGAATGAAAAAATTTTTTTTCTTTTAAAAGCAAATGTTAATACTCTAAAAACTTTTTTAATGTGTAGTAGAATAATTGATTTTACCAAGGAAGATTCGATAGGAAAAATGTTGGGTTTTAATAGCAGGATACTAGAAGCTATGAAAGAGGAAGAATCAGATAATGTTGCAAAAATAACTAAGGTGAATGCTATTTGTATTGACTGTAATATTTGTGTCGGTTCTTACAATAATGGTAAACCTGTTCATATTATTCACCAGTTTTATCCAACTGTAGCTCCAGGGTATAAAATAGTTGAATCTCCTTTGCCCATTTTGTATTTTCCAGTTAGCGTCAAAGCAATTAACAATATAACAGTTAAAATAGTTGATCAAGACGGAGAACTTATCAGTTTTAGAGGAGAAACTATAACAGTAAGGTTGCATTTACAAACAAGTGAAATATAAAATGGTTGTTAGATATAATAGAGCCCTTGGGATGAGACTTGCCCCTACCACTATCAACAAAGTAAAAACTTATAAAAAGAAAAAGCCTAAACAACAGTTCAGTATCAAATCCAACACCAACAAGTTAAGACGAGATAATCGTAAATTTCTCACATCCTTGGGTTTCACTGTTTTAAAATAATGAACATATTAAACGTAAACGAAAAGCTTTATGTAGACAATTCCATCGTCAGTTCTGAGCTTCACACATATCAACCATATATTTCTTCAAAATTCGATTACAATGATGAAATAAGGATCCCAATTCAAGAACTCGATGCTTACACTCTACCATCAGATAGTTTACTTTATATCGAAGGAAAATTAACTAATACAGAAGGTAAATATAAGAAAGAATTGCTATTTATTAACAATGGTATAGCCTTTTTGTTCAGAGAAATCCGCTATGAACTAAACGGAATTACTATAGATTCAATAAGAAATGTTGGATTAGCATCAACCTTAAAAAGCTACCTTTCTCACAATACCAACGAAAGTTTAAAACTGGAAAATGCAGGTTGGTTTCCACATCGGAAAGAAGGTGATACAATTTTAGTTGATAATGATGGAAAATTCTCCGTATCCATACCACTAAAAATGCTTTTAGGATTTTTTGAAGATTACAGAAAAATTATTATGAATATGAAACAGGAATTGGTTCTTATTAGATCAACTGATGATTTAGATGGTGTTATTTTCAAAGAAGATCCGGCACACCTTGTTACTGCTCCTGACACTCCATTGGTTACTTTCGATAAAATTTATTGGAAAGTTCCTCACATTTTAGTTGATATGCCACAACAACTTGCTCTATCAAAAATATTAGAATCAAATAAAGATATATTGATAGGATTCAGGAGTTGGGAACTTGTTGAATATTCTTCTCTAACCGAAACAACCCGTCACACATGGCCGGTAAAAACAACTAGTAAACTAGAAGCTCCTCGTCATGTTGTGATTGGCTTTCAAGAAAACAGAAAAGGGAAAATTGTTAAAGATATGAGTAAATTTGACAATATTACCTTGTCAAATATTAGAGTATATTTAAATTCTGAAAGATATCCTTATCACGATTTGTACTTAAATTTCGAAGAAAACAAATTTTCTGCTTTATACGAAATGTTTGCCAACTTTAGACAGTCTTACTATGGTGTTCCAAATGAACCCATTTTTAATCCTGAACAATTCAAAAACATTAGTCCTATTACACATATTGATTGCTCCCATCAAAAAGAAACAATTCAAACGGGATCCGTAGTAATGAGAATTGAATTTGAGACACACAATGCAATTAAAAAAGATACTTCTGCTTATTGTCTTATTTTACATGACAAATTATTTAGCTACAACCCTCTTACTAAAATTGTGAAACAATTATAAACTTTATCCCCACTATTTTCATATTTCGATTTAATTTAAAGAAATTTTCAAAAGCTTTTAGTTTTAGTCATGACATCAAAACTACAACTACAAATTGAAAAATTTATTTTTAAAATTAATCAACTGAAAGAAGAAATTGCAAATTATTCAAGTAAAAAAAGTCTCATTAAAAAATTTGCTGCTTTGAAAATATGAGATTGGTTATAGATATTCAAGGATTCAAGGATGAAAAAAATAAATTTATACCGAAAGAGCTTGCAGCTTTTGATGGTTATGAAATGACTCATTACATTTTTAAAAGGCCTTTTCCAATGGAGTTTCTTTCACCTGATTGTCACAAGCAGGCGGTATGGTTAACGAAAAATTATCATTGTATACATTGGAATAATGGATTTACTCCATTACATCATTTCCCAAAAATAATTGAAACACTTACGAAGAAAGCAGATTTTGTTTTTGTAAAAGGAAGCGAAAAAAAGGATTTTATACAGAAATATTCTAAAAAGCCTGTGATTGAAATAGATGAACAACCAGCGCTAAAGCTAATGGAACCAAAATGCTTCTATCATTCAAAATCACCTTGTATGTGTGCTTTGACAAATGTGTTATTTTTATATGACAATTGTTTTATGAATGAATAAAAATATAAAAAACTTAATTACCTTTTTATTTTGCATTAACCAACCATGATTGAATACAATTAATATGATACCTTAAATCTAATTTTCTAAATTCATTTAAAAGTTCATACTCATTTTTATATTTTAAATAATCATTACAAAATTTAGCGGCTAATTTACATTGTTCCATTCGATCTATATTATTAACATATGCTGACAAATCTTGTGCTTCTGCGTCTTCTTCGCCTACAATTGATAAATATTGGAAGTATGCAGCAGATATAATAAACTCTTCATACATTTCAGTAACCATTTGCTCCATTGTAAATATTATTAAATTTATTCTTCCTTTTCAATTTCTTGAAGAATAGTATCCTCGTCAAAAAATTGCTTCAAGTCTTTTAAATAGTAACCAAAGCCAATATCTTTTAGATCTTGAATAAGTTGAAAAAAATTTAATGTTTCAATGTATTTGTTGCAACAGAGGGCAGCCTTTACGAATTCCTCAGATTGATTACAATAAAAGTCTATCCACTCCGGACCACTTGCCATACAATATGAGAAATAGGTTTTTGAAAGATTACTAAATTTCTCCTCTAATAATTTAACTGCAATCAGCAACTCAGCCATTTCATTTATTTAACATAATATTTTAAATATGTAGGGGGACGTCTCTTGCGAATAGGATTAACTTTCTTTGATAATACCTGTTTTTTATCTTCGTATAATTGAAACCTCTTTTGGGTTGCAATAATAGCAGGTATAAATTGGCAATCTTCTCCTATAAATTCTATTAGGTGGCTTAATTCTCCTACAAAGTATGATTTCCCAAATGTATTGAAAAACGTAGTAAGGCTTATAATTCCTTCTAAATAATCATCACAACAGTCAATTGCTTCCAAATAATCTCGTTTCAGTGGATAAAACAGCTTGGTGTATTCATCTTTCGAAATCACTTCAAAGAAATTGAGATATTTAACTTTTAACTGTCTGATAGTTGTAGTTAATTTTTCGCGATTACACATAATTCACTTATTACTTGACACATTTTTTCTTTTTGTTTTATACAAAATTGGTGGAAAAATTCAAAAATAACTTTTTACGCAACTCGAGCACAGCTTAGTAAATGTGCCTCGGCATACTAAAATGATCATGATGCACCTATTTATAAGACTTAAGAATGCAAAATCAAATGTGGGAGAACAAAGAGAAAAAATTAAAAATATGATGCGAATGAGAATAAAAGGGGAGGAAGTTAAGAATGAGGGACATGAGAGAGAGGAAGAGGAGGAGGAGGAGGCGCTCCCATATTATAACTACTTTCCCTTTTACGAGTGAAGTAAAAAGTAATTAACATGGCTGCCTAGATTTATTTCAAGCGCCAGTGGCGTATAGAAAGGGGGGAGGGTTTGAAGGTTAAACCCCCTTCCATAACCACTTATATTAAAGCTAAAATGATAGAAATAGTATAAAGTAAGACCCTTTTTTTCGAAATTGGAGAATAAAACTTCCCCAGAGTCAGTTTTATCTACCAACTAAAATAGAGCAATGACTTTTTTTTGGTTGTTTATATTATTTACGCTCAATTAGGTAAAGTTAGTGTTCAGTCGGATGGTAATTCCAATTTGATTCCGTTCTAAGTTGAAAGTACTTCTTTTTAATAATCCACTCTTTTTTTTAGATTGGATGATGTTATAAATATGCCTAACAAAGCATTTCAAGCAGCTACGGGCCTAGTGGGATTAGCAGTAGTAACAGCTGTTTCGGCTATTTGTGCCATGATTTTATTTTTCTTCTGCCACTCAACAACCGTGTTTCATGTATGTGGATGGATGCAGCTTATTTCAGGTTAGAATCTGAATATATACAATGCTCTATTAAAAATGGTGGTGCAATACCAGCACTATTTTTTCAGTCACTTAAATGTAAATTAAAGAATTGTATAGGACATTTTTGTAAACAGCTGACATTACAGTGGCCATGAATTTTAATATACAAGTTTTATAACCTATTGCATTATCTGAAAATCTAGACATAATCTGCTTATAGCTAGAATATTTAAATAACCAGTGAAATTGACCAATTTGTGTAGATTATAAAATGCTTAATATTTTATTTAAGTAAATTGATTGGAAAATATAGGCGAAGCAGTGCTTCCCCCACGTCCCCTGGCGAGCCGCCACTGCATGATACAGGGTGTTACATAAAATTCTAGAAACCATGTGATGTTATGTCAGATTCACATGTTAATCATAATAATTCCTCAAAGGCTGATACAATTCTATTAATATAATACTAATATACCAGATGTTTGATAAATAGTTCCTTTTTTCGTTCTAATAATTTCAATAATATCGATTATACAGGGTGATTCACGTTGAGTGTCCTATTAAAAGTTCTGGAGAACTATAAAAGGGATTTTTTTCAAATTCGGCATACGGACATAATAGGTAATAATCTATATTTTAAAAATATTTTGGCAAGTGAAGCGTTGCCACATCTCTCCGAAACCAATAGCAACATTGAAATTTCAAATAGAACACCCTATATTTTATTGCAGTTTCTGATTCTACGAACGATTTTAAGTAATCATTGTTAACATCTTCCTATACTTATCTCCTACCATTTTCTCTAAAAAAATTAATTTATGATTTTTTTTTAGAAAATCACCACGTTAGTAAAATTCCATATTTACCTGCGTAAGCGAGATAATTACTAGATTTTTTTCTGAGTTAGAGAATGCATATATTTAAAATAACTATATGTTAGAATAGCGATATATCATACATGGTGTCGTATAAAAAGGGCATTTTTATCGAAATTTAGTAATGGTGAAAACTCATTTATTTTAAATACAACACTCTGTATTTTATGGTATCTTCGAATAAACCAATACCTTACCTACAATATTTCCATATATGTTCCTATACCCATCGCCCACCATTTTTTAGATATGAGCCCACTTTGAATATTTTCCTGTTTTCAAAGACTACTGTAACAAAACCACCCGCTTAACGAATAACTTAGCTTGGTAGGCCATCGAAGGTTTTGTTTACTTCTTCCTGACATCTTTTTGACATTAACAGATAGTTTTCAATTGATGCTCCGTAAAAATGGAAAACGCAATTGAATATTCCAATATTGATATTTTAAATTTATTTTACATTCATGGAGAGTGTAACAAAGTTATTTCAAGAACCTGCAGAAAATTTAACGAGATGTATCCTCATTTGCCTCCTATGCACAGGAAAAAAATTTGAAGGTACTAAATGCAATAATAGTTTTTATTTCCTTAAAAATCAATTTATGTTGTTGAAACAACAGGAGGTTGTCAGTATTAACATGCATAACATAATATTTTGATGATGGTCCTTGGAATCTGATTATACACATTAATACTGACATCCTCTCGTTTGGTACAATTCTTTCGTACGTGTACACAGCATTTTAGGCTTTCTATTTATTTTGCCTTCATATTTCAGATATGAAGCAAATTTTAAAAATCACGGCAAAATTATAAAACATAGATCATACACAAAACTACAAACTGATAATGAAGGCAATGAAATAATTGTACTTGGATATTTTAACGTTAACCCTCAAGCATCAATTAGAAGTGCTGAAATAGATCTAGGACTTTCATATTCAACAATTCAACGTATTCTAAGCAAACATAACATTCAACCATTTAAATTTATCACCCAGCAAGGCCTTTTACCAGAAGATTTTCAGAGACGTACTGAATTTTGCGAAATAGTTCTAACTAAAATTGAGGAAGACCCACTCTTTTGAAAAAAATTATCTGGACTGACGAGTCGAAATTTACGAGGGAAGGGATATTTAATAGACGAAATAGTCATTTTTGGGCGACTGAAAACCCAAAATTGGTTATAGAACGAAGATTTCAGTTTCAATTCGGGTTTAATGTTTTTTGCTTACTGATGGACAATAAATTTGCTTATTGTATCTACGATGAAAATTTAACTTCGAATAAATATCTGGATATTTTAAGAACTACAGTTAATGAGTTTTTGGATGAGTTACCACTGCAGTTATTGATTTCTTGCTGGTACCAATTGGATGGGGCTCCTGCACATTGCAGCAATGAAGTGAGTCAAGAATTATATGGAATGTTCGAAGATAGGTGGTTCAGACGTTTGGGACCATGGGATTGGCCACCTCGGTCTCCGGACCTAACTCCCCTAGATTCTTACCTTTGGGGAACCATCAAAGAGCGAGTGTATGTAGGAAATCCAATACAAAATCTCCAGGATCTGGAAAATCGAGTACGTCGAGCTTTTGACGAATTAAATCCTGAGGAAATACGAAGAGCCACAACAAGAAACCAATTGACATGTTTGCACGAATGCCTTAATGCGAATGGTGGCCATTTTAAGCAATTTAACAATTAGTTATCTTTCTTTTGCTAAAAATTAACGATTATGTATTATTTGTTTGTTTAATTATCACTTATAATATCTAACACCTTTAGGTTACAAATTGTATTTAAAAAAATACATTTTGGATTATTCACCGTATTTAAAACTGTCTGTTTATTTCAAATATTTGTCAGTACGAGGTAAATAAAACCTTACGTGGCCTAACTAGTTAAGTGATTCGCTAAGCAGGTGCCGAGGCGGGTGCTTTTGTTGTGGATGGTCTTTGAAAACAGGAAAATATTCAAAGTTGGCTCGTATCTAAAAAATGGTGAGAGATGGGTATAGGAACATATATGGAAATATTGTAGGTAAGGTATTGGTTTATTCGAAGATACCATAAAATACAGGGTGTTGTTTTTAAAATAAATGAGTTTTCACCATTACTAAATTTCGATAAAAATGCCCTTTTTGTAGGACACCCTGTATGATATATCGCTATTCTAACATATAGTTATTTTAAATATATGCACTCTCTAACCCAGAAAAAAAATCTAGTAATTATCTCGCTTACGCAGGTAAATATGAAATTTTATTAACGTGGTAATTTTCTAAAAAAAAATCATAAATTAATTTTTTTAGAGAAAATGGTAGGAGATAGAGTATAGGAAGATGTTAACAAAAGTTACTTAAAATCATGCGTAGAATCAGAAACTGCAATAAAATATAGGGTGTTCTATTTGAAATTTCAATGTTGCTATTGGTTTCGGAGAGATGTGGCAACGCTGCACTTGCGAAAATATTTTTAAAATATAGATTATTACCTATTATGTCCGTATGCCTAATTTGAAAAAAAACCCTTTTTATAGTTCTCCAGAACTTTTAATAGGACACTCAACGTGAATCACCCTGTATAATATATTTATTACGTCGTTTAAATAAAGAAAACTGTTAAATAAGTGTGGAAAAATTAAAAGTTAGATGACTACATGTCTAACCTATTTATTAGGTATTCTTACATTTAGTTAATACATATACAGTGGGTCTCTTTTTATTATTTGATCTAGTCATGATTCAAATTGCAAACTCTATTACCAGACTAATGCTCTTTTGTGGTGTTTGGTGATTAAACATTTTAAGATGGCGGCTGGCAGCCATCTTCAAAAAAATTAATAGAAAAAGGTATCGAATAGCACATCTTTTGAAAGGTCTTCGTAATCCAAATATATCCTCGAATTATGGAGACATCAAAATAACACAATTTAAAATGGCGGTCATTCGTAAATGTTTCAAAACCTAAAAATAGAAAGAATAAAAATTCTTAAAAACTTGAGGTATTTTATTCCTCACATGATTCTTAATTAATATTTTTTTATGAGAGCGGGTGTTAAATCTTATACTTTTTTTATTTACAGGGTCCTTCCTTATAAAACCCACCGTAAATCTACATTTATATTTTTTTAGGTTCTGCCACATAACGAGTTACCGCCGTTTCGAATTGTAATTATAATGACCGCATATTTTGATGAAAAAATTAGGTGAATCTGACGTGACCATAACACCATAGTTAGTTTAGAATTTTATGAAACCCCATGTATTATTTTATTTTTAATTAGCGAGTACTTAAATCGCCTGAGTACCTCTTTATAAACCACGTTTGTTGTTGCATTCTCTGGCTGTAAAATAGCCAAGCAATTATGCGAACTTACTCTAGAGCAGCCATGTCAAACTCAAAGTCACTGGTGGGCCAAAAGCATGAAGACCATCGACTAGGTGGGCCGCAAAACCTTATCTTAAAGAAGACAAACTATTGAAAATCTTGAGAAAAAGTGCTATTATAGGACAAGCCTGTATATTAAATTTCCAATAAAAAGGACATTGCAAAAAACTACAAACATTAAATTCTTTTGCCAGATATTTGACATCTTTTGTCTTTAATTAAGTTGTCTATTTGTAGCCCGAATTTATCGGCGGAAATAACTTTTAAAACTGTATCCAAGTGTGCGTCCTTCAATCGCGATCTTGCGGGAGATTTGTTTCCTTTCACCAAAGAAAATAGTTGTTCAGACTTATAGGTACTTCCAAACATTGACAGGATTTTACATGCAAATTTTCTCATTTCTTGGTATTGAACAGGCAAGTACTAAAATTCGAATGTACCAACACTATCAAATTTTTGTTTTAAATGGGTCTGACACTGAATCTCAATTACTTCCATTTACAAGGGAGGGGGAACTTTATCAATATCGATAGTGAAAAGACCAGTAAATAGAGAAAAATTGTTTTCTTGGGTCTTAAAATCCTGGAAACGCTTCTCAAATTCTGCCAGAAGGCTTCTCATTTTTTCTGAATATATTTTGTATGATATTGGGACACTTGTGCTTTCCTGATATGCCTTACAAGTCAGAAAATGTGACAGATTATCCTCTGCTAACTGTTTTTTCCCACAACATCATCTTACACTTGGAAACTTTCACATGTTCATGCATATCTGTAATAACTTGACGTGGTTCTTGCAATTTCGTATTTAAGTCTGACAAGTGTTTTGTGATATCTACCATAAATGAAAGATCTTGTAAAAAAAGGTATATCGCATAATAAGCTGACATCTTCTCCTTTTGTTTCCATGAAAACGCGTATTTCTTCTTTGAGTTTCCAAAACCGGTCGAGTACCATAGAACACGAAAGCCATCGCACCTCTGCATAATATGGTAAACCAATGTACAGGGTGGCCCACATAAGATGACCCACTACCTTATCTCAGAATCTGTACGAGATAGGGAAAAAAGTTTTATACAAAAGTTTCTTAGGTTTATCTAGATTTTTTAAATATTATATTTTTATATATATAGGGTGTGTCATTTTGCGTTGACAGATGTCAACTTTGTTATTTTAAATGGAACACCCTGTATATTATTATGGATTTGAATAACTCTCTTAGAGACGATTTCAACGATGTATTATAAGATGGGTCTACGAGGCACCGTTTCGGAGATATTTACGATCATCTTCAATTTTTGACATACTTTCAACTTGTTGTATCTCTGGTATTTATCAACTTTTTTGTTTCATTTTTGTGCAGGAAAAAACATAATTTTATGCTTTATTGGACGTGTAGGTAAAAATATTGAAATTGAAAAAAAATGTTACAGTGTTGTCACGTTTTGCGTACCATCAGTTTTCTCAAGATTTTTAAATGCAACCCCCAATATTTTATAACGGATTTAAATAGAGCATCGAAAGACGATTTCAACGATATATTATAACATAGGTTTACAAGTCACGGTTCCCGAGTTTTGGGGATTTTCTTCAGGAATCAATTTTAATATTAAACAATTTTTACTAAAACATAATATAAACTATTAAACGTGACATGACATGAACGAAGACAACAAAATTAATATTATATGCTAAAGAATATCTAAATTAGATTTTCTAATTGCTTTGAATAATTATTACCACGCCGTTTTCCAGATCAAACGTAAAACTCTCTAAAAATCAGTTAAATACATAATGTGTATTTTTGTTAAAATAGTGTGAATCTATTTAAAAATAGTTCTTTATGTTTCCTTCCCATATACTAAATAAGCCTTATCAATGTTATGATTAGCGATTACCGAAACAGACGGCCAAGGCGACTGTGTCGATAATGGTGCCGCAAAATGTCTTTGCTTACTAATCATTTTTGTTGTTTCGTTTTTATATAGAGCGTCTGAAAGTCAGTCGAGTAATAAACGTCATCAAGCTAAGTATTGGCTTCGTGTTTTTTCTCTCACAATTATTTACCAACCTTTCCACAACCCTATCAACAATTTTAAGTAGGCTGTGCTTCAAAACCATGGAAACAAACGAAATATTATTTGCATGAAATTTGACAGCTTGGTTGCATTTCTTGATTAAATTAGTAAATTTAAGAAATAATTATGTCGAAATACACTATTCAACAACGTTTAAATTTATATGAGTGCTTCATTAGAAACAATAAGAGTCCCGCACTAGCGTTAAGGGAGTATAGAAGACTGTATCCAAATAGCAGAATTCCAAGTAAGAAAATCTTCGTAAGAATTACACGAGATCTGGAAAATGGCGTTGTGATAAACAATAAAAGAAACCGGCCTAGGACAGTTCTTACAGAAGAAAATCAACTTGATGTTCTTTTATATTTTGAGGAAAGCAATGGCATACCGCATATTAGCCGAGCAAGTATTCAGAGAACACTTAATATCAACGATTACCATCCTTTCAAATTCACTCCGGTACAAGAGCTATCCATAGCTGATTTTGACAACAGAGCTACTTTTTGCATGGATATGATGGACCGCCACTTTGATCAACCGGTTTTTGACAAAATTCTTTTCACTGACGAAGCAATTTTCAACACCGCGGGAATATTTAACCGAAAGAACTGCCACTACTGGTCAAGGCAAAATTAACATAAAATCAAAGCCATCAGAAAGCAGGGACATCAAAGTGTATATGTTTGGTGCGGAATAATAAAGGACCGAGTGATTGGGCCGGTTTTTTATGATAGGACTCTTAACGGACAGAGATACCACAGTTTGTTGCAAAATGAAATACAACCTCTTATTAATGAATTACCGGATGAAATTAAAGATGGGCATGTATTTCAACAAGACAGTGCGCCGTACCATACCGTAAGACCTGTAATTGAATGGTTAAATGAAAGATTTCCAATGTGGATTGGCAGATTTGCGTCAATACCCTGGCCAGCTCGGAATCCCGATTTAACTCCACTAGATTTTTTTTTATGGGGAAATATTAAAGACAAAGTGTATAAGAATAAAGTTAATAACGTAGACGATTTAAGGGGGAGAATAATGGAAGAGATCCATTTGATCAATGAGAGTGGAGCAGTTCGTAGGGCAATAAAAAAATTAGACATTATTTATACAACACGTATAGCACAGGAAGGTGGTTATATAGAAAATTTAATTTAAGCAATGTTTATTTTTTTGTCTTTGTTCTTGTTATGTCATGTTTAATAGTTTATGTTATGTTTAGTAAAAATTGTTTAATATTAAAATTGATTCCTGAAGAAAATCCCCAAAACTCGGGAACCGTGACTTGTAAACCTATGTTATAATATATCGTTGAAATCGTCTTTCGATGCTCTATTTAAATCCGTTATAAA
Organism: Kuschelorhynchus macadamiae; assembly: GCA_030620095.1. Classification (NCBI taxonomy): domain Eukaryota; kingdom Metazoa; phylum Arthropoda; class Insecta; order Coleoptera; family Curculionidae; genus Kuschelorhynchus; species Kuschelorhynchus macadamiae. The sequence continues at coordinate 61,275 of JAUTXW010004918.1, forward strand.
ATATAGGGGGTTGCATTTAAAAATCTTGAGAAAACTGATGGTGCGCAAAACGTGACAACACTGTAACATTTTTTTTCAATTTCAATATTTTTACCTACACGTCCAATAAAGTATAAAATTATGTTTTTTCCTGCACAAAAATGAAACAAAAAAGTTGATAAATACCAGAGATACAACAAGTTGAAAGTATGTCAAAAATTGAAGATGATCGTAAATATCTCCGAAACGGTGCCTCGTAGACCCATCTTATAATACATCGTTGAAATCGTCTCTAAGAGAGCTATTCAAATCCATAATAATATACAGGGTGTTCCATTTAAAATAACAAAGTTGACATCTGTCAACGCAAAATGACACACCCTGTATATATAAAAATACAATATTTAAAAAATTTAGATAAACCCAAGAAACTTTTGTATAAAACTTTTTTCCCTATCTCGTACAGATTATGAGATAAGGTAGTGGGTCATCTTATGTGGGCCACCCTGTACTCACTTTTTAAATGACGTAAAAATGCAGAAAACTGTCGCTGATTAAGGCCTCGTGACCTTATGAAGTTTATAATTTTTTTCACTGACTTTAAAACCCTTTCCAACTTGATCACTTTTGAGCATAAAACTTCTTGGTGGATTATACAATGAATATGACAAAAATCTGGTTTGTCACTGCCCGTTTCTCTGATCTTTGTCTGTAATATTTTGACGATCGAAGCCATTCAGAACGGACATAAAAAAAATCACTATTACTCCAGTCATTGAAGAAGTTCCGTCTGTTGCAACGGAACACAGTTTTGACAAATCTAAGTTGCACTTTTGCAGAAGTCCATAAACAGCATTGAAAATATCCTTCCCAGATGTTGTATCATGCAATGGTACTAATTCCAGTAATTCTCCATACACATTGATACCTGTATCAACCGCGCAAACAGCAAGTTGCGCCACACCACACACATCCGTACTTTCATCACAGGCAATAGAAAATGAAATGATTTTGTTTTTATCTGATCACTTATATTGACAGCCAACTCAGTAACTCTTTCAGCGACAGTATTCCGGGACTCTGATATATTTTGAAATGCCTTCACGCTCCCGGGACTTACAATCTCCGCGGCCTTTACAAGGCACTCTTTTATAAATTCATCTTCAACAAATGGTTTTGAGTGTTTCGCGATCAACTCCGACAGTACGTAGCTCGCTTGAAGGACAGATTCATTTTCTTGGTTTGGACGTGTAAACATAAGCTGCTGATCTTTCAACCGTGATTTTAAGTTATTTAACTTTTCGTTTCTGACCATGCCTGATTACTTGTCGAACATAGTTTTATGAATATCATAGTGACGTTTTATATTATATAATTTTGGGACACCGACTGTACTAGTACAAATCAAACAAATATTTTTTTCTTTCACTTCACAGCAAAAAAACTCTAATTCCCACTTGTCTTGAAAGATTTCCTCTTACTTCCACTTGGTTTTGAAAGAGACATGTTAAAAACTGTATCTGAAATAAATTATAATAAGTACAGTTAAGTGTTGTAGCAATAAGCGCGCAATTCAACTCGAAACTCTATGGCAACTGACTCATAACTGACTAAACACTGAACTCAATCGAACTCAGCTTATATACGGATTGTGATTACTCGAGTTCTTTCCAGAATGTTCAGATTGCATCATCTGTGTTTTTGCGCGATAGAATTTCATAGAACAAGCCATATAATGTTTGGCCTTAGGTTTTAGGTTGAGTGTGTGTAGTTCATCCTCCTAAACATAGATGGCACTATGTACAATTGTACATTTTATTATACCAATCGTTTGTTTTCAAAACTGATTTGGGCCGCAGAAAAATGCTCACTGAGCCGCATGTTTGACATGGGTGCTCTAGAGCATGCGACATAAAGTTGACTATGGGAAAAACAATCGTAACGCAAGTCACCTTATCTCTACTTAAGTATTGCCCTTGAGCTTTGTTAATTGTCATAGCGAAACAAAGCTTTAACGAAAACTGTACACGTTTCATGTGAAAAGGATAGTCTGACAGAATTAAAGGGATACGTGGTATAAAAACCGTTTTCTCCCAGACCCGTTGCCCCCACTTTTCAAGTTAACTCATGAGGAGTGTAGGAACTCGACAGGTTAATTAACCGCATTTTCTTCGTCTATAACTACATCTATTAAGTAGTTTGTTAATTGTGGAGCAATAACCCTTTCCAATAAAGCTAGATTTATTTCATCTGCTGTGCTATTTTGTGGAATTAATATAGCTCTTTCTTTAAACCAAGAAGCGGTTTTATTTTGAGAACTTTCGAGTCCACTATAAACATTTAAGGGGTAGTTTCACCCCCTTGGAAACTGAATTTCGAAGAATCCTTTCTCATCAAATCTCTGCACTCTGAAATCAAGATGTTTGCACAAGCTCAGCTTTCTACGGCAAACGGTTTGTGAAAGATCGCAAACATTAATCAGTGACCCGATTTTTTCAAAACCCTTTATAAATTTATAAAAAATCTTAAAATATGTAATAAAATAAAATAAAAATCACGTGTTCCATTGTTTTTCCGAATAACTAACCGTTTTTTAAATAAAAAATATAATATTAAAGGGGTGGTTTCAGCCCTTTGAAAACACTGTCACGGTTTTTTAAAAATTTTAAAATATGTAAAAAAATAAAATATAAAGTATATTATCCCAATTATCTAACGGTTTTTTAAATAAAATATATTATAATATTTAAGGGATGGTTTTCTTTGGACGCATTGTATGAATTTTTTAAAAATCCTAAAATATGTAAAAAAATAAATTAAAAAACTCGTGTTCAAGCGTTTTTTTGAAAAACTAACCAGTTTTTAAATAAAAACATATTGTATTATTAAGTGGTGGTTTCACCCCTTTGAACGCCCTGTATGAATTTTTAAAAATTCTAAAATATCCAAATAGATTAAAAAAACGTACTCAAGCGTTTCTATCTAATTCGGCCTTTTTCAAGCGGTTTGAGCTGGAGCGCGATAAAGTCTTTTATATATAGTATAGATTAAATATTAAACATTTAATGAAAATATTCGGTCGATAATTAAAATTTCAATTTTAGGGAATATTTAAATTTTCCAAGTGATGATCCTGATTTTTAGATAATATAATGCGTTACAAAACTTGTGTATTAAAATTCATGGCCAGTCTAATGTCACTAAAACTGTCGTTACAATTATTAATTTTCATTTAATTTTGATAAACATTTCAAAATTTCCTCAAAATCTCACTGTTCGTTTGAATGTAATGCAGCTTTTAATAAAAATTGGAATTTTTGTAGGTGCAGCCGAATATGAAAAAAAAAACCCAATTTTGTCTGAAACCATGGATAAGTTTATTACTACTAATACATACATTTTATAAATATAAATTTAAATGTATTAAGTAATTAAAATGAAAAAAAAGGATTAATTTGTGGCCATGAGAGCTTTTGATCAGGAGGTCGAGAACTATAACATTAAATTCTCAGAGATATTAACTGAAAACCATAAAAAATGTGCGGGGTCCTTTGGTGTAATGTATTTGACTTTAACTTTATCTATAAACATAAAAGAATAACTATTTGCAGATGATACAATTATTTATTTTGCTGAAAATCCTGCCAAATTTATAGTATGTATGTATATATATATATATATATATATATATATATATATATATATAGATACTAAAATCAATAAAAATGCGCTTTCACACACCTTTATCAAAAGTTCTTGGCCGGAAAAGATATATGTAGAATAGCAGAAATATATAATTTCTGTGCCTACAAGAAGAATTGCTTTCGATTATGTCACAGGGTACCCTCCTGCGATAATGATTTCTTGGCCTCTACATATCTGTGAGGGAGATATTAAATAACAGATTGCTCGATATGACAAAAAATATCGTACTGAAATAGTACTACATGCTAAGTATAACACTTAGCGCCACCTATTGGGGCTCCGGTGGGGCTGCAAACCCATAGGAATTTCACCCCCATACGGAGAGTAGATACTAAAATCAATAAAAATGCGCTTTCACAACCTGTCAAAATGCCAGATAAATAGCAGAAATATATAATTTCTCAGGTGCAAAACGGCCTACAAGAAGCGCGACCCTCCTGCGATGATTTCTGGGCCTTTACCCTCATCAGGCAGGCTTGATCTGAAATAACAGATCGATAGTCAACAAAAGTCTTTTATATATTAGTCCGGCTGCAAACCCATAGGAATTTGGCAAAGTATGCATTAAATTATTAAAGCTGCATTTAATGAAAATATTTGGCAAAGTCTAGATAATTAAAATGTGTCAATTGGCCGGAAAAGATATATGGGAATATATTAAATTTCCAGCGAAAAGTGACGATCCTGATTTTTAGATAATATAACGCGTTACAAAACTTGTGTAACATTAAAGTCCGGCTGCAAACCCGAATTTGGGCCAGATACTAAAATCTAAAAATGTCACACACCTAAAACTGTGCGTTACAATTATTTAATTTTCAGGGAGATCTTAACAATTTATGACAAAATCGAAAACGAAATATCGTACTGAAAAGTACTACATGCTAAGTATCTCAGATCATCTTCAGATCTCCCTGGGTACAAGCCTGCCTGATGAGGGTAAAGGCCCAGAAATCATGATCGCAGGAGGGTACCCTGTGACATAATCGAAAGCAATTCTTCTTGTAGGCCGTTTTGCACCTGCAGAAATTATATATTTCTGCTATTCTACATATATCTTTTCCGGCCAAGAACTTTTGATAAAGGTGTGTGAAAGCGCATTTTTATTGATTTTAGTATCTACTCTCCGTATGATGGTGCTAGTGCATACTTTGCCAAATTCCTATGGGTTTGCAGCCGGAAACCACCGGAGCCCCAATAAAGTGTTAACTTAGCATGTAACTATTTCAGTACGATAGACGTTTCGTTTTCGATTTTGTCATATCGAGCAATCTGTTATTTCAGATCTCCCTGGGTACAAGCCTGCCTGATGAGGGTAAAGGCCCAGAAATCAAAAACCCTGTGACATAATCGAAAGCAATTCTTCTTGTAGGCCGTTTTGCACCTGCAGAAATTATATATTTCTGCTATTCTACATATATCTTTTCCGGCCAAGAACTTTTGATAAAGGTGTGTGAAAGCGCATTTTTATTGATTTTAGTATCTACTCTCCGTATGATGGTGCTAGTGCATACTTTGCCAAATTCCTATGGGTTTGCAGCCGGAAACCACCGGAGCCCCAATAGGTGGCGCTAAGTGTTATACTTAGCATGTAGTACTATTTCAGTATAGACGTTTCGTTTTCGATTTTGTCATATCGAGCAATCTGTTAAATCTCCCTGGGTACAAGCCTGCCTGATGAGGGTAAAGGCCCAGAAATCATGATCGCAGGAGGGTACCCTGTGACATAATCGAAAGCAAAAATGCAGAAATTATAAATATATCTTTTCCGGCCAAGAACTTTTGATAAAGGTGTGTGAAAGCGCATTTTTTTGATTTTGGCCTCCGTATGATGGTGCTAGCTTTGCCAAATTCCTATGGGTTTGCAGCCGGAAACCACCGGAGCCCCAATAGGTGGCGCTAAGTGTTATACTTATAGTACTATTTAGTACGATAGACGTTTCGTTTTCGAGATATCGAGCAATCTGTTATTTCAGAACAAGCCTGCCTGATGAGGGTAAAGGCCCAGAAATCATGATCGCAGGAGGGTACCCTGTGACATAATCGAAAGCAATTCTTCTTGTAGGCCGTTTTGCACCTGCAGAAATTATATATGCTATTCTACATATATCTTTTGAACTTTTGATAAAGGTGTTAACATTTTTATTGATTTTTATCTATATGAACATAAAAGAATAACTATTTGCAGCATGTATACAATTATTTATTTTGCTGAAAATCCTGCCCAGAAAATTTATAGGCCGTTTTGCACCTGCAGAAATTATATATGCTATTCATATATATATATATATATATATATATATATATATATATATATATATATATATATATATATATATATATATATATATATATATATATATACAGGGTGATTCATGAGGAAATGTCAATACTTCAGGTACATATTCAGGACCAAAAAATTAACATAAAAGTCTATATAAATAAGTGTCAGCAAGGCCTTAGTTCTCGAGATACAGGGTGTTAAAGTTTTTATTTAATTTTGCTATTTTTTAAATAAAATCTATGATAATGTAAATAATGGAGTGAAAATTGATTTTTTTGTATGGAATCTAATTTTTACTTGTAGAACAATTTTCGAACAATCACAACTTTTTGGTACAGTCTTGTATTACATTTTTGAGTAAAACAAATTATTCGCTTGCCATTTCTACGTCAAAAAGGTATACCTGTTAAAAGTGGATACGAGCAACCGTTTTCGAGATATTTGGATTTAAAACAATTTCGGCGCATGTAATTTTTTATCGCAAAATTTTAAAAGTTAGTTATTTTGTCCAAATTTAAACGCATCTTGGCACAAAAGCTTTGAAATGAAAGACTAACACATTTTGTGAGGTGTGTATTCAGTGCCTCAGACATAATCTAAACAAAAGATATTTAATTTTTATTAAAATTGTTATTATTAAGTTGTTTTTAATAAAATCTAGGTTACGTTTTATAATTTTCAAAAATTCCACCATTTGCTTCTAAACACAGGTCAGCTCTATGGTGTACAGCTCGGGTTGCTCTGTGGATACATTCGGGCGCATTTCTTAGTGTTTGTGATGCGTTTGTTATCCGATCCAATAATGCTTCTCTTGTGTTTACTTTAGTGGAATATACCAGTGATTTGAACCATCCCCAAAGACAATAATCCAAAGGATTAAGGTCTGGCGATCTAGGTGGCTAATTAAACGGACCTCCCCGACCAATCCATCGGTTTGGAAAGTTTTGGTTTAAAAAATCTCTTACAAGTAAACTGTAGTGTGCAGGGGCTCCATCATGCTGCAAATGCATGTTTTGTCTTACATTAAGGAGAACATCTTCTAATAGATTTCGCAAGTGATTTTCAAGAAAGTTTAAGTATTTTTCTCCTGTAAGACTACCGTCGATTATAAATGGACCAATTAAATGACCATTTAACATTCCGCACCACACATTAATGCTAAATTTATGTTAGAAATTATATTCTACTGTAGCGTGAGAATTTTCATAGGACCACCGGTGTTCATTGTGAAGATTATTTATACCATCTCGCGTGAACTGTGCTTCATTAGTGAACAAAACATACCTATACAACCTTTGATCTTCATTAATCCAGTTACAGAATTGCATTCTCAACTCAAAAATCACCCTCCTGCAAATGTTGAACCCGTTGTAAATGAAATGGGTATAAACAATTAATGTGAAGATTTCTCCAAGCAAACGAGATTGTGTAATTTGATAAGTATTTGCAATCCGCCTAATGCTTACGCTTGGATCATTTTCGACGGCATTGAGTATAGCCTCTTCTACTTTAACGTTGGGTCCCGATTCCCTTTTAGATACAATTTTCGCACTTGGAAACATCCCAAATTCTCCAGCAGTAGTGAAAACTTGTTGAAAAACTCTTCTATCTGGCCCCCTTCTATCTGGAAAACGACGCTGGTACTCCGCGACTGCTTGAATTGCGACCCCATTGCAGAAGCCATAGACGAATATCATATCTGCATATTCACGATGCGAGAATATCACAGGCATAATGACGTATTTAGATCTAAAGTTTCTTAAATGATGATTGTCAGATAATAAAAGTTATGAACAGAAATTGACAGTGACAAAATTTGATCTTATTATTAACTGACATTACTATTGCTAAGTAACAGGAAAAACGATGAGAACACCAACCAGCAGTTGTTCTGTCAGACAAGGCACACTTCTATTTTTTTACAATACATGCATACTTTATGTGAATTTGATAAAAAAAATCACATGCGCCGAAACTGTTTTAAATCCAAATATGTCGAAAACGGTTGCTCGTATCCACTTTTAACAGGTATACCTTTTTGACGTAGAAATGGCAAGGGAATAATTTGTTTTGCTCAAAAATGTAATACAAGACTGTACCAAAAAGTTGTGATTGTTCGAAGAAGTAGAAAGACATGTAGGTGGCGCCCCCTACAAGTAAGAGCAATGCTAATATTAGATTCGAATTTGTTATACCAAAAAACCCCCGTATATCAATTTTCACTCCATTATTTACATCATAGATTTTATTTAAAAAATAGGAAAATTAAATAAAAACTTTAACACCCTGTATCTCGAGAACTAAGGCCTTGCGGACACTTATTTATTTAGACTTTTATGTTTATTTTTTGGTCCTAAATATGTACCTGAAGTATTGACATTTAAAATCACCCTGTATATATATATATATATATATATATATATATATATATATATATATATATATATATATATATATATATATATATATATGTCTATATATATATATATATATATATATACCTTTGTTTAAAATTATCTAAGATTTTGTTTTCTAGGGGCTGCTATGATTGCCGGTTGTGCATTATACCCTTACGGTTGGTCAGAAGATAACGTACACAAAGTGTGCGGCACATTGTCTGATAAATACAATTTTGGAGATTGTGGAATTCGTTGGGCTTATTTGCTTGCTGCCATAGGCTGTCTAGATGCCATTATATTAGCCACGTTAGCCTTTATTCTGGCTACACGACACGTCACCTTACAAGCGGAGCCCAACTATGCTCCCGCCAGTTTATATAAAGGTAATGGATTATAGGCTTAGAGTAACAATTAAAGTAGAGATCACAATTCATTCATAAATTACGTTAGGGGTTTGCGCCAACGTGGTTCCCCTATTTTCTACATTCTATCGACCAATGTTTACGATAAAACAAGAAGTGAGGATGGCTCATGTCCAAGCCGTGGCCATTCCCGTATAAGGAAATATCATTAATCGCGAAAAAATAATCGTTCTGGGTTTTTACAGATCTTCATGTTTTTCCATTACTCTCAGTCGGTCGGTCTGTTCCGGTATAGCTAAAAAACCCACTTACTCGATTAACTTTAATTTTATTTAATTTTCCACAAAAATTACGTCTGATACAAAAAAATTTTGGTATGAATTCAATTTGGCGAAACAAAATGACGACGTGTTAAAATATTTGGTTGTACGAAAATGAAGAAATGGGCCATGCTTCATTATCGTTGAGTAAGTAAGTTTAAAAGGAAATTAGTTATTTATATATTATTAAACTTTAGTTTTTAGTTATGTTTGCCTTACGCCACTGTCATTTTGTAATTGTGACATTTAGAAAAATTATTTGTTCAGTTGTTAAAAATATCATCTTAAACCTGTAACTGTCAAGTTAGACCTTGTCTAAATTTAGACCTCTTTAGTGAATAATATTGTTAGAGTTTTAAAATATAATCAATGCTTTTAACGCGCCGTTATTGGCTTCCTACTCGTCGGATTGTATGTTTGTATGTCTAATTCAAATCTTGTAATGGATTTTTCACTACTTCCATTACCGATTATTTTCAACATTTAACCTGCATATAAAAAAAATCCAAAATGGCGGCGCCAATATGGCCGACGAATTTTGTTACTCATGTAGATTAAACTGAAAATTGGTGCCTAGGAAAATTTAAGAGTATCAGCATTTAAAAATTGAAAATAGCGGTGCCAAAATGACAATGTCGGGTCTGACAGATGATTTTAACATTTGTGGGGATTATTTAAGAATGCACAATAAAAACCAAAATGGTGGCGCCAATATAGCGAACGAATTTTGTCATTTGTACAGATTTGGTTGAAATATCAGTATCTAGAAGTATTTAAGAATGAAAGTTATGAAATTTTAGTGAATATTTGAGAATTAAAAATGGCGGCACCAACATAGCAAACTAATTTCAAAACGTTTGCAGAATCGATTCAAATTCGACATTTAGAGGTATTTAAGACTGCACATCATGAATTTGAACATTTACAAGATTCAAGATTGTAATCCCAACATTTATACAGATTTGAGAATACATATCATACATTTTTTAGTAAATATTTAAAAAATGAGAGTAGGAATGCCTAGATTGAGAGCGAATTTTAACATCTATACAGATTTATACATTTTTAGTAACACATATTCAAAATGGGGATGTCATCAATCAATCAATCCGATAAGCACTTTTTTCAGATATTTTTAAACATTTAATTAGGCCACCGTTTTAACATTTTTACCAGTTCATTCCTATGTAATATTTGATTTTTGAGCAAAATTTGAACATAATCGATGCGATATTTTTCTGCATTTGTTTTTCTGCAAAATTTGGATAAAATAGATAAGCAGTTTTTTTAGTAATATTTTTTTAACATTTCAATAGACCGTCATTTTGTTCAGCCATATTGAATTTTTACCAAAATGTTACCAGGTTATCCCCATATGACCTTTAATTTTTAACTAAAACTTGAAGTAAATAGGACAAGCAGTTCTTGAGATTTGTCGCGGACAAACATACAGACTAACCGACGGAACTCAGAAAACACGTTTCTTTGCAATTAGAACTCTTGCGAGGAAAGTAAAAAAAGCGAGCGCTATAAAATAAGAATAGAATTGCCAATTGTCATATTGTTTTTCCATGTCAATAGCTAAAATTTAAAAAATAAAAGATTTTTTTAATTTTCAATATCCGAAATCTTAAATTCTAACATGTTTACGAACACATTTTTACTTTTAATACCCAAGGAATCACCATTTAAATTCCTTTACCTCACAACACTGATATAAAAAATTAGCCCAACTCAAGTGAAAATTAAAACAAGGCGCGATATCATCCGAAACTTTATTATTTCCCCAGATTTCATCCAAAATCTAGTGAGTTTCGAAATCGCAGTATGTTTTTTTGAGCGTAAGACGCCCTTTGACTATTTTAATATAGTATAGATATATTCTATAATTATTTTAATTATCTGATAGGAAAAACTAATGTAATCGTCAAAAAAATCACCTCAGAGTCTTTCTTGTATCATTTTGCTTCTGAGGATTCTCACATGACCCCCGACTAAATAAACGTTCTATTATACTGAACCGGATCAATACGTCATGTGACCCAAAATAAGTGAATAAGGTATCTTCCATTAGACATGTCTCCTGGAAAAGGAAATCTTGCTGTTTACTTAGTGATTAAAAGAAAATTCCAAACTTAAACGGCCATTTTTTTACAAACTCACATTGCCGCACCATAGTTAGGTCAACTAAAGCTCATAGTTTCGCAATGTCCAAGATAAAGTAAATAAAACTTATTTATTAAATATTTAAAAAATCAATGATCTTCTAATGTCACCGCACTGCTTCTTGAAGTAAGGCAACATATAATTAGAAGATTGAGATATCAACAAATACACAATAATACATTAAAACACATGCAGTAGTGACGCTAAGAAAAGCTTGGTATCCAATAAGACATTTTTTAGCAAATTAATTTCTTTAATGTTAAAATGTATTGTAGTTCCACGACCCGCTATTGGTTTTTAAGCCGCTCACGTGACCTTGTAACGATCTTTACTGTAGACTATTATACTTTTTTGCTATAAGGATCCCTTGTCAATGAAAGTGGGATGGTCTAATACGTGGATTTGTCGATCGAGCTTGCCATATCTAACTCTTGTTACTGGTGTAATCTGATCTGAGGCTTTGGGTTTTTGTTTGTATTTTACTATTTTGCAATAAAAGTAATTTCTTCATACTGCTTAGAAACTAATACTGAATCTTGGCAATGGCTAAATATGTAAATAATAAACTCTATTTTTATTTTTACTCTAAGGTACAAATCATGTTACAATTTTTATAAGAATCAAAATTATACTTAGCTAGAATTTTATTAAACACAATTTATGTAGGACAGTATATCATTTTGAAACAATATGTTAATAATATTTCAATTTACTTAAGTTTGAAAAAGTACTTGTATTTCTTCACACAACTAAAATATAAACGTACATATAATCTTTATAGTTAGATACACATAATTAAGGTTAAGCAATTTTTGTATTGTTTTATTGCTTGTTTTTTCTGTAAAATCATTACGTTTTTCTTCAGTAACGCTTCTGGACGATGTGGTGAATGCGCCCCAATATTCTTGTAATTCCACTGAAAACTCAACGCGCCATCTAACGGAAAAGGCAGAACAAGGTCTGTCCGGTTAGCTAGAATACTTTTATTTTTAGACTCAAAGAGTGGTGACTATCACGACTATCAGCTGCAACTCAATTTGCCGGAGAGTTCAGTTTTAGTACTCGACAACGCTTCCTACCATAATGTAACGATTTACTATAGAGAAAAATGTTACATATTTCTTCAAGACAACAAAACAAGTAGTAATTAAGTGACTATGGGATAAAAAAAGATTGACAAAGACAGAACTTTACGCAATAAACTTTGATATTATGTTTTATTCATCATTTGAATACTATTGAGACATTTTACACAATAAAAATAGGAAAAAGAAATAAAAATAGAACAATTTTTTTGACAAATTTGATAAATGACTTAATTTCATTTTGGGTTATTATTGTTAAAGCTCTAAAAAATCAGCTGTTGGACGGAACAGCATTTTTAGAAACGAATAATTATTATGACGTTATTAAAGTTTAACTATGCCTACGCAAAGTAAAACTTTTCCGCACAGCGTGCGCAAAGTAATATAAATAAAACTTTTAGTAACAATAGGTTATTTTATGCTAAATAAGAAAGCGTAGCAATCTTAGTTTATTATACTTCACCTAAATTTATACGTAATTCCGTTTTCATGTCAACAAGAAAGAACACACCCTGTAAAACGCCGACGTCGAGTGTCAAAAATTATAAATATAATTTTAAAATAAGGAGTTCTGATGAGTTACCAGATTTTATACTGGAGGATGCAAATATTACAAGTTTAAATTTATTGCCAAATAAATCTCAACAAAAATATGAGAAACAATTTAAGAATTTTAAAAACAGGTGCCAGAACCAGGGGACAAGTAGTGTTAAGGAAAATGTGTTTTCCAATTTTGCCGACTTGTAAAAACATTCCAGCCAAGTAAGTACTCTATTAAGAAATCATGGTTCTTGGGATTAGACCGTGTCAAATTGGAATTACTATCCGACGTTTCGCCTTCGAGGCACGAGGCATCTTCAGGAATCTTTACTCCACGAGATCTGAACACTGAATGAGCTCGAAGAGATTCAGGCAGGCTTTTATACCCGACTTGTGCTCGCCGAACCGTTTATAAAAACCTGGAACCGATGCTAGAACCTTGGTTTCCTTTACATTTATGAAATGGCCAGTTATGCTGGTGTTCAGCTATAGCAGATTGAATAATTTGTTTCTTTTTAATACATCGTTCATATTCCTTAAGTCTAGTTGATATTGAGCGTCCTGTTTCTCCCACATACATTTCTCCACAGGAGCAAGGAATTTTATATACTCCTGTATGGAAAGGTACAAGATCTTTCGGGGATCGCAAGCATTGTCCAATCTTCATATGTGTATTGAAGATTGTACGTATGTTAGGACGATCTATTTTGTCTGTAGTGCCATTGTATGTAGGGAAGAACAACACTACCTAATGGTGGCTCTTTATCAATCTCTGTTGGCAGAGTTGGTTTACTATATCTTTTTAATTGAACGCGTAATATCTTTAGTGCAATAGCCATTCCCTCTGAGAGCTTCCGTCAGTTTCGATGTTTCCGATGTTAAAGAATCTTGATCAGAAATCGAAATAGCTCTGAATACTATTGAGTTAATAACCGATTTCTTTTGTGCTGGATGGTGATAAGAATTTGCGTTTAAGTATCTATTTGTATGCGTCGGTTTTCTATACACAGAATGTCCTAATGTACCATTTTCCTTCCTTTGAACACATACATCTAGAAAGAGAATTGTTCCATTAGATTCAATTTCTATCGTGAACTTGATATTATGATGTTGTTGATTAAGGTGGTCCAGAAATATGAGGAGATTATCCTGTCCATGAGGCCAAACAACAAAAGTATCATCTACATATCTAAACCAGTGCTTCGGTTTTAGTGGAGCGGATGTTAGAGCAATATCCTCAAAGGCTTCCATAAAGATATTCGCTACCACAGGTGATAGAGAGGAAGATGTAGGATGCTGCCCCTGAAGTTTGTTCATAAAAAGTTCCTTGAAAAAAGAAATAAGTAGATTTAAGACAAGCTTCCACTAGGTCTATTAAGTTCTTATCAAGATTATTATTATCCAGTATGTCCGATATAATGGAAATTGAGTTGTTGACAGGAACATTTGTGTAAAGTAATTCTACATCGAAACTTACCAAACTATCTTCGGGATCCAACTGGATTGTCTTAAGTTTTTCCACGAAATGTGTAGAGTTTTTAATAAAAGAATCTGTTTTTCCAGTAAATGGATTAAGAAAATTTGAAAGATATTTACCTAGTTTGTATGTGGGCGAGTCTATTGCACTGACGATCGGTCGAAGTGGTAAGTTGTCCTTGTGTATCTTCGGAAGACCGTAGAACCTGGGAATCTTGGAGCTGCTTGGAAGCCGAAACGTCGGATAGTAATTCCAATTTGACACGGTCTAATCCCAAGAACCATGATTTCTTAATTGACCAAAGCCGTGAAAGCTTCCGTTCTAAGTACTCCATGTTAAAAAGCGTCCTTAAAATCAAAAGAAACTTGAATTTAAGCCTATATTTCAAGCTACCATAATTTATAAAAAAGCAAGATGTAGGATACAAACCAAAAAAAGCCAAATTTTTCCATAAAAATAAATTTCAGGATTCATCAATAATATAGCTACTATTTTTGACTTGGGCGGTGCTTGTAGGAGAGAAGAGCTTTCACAGATAACAACTGGTGACATGGAGCATAAGAGAAATTTAATAATCATCAAAATTCTTGACAGTAAAAATAACACTTTTTGTAGTATCCGATGAAATAGATGAGGGATATTATTTACAACTGTATCTAAAATATACAAGTTTATGAAAAACATGTGTTCAGCCTAGGCGGTGTTTTACCCAGTATAGAAAAGGAATGGGCAATACACAATGTGTTGGAATAAATTCATTTGGAAAAAATGCCTTCAGAAATAGCTGCATATCTACAACTCACAAATCCAGAGCAGTACACGAGACATAGTTTCCTTTGATCCTTGACTACTATGTTGCCTGATTCTGTGAAAGAAATTGCTAATGTCAAGCGACTTGGGGGCTGGAAATTGAGGGTTGTCGCAGAGAGCTACATAGATGATTCCGATGTTATAAATATTAATAACAAGTAGTTATGTTTTGTATTTTTATTGTTATTACATGTTTCAAGTTGCATTAAATGAATTTTCGAAATAATGTGTACTAATTGCTTTTATTCTCGTTGTAATCAAGTCGCCCGTAGAGAAAATATTGTTCCTAACATGCGCAAAGTGTCTTTCCCGCACTTAAAGCGGGAAGGGTACTGCTTTGGCACTTGTTAGGAAAATAACTATTTTTCTAACTACTTTAGTATCCACCTGTACTTTACTTAATTAAAGAATCATTTATTTTAGGAGAAATGAATAGCGCTTTTGTTAGCGATTCGGCCAGTGTAGCGGGTTCCAGGAAATCCCTCAATATCCATCCAGTATTACTAATGCCACCAGGCCAAGACGATACTTATTCACAGTTTTCACAAAGGACAGTCCCCAGGTCAATTCATTCTGGGCATTACTCCCATCCCCATTCTTTGCACCGAAACTTTCAATTGTAAAATAAAACATAATATTGAATAAGTGTTTTTTTCAATACTGAATATATAGCTTTGTATTCACCGTCTTAAAAATTCAAATACAGTTTTAATGTTCCTAGAAATCCTTTTTTTTTCTCAAATGGATATTACGAAACAGTCATAATATTCATAATTCATATAAAGCAGCTTTTATGTAATGTACAGGGTGGTCGAAATTGGTCTGTTTTAACAGAGAAAACCTATTTCCTGACTAGATAGAGCAAAACTGACTTAGGTGTCATGGGCTCGATTTCTGAGAAATGTTTAATGGCAAAAACCGCCTGCCGATATTTTCACTGCCAACTGAGATATAGGGCGTTTTTCAATTTTCGGCCATTTTGAAAATTGTCCATAACTTTTTATTTTGCGGAATATTAACATTCTGCAAAGACATTCTAAAGGCACTTTTTTATGTGCAATCCAGTGGCGTACTCAGATTTTTTCTATAGTTGTCCGTTTTATCATAAATAGGCAAAAATATTTTTTTTTCAAATGGAAATCATAGTTGGCTATAAATTATAAAAAATGCTCGCGTTTAGCCCTTTTCATTGATATAAAGTTGTAGGTACTTATTTTCAAAAATAACGAAAATATTAGGTGTTTTTGGTTTACATCGAAGTAGGCTTTGATTTGTGATGACAATATCTCAATTATGTATTGTTAAGATTTATAGTTTGTTAGCAACTTAAACACAACTTTAAATAACACTAGCTAACGTTATTTTAATTATTTATTATTAATTTTTTTTATTTTTTTTTGTTTACATAGCAAAGTTTAAACTATGTACAGCTACAAGTGAAAATAAAAAATAATTATGAAAATCTAGGTATTTAGTTAGATAGGTTTCTGATAAATATATTTAGAGAAGTTGGTCAAATTGAGCCCCTCCCTGTTGAATACAAACTAAGCATCTTTTGCGTACCGAGTTGCAACTATTTATTAGTTCAACTGGGCTAATAGATGCAAAAGCTTGCCTAGTGGCCTCTTGCAATTCTTCTTTTGTGTGAAAGGTTCTTCCTTTAAATATCAAGTCCTTCAATCTTCCCCACAAAAAAAAATCTAAGGGAGTTAAGTCACAGGACCTAGCAGGCCAAGGTATGGGGCCCCACGTACCAATCCAATTTTCTCGAAATTCGAAGTTTAAAAGATCAGTTGTGATCCTTGCATTGTGCGGGGGACAACCATCTTGTTGATTAGATATTTTTGGCATCAGTTAAAGGTATGTCTTCCAACAAAGGGACAATATATGTGCGCAAAATATTTACATAATCATCTGCAGTTAAATTTCCATCGTAAAAATAAGATCCCACAAATCTTCCTCGGAATATCCCCACCCATATATTGAATCCACACCGACCTTGCCGGTCTTGTTGCACAACTACGTGTGGATTTTCAGTGGACCAGTGATATGAATTATATCTATTAAATATACCAGAAGTATCTACTCTGGATTCATCACTCCAAATAATATTTAATGGAAAATTCTCATTCTCCATGAATTTTTGCTCATACCACTGACAAAATCTCAATCTTTAGCGGCGTCCCCTTCACGGAGTTGATGAACTCTTCTCGTTCTGTACGGTTTGAATTTATGTTTTTTGAGTATTTTTAAAACGGTGGTCTTTGGTTATATTAGCCAATGTTCAAGAGGAGGTCGTTATATTTAGCTGCTGGATTTCCTTTTCTTCCTTTAGTTCATAATGTCTTGTTCTTAACTTTTTAAAACTTCCGTAATTTACTAAATTACTTTTTAATGTTTGATAAATTCGGTTATCCGGTTGACGTCGCTCGGGAAATGTATTAAAATATAATTCACTAGCTGCTTCAGGAACTTCGTTAGATAATATGTAACATTTTAACATATCATACTTTTCATAATTCTCAAACATATTTTGTCAGCAACTTAACACAACTTTATAAAGATAACACCAAAACGCAATAATTACACCAGACTACAGTAATCTGACAGCAATATATTCAAAATATTGAACGCGCGTCATTATTCCAAGGCCTACTTCGATGTAAACCAAAAACACCTAATATTTTCGTTATTTTTGAAAATAAGTACCTACAACTTTATATCACTGAAAAGGGCTAAACGCGAGCATTTTTTATAATTTATAGCCAACTATGATTTCCATTTGAAAAAAAAGTTTTGCCTATTTATGATAAAACGGACAACTATAGAAAAAATCTGAGTACGCCACTGGATTGCACATAAAAAAGTGCCTTTAGAATGTCTTTGCAGAATGTTAATATTCCGCAAAATAAAAAAGTTATGGACAATTTTCAAAATGGCCGAAAATTGACCAAACGCCCTATATCTCAGTTGGCAGTGAAAATATCGGCAGGCGGTTTTTGCCATTAAACATTTCTCAGAAATCGAGCCCATGACACCTAAGTCAGTTTTGCTCTATCTAGTCAGGAAATAGGTTTTCTCTGTTAAAACAGACCAATTTCGACCACCCGGTACATATACCATTCTTATTTGCAGTGGTGTAGTTGGAATGCCTTTCTGAGGGGGGGGAGCAATGATATAATTTAGAGACTAAAAAAGAAAAAAAAAGTATATGCTATAAAATAATTTTTAATTTCAGATATTTTGCTTCGGTTAATAGCTCAGCCCCCTTTGCCCCCCTTTAAATACGCCACTGCTTATTTGACTAGTATAAGCTACCAGGGAAACATATTCATGTTTAATTTTTACTGTGGCAAAAATATATTTTTTTGTATAGAATTTAGAAGCTACAAAGATCTATTGTATTAATACTCATTAAAATATAACATTCAAGGGTTGTATTTATTTGACATTTTTTTGTACTCTAACAATGTCACATTATTAAAATACATTATCAAAACTAGGTAACACCCAATGCAAAATATAAAAGACAGGAACACACACTTCAGGCTTCTGGACTTTATAAGCCAATCAATTGAGCAAAAAAACAGTGATTTGTGGTTTGTTTGTTCTAAACAACTTAATGCAAACAATCGCATTTTCTTTCGTTTTTGGCTTATATAATTAAAATTAATGAAGCAATCTCAATGGTGTAAAGAGAGGAATTGTAGAGAATAAAACTACATATAATATGATATAATTACCGCAAGTAGCACATATAATCATATATGGGCTAAAATGCTGTAATATTGGCTAATATCCCTGGCTAATTAGCTAAAATCGCTAGCCAAAATAACAGTTCTATTACAGTATAAAGACGGAAATATGGCTAAAGTGAGGAATAATAGTTTGGCTATAATGGGGTAAAAATGGCCAATTTGCAATTATTATACGGCCCTATCTTTTGATTTTATGGTTGGTTTTATTAGCTACTTTTTGACTTGAAAATCGAGCTTTTTTAACTAAATTCTGACTTGTTTATTGCCGCAATTTGAGTAGCATTTTTTCTGAAATTTACCTAAATAATTTCTTATTTTTTGCCTTCATTTATATAATAAATCATCAATTGTTTCAAATTATGTAGAAATAGTATTGACAAAGCCAATCAGTGTAAGAATTTATGAGCCAAGAGGAAATGCAAAGATAACAAATCATGGTTTGACGGTTGGTAGGGACAAAAAACACTTGCGAAGGAACTTTTACTGTTAAAAGAATCTAAGATAGGCACGTAAAACACGCGCCCCTTCTTTCGATTTCTACAAATATTTTCTTTTTTTTATTTTTTTGTTTTGAAATGTATTTTACTAAGAAAATTGATTAAAGGATTCATGAAGTAAAAAAACATGCATCAAAATACGTATTTATAGGTAGAAAAAATATGTTTGTTTAAAGTGGTCAAGTAATGGCTGCTGGGAAATTAGTTTAATTTTAATTTCAATCATGGCTGATCATAAAAAGCTTTGGGCTATTTTTTAAGCAAATATTCCCTGAAATTTGCCACTTTGTAAGCAAATATTTATCAAATGGCAATAATTTTCAAATGTAGCATCAATTACTAAAAATTTGCCAATAAAAATGCCTACTTGGTTTGCCTTTAGTATTCGCTAAAAAATGGTTAAGTTAAGACCCAGGAGCCAGCGTAACAAAATTAAAGGACGATTACCCCAAGACGGCGTTTTTCTATGATATGTTGTGGAATATTTAATATTTTTATTAAACATTTTGTATGGTAAATAATTTATATTTCGTTTTTCTAAATATATCTTCATTTTGGTTAAGTATAGTTTTATAGGTTATAAAGGTAAATTTGAAAATGTGGCATATTTTGGTAATATTAAAGCAAAAATAAGCGAAATAAAAGTATCCAATTTTAGTTTAACTTTCAAACAAAAATATGATAAGTCCTAACACGGGAACCTGTGGTGGACGATACATCAAAATACAAGAGTTCTAACCACACTACACCACAACTTGTTACGTTCTGGACACGCGTTTCGCTAAACAAGTTAGCATCATCAGCAGATGATATAAACTAAAGTAACTTATCCTAACCGAGACTATTTATAGGTAAATGTGGTCACACTTGGTTGCGCCCGACTGCACCGTTGTCAAGTAAACAATAGAGGGGACTATAGGGAATAGGCTCTCTGTCTTTATTTAGTGCTTTCTTACCACATTTAACTATTTCTATACTCTAAAATGCATCCAATAATCTATTATTAGATACATTTTTAATGAGCTTAAGATTATTTATTCCTATTTGGTGATTGTTTTCTAAAGCATGTTGGGCAACGTTTGACTTTTCTGTTCTTCCGTATCCTAAATGTGCCATGTGTTCTTTAAAACGAATGTTTATGGAGCGTTTAGTTTGCCCAACATATTTTAGATCGCAGTCATTACAGCTAATTTCATAGATGCCACTCCTCTCCTTCAAGTCGACTTTGTCTTTAGGATTTCTAAGGAGATTTTTCAAACTGTTCTCCCTTTTGTAGGCTACTCTAAAAATTTTAAATACTTTTTCTAGACCTCTCGTATATCTGGGATCATATGGGATTACTATGAATTTATTGGGAGCCTCAGGTGTTTGAAGAGTAGTGGCATCTTTTAACATTTTCTTATGCTTATGTCTATTTACTAATTTATGTACAAAATTACCATTATATCCACTAATTTTAGCTATATTTTTAATCCGATTCATTTTATTGTTAAAACGTTCTTTACTTAATTGAAAATTGACTAACCTGTGAGTTAAGAAATGGAATGCTGTCATTTCGTGTTGACGGCAACGAAATGAGTCGAATGTTATATACCTTTCAGTATTAGTAAATTTGATTGTGTCAGCCGATACTCGGTGGAAATCCATAATAATATGATGTAAAATGTAAAAAACAAACACTATTTTTTACAAACACTTCCACTATATTTAATTTAACAACGTGACATGTTTCACTACACCGTAGCTTCTACGGACGTTACATCTCGAATGCAAATTGCGTTGCCCAACATGCTTTAGAAAACAATCACCAAATAGGAATAAATAATCTTAAGTTGATTAAAAATGTATCTAATAATAGATTATTGGATGCATTTGAGAGTATAGAAATAGTTAAATGTGGTAAGAAAGCACTAAATAAAGACAGAGGGCCTATTCCCTATAGTCCCCTCTATTGTTTACTTGACAACGGTGCAGTCGGGCGCAACCAACTGCGACCACATTTACCTATAAATAGTCTCGATTAGGATAAGTTACTTTAGTTTATATCATCTGCTGATGATGCTACCCTGTTTAGCGAAACGCGCGTCCAGAACGTAACAAGTTGTGGTGTAGTGTGGTGAGAACTCTTGTATTTTGAAAAATATGATAATAAAAGCCATATCTTTTCCTCTCAATTTTTGTTGTCTTAAAATGTCATAATCTGCCATTCTTATATAGCTATTATTACTATAATCAAACTTAAATACTTGCTAAAATATGTTTGGTTGGCATTTGGGAAAAATGTCTACTTATTGATTATATTCTGACCTCGATTTCTATTAAAAATGCCATATTCTGGCATTTTAAACAGCTATGCTTACTATAATTTAACTTCAATACTTACTAGAATATACCTGGTTATTGTGTGGCAACAAAATTGACAGATATTTCTACTTTTTGGCCATCCAATATTACAAAAAAAAAGTTGGAGGTTTAATTACCCCATAAAAGATATTTTTTGGCCAAGTAATTACGCTATCTACATTAAAAACTGCTACTTTTAGAGCTAAAGAATCTAATTTGAAGCGAACTTTCATGGTTAGAAAACAAACCAAGAATCATTTGCTAAAATTTGACAAATTCCAATCAATCAATATTTGCCGCGAACTGACAGACAGACAGACAGACAAACCGATAGGTGGATCGACGGAATTGATAAAACATATTTTTTGGCATTTAGGGATGTTAACACGCGAAGATATGTAAAACTGCTAGGGTGATTTTTTAAGATTACAAAAATTATGTTTGGTCTCCATTTTGTTCCGCTTTCTCGAATTAGTACCACAGTCTTGCTAATTCATCTCTATATTCCAATTAGTTATAGCACACAATGTGATTAAGTAGTTTTTTCAGGCTGAATTTTTAAAGAATTTATCAAGCCGCCATTTTGTTCCGCCATCTTGTATTCGTACCAAAATTCTACCAGTGGATTCCTATATAATACTTGATTTTGGTACTAAATTTTAGGTAAATTGGATAATTATTTTTTTTAGTAGTAATTTCTTTAACGTTTCACTAGGCCGCCATCTTGTTCCGGCATAATGGATTTTAACCAAAATATTACCAAGTCATCCCGATATGAGCCTTAACCTTTTACTAAAATTTTAAGTCAATCTGATGAGTAATTTTAAGTTATGCCACGAATTGACGGACAGACAGACAAACCGACAAACGGACTAGATAAAACATATTTTTGGCGTCTAACGACGCCAAAATTCGAACATATGTAGAGTGCGGGACACGAAAGAAAACCGGGAGGAGTCAACCGGTTTAGGAAGGTCGGATAAGAAATAAATCTCTTTAAACCAGTGGTGTCCCGTCGTTCTTTAAATAATATGGCACTCCTTGACTATACGCACTTCAGATAATTTAAAAATGTTACTATGCTTAATGCATCTTTATCTATATTTGTCTGTTTTGATTCGTGTACGTCTATATCTCTTTTATGTTGCAAAAACGGTGCACTTTCGAATTTTAAAATGATTTAATTTTGATTTTTCTTGATCGATTTACAAGGGCAGCCAGCAGCAGATCCAGTGAACTAGATTTATCAAAATTTTAATTTATGCAGTTCAACTTTAGGCTACTCGGGTTTGCCAAAAGTGGCCGTCTGTCTCCGTTTGTCATATTACTTTATACAGGGGCCGTCATTGTGAAGTACTATACAGGGCGTTTCCTAATTGCGTGCTGATGTTAAAGGGGGTGTTTTTATGTCCTAAAAGTCTTAACTTTTCAGATACAGGATGGTAAAGTTTAAAAACAAAAAATTTTTTTTCATCCCAATTCTGCTGCTATTGTAGATAACTGCATGAAATTCGATACACGTCTTCTATGCATTAAGGAGCATACGGATTTACCCAGGTTAAATACATATGCACGCCACTGGTAGAAATTTCAAAAATTGATTGTTAATAAAAAATGCCCTTTTATGCATAAAAGACGTGTATCAAATTTCACACAGTTATTTATCTATAATAGCATCAGAATTAGGATTTAAAAAAAATGTTTTTTTAAAACCCTGTATCTCCAAAGTTAAGACTTTTAGGTTGATATTAAACGTTTTTCTTAAAAAGGTTCAAGAATCACCCCCCTTTAACATTAGCACGCAATTAGGAAACGCCCTGTATAGTATTTCACAATGATGTCCTCTATACAAAGTAATATGACAGACGGAGACAAACGGTCACTTTTGGCATACCCGAATAGCCCAAAGTCGAACTGCATAAGTTGAAATTTTGATAAATCTTGTTCACTGGAATCATGCTAGCTCCCCTACTACAACTACATTCTGTATGTTTCAAATATTAATTGCAATATTAGATATTTTTTGACACCCGGTATTGAACAGAAAATTAATTATTTTGAAGCAGTTTATTGACAGCTACTTTATGAACAATTTTACAAAATAAATGAAAAAAAACTAAGACATTTTTGAATTTTTCTTACACTACTTTCCGAAACACCAGTGTGAAATGCAGCGCATTCTGTTCGATTTTGAATTAGAATAGTCAAACTATTATTTTCAGCCTCTCTAGTACAGGCCTCTATAACGCTCGCAATAAATTCACGTGCACCGCTTCGAATTGTTTTTCCTCTTTTGCTCGCCATCGTTACTTCGAAATAATAATTCAAATTTAACGCAACGCATTTATAGAGAAATGAAAACAATTGCTAGAAATGTATAGACGCCATTGGAAATAGCTAGAACCTTCTAGCGGCAAGTGCATGGAGACTCTATGCACATCCCAATTACTACTGGATCAGTACGAAATTTACTAAATCCTCGATTAGTTTTCCGTACCGCTTAACTGGCGTACTTTATAGGTGAAGCGGCAAACTATTACAACAAATAAAATATCATAAAATTTATTTGCGTACACAAATTTTACTTTTCCGCTTGCTTAAGACTATCAACCTTTATTTTAAGGACCGCCCGGTTTTCTTTCGTGTGCCGCATTTTAAAACTTGAGAGGGTAATTTTTTCAAATTACAAAAATTTTATTTGGCCGCCATTTTGTTCCGCCATCTTCAATTAGTGCCACACTTTTACTAGTTCGTCTCTATGCTACAGTTAGCTATGGCACACTACATAATAGGTTTTTCATTTTTGTGGAAAATTTGAGAACAATTCACTAAGCCGCCATTTTGTTTTGCCATATTGGATTTTTACCAAAATGATTCTAGGTCCCTTAATCCCTTAATTTTTATTCAAAATTTGAAGTCAATCGGGTAAGTAGTTTTTTAGCTATGCCGCGAACAGACAGACCGACAGAACCGAACAAACAAGTTTTACCAGTGGCAACTCATGGTAATTATTATATTTTACACCACAAAGAGTCATCTGAAAAAATCAAAGACACGAAACAATAAAGTGCCCTTATCCCATCGCAATCACATATCCAGTCACATAAATCGTACATATTTTTACTAAAATAGCAATTTACTTTTTTGTTTTTATCTTTACTTGTCTGCCGAATAAGTTCCGGTAATGGTCGACATCTGGCCTTAAATTCGAGACATTTCTCAAAGTTCAGCTCACTGGCCGCTATTAAAATCTTAAGATTCTAAACCACTGTGGCTACCATTATTTAAAACAATAATTTTTTCAATTAATTTAAACCACAAAATCAACAAACAAGTCTTGAAAATAAAATAAATTCTATAAAAATACGCAATCGTAACCACAACCTATCACACGATTCACATTAAATGCATCAACTGACACCGATTCAACACTTCCCTTTTATGAGAGAAGTAAAAATGTATTTTTTGAGTTGCCTGTTATAAACTCATCGCGTAATAAACCGTCGATATAAATATATTTTAATTTTTCTTGCACGGTGGCACTTTGGGGCAGCTTTTTCCTTAAAATTCCACAAAAGGACATATTCCTTTACCATAAAATGTAATTTTTGGGGCATTTTACGAATTTTATGAATATATATTTTATTTCAATTTAAATTAAGGGTTAACTAACTTATTATCTAAAAAAAAATACTTTCATTTAAAAAATGTTAAACCACTAAAAATTATAAAAAATCGTTTAAGATATTGAATATTTGATAGTTCTGTTAAAATTTCAGTAATATTATTCTATGGAGCTCGCAAAATTACTATGGAAATACAAATTTTTTTGATCGACTAGTCACAGTCAACTTCGAGGGCTCGTATAAAGACTATTAGCAGGATAAATCTTATTTATTATATAGATATGTGTAGTACATATACTTAAATGCTATTATAAAAAAATATCATAAATTTCTTATTATGTTAAATTTCATTTTGGGGTAAATGTCCAGACCTTGACTGCCCTCCTTAGTTAAAACGTCCTAACTACATTTTTTGTCATTTTTGACTTATGGGCATATACTGGTTATCCTATGTCATATTTATCTAATATCACAAGTTAGAACGTCCTAACTTCACTTTATCCCCACGAGAATTACTTAAATTTATTGTCCTATATTCAGAAATTATGAATTTCCAAACACAAAACGTCCTATCTATGATTTACAAGACTAAATCGTCCTATATCTTATGTTAGGACATTTTAACTTAGCATTCATGGTAATAAAATCTATTTATTTACTACTGTTTTGATACTTAGGACAAATCTTTGCATGGGAGCAACCTAACCCAAAAAAATATCATGTTGACACGTGTTAGTTGTGGTGACAGTTAGTTCAGATCAGACGTAAAATCAAAGTTTAGGGGCTTAATATTAATATTGCAGTTGTATTAATAATCATAATTATCAAAGGTAAGTACCAATTTGTTTTATTTTTTATTGCGTGGATTCTTTTTTAAATAAAACCAGTAGACATTTTTCATCAATAATATATTTCGTGTGGTATGGCGCATGCACCATAATTATTATATACTTATTATTTCAGACCGTGTAGGGACACCAAATTTTTTCATTCATTTTATTTTTCTACAGCTTTAAGGATTTAAAAACATTTGTACAAGGTGTTTTAAAAAATGGGTCAGTGATTAATCACGGTTCTGTTCAAACCACTTTATATATAGAAAGTTGAATTTAGGTATACAGATTGATTTTATATAGGGTGTAGAGGTTCGATAAGAAAAGATTTTTTTAACTGAAATTGCAAGAATTCAACGCCCTAAAATTTTCAATATGTTTTCTTTAAAAAAACAATTAGTTGACACTCATTTGTTTATTTCAGAATGTCAAGCCGCGCTAAGAAAATAATAGCTTTAGCTTTAAACACCGAGCTCCAGCAAAAAATTGCAGATTATAAAAACAAGAATAAGACAAATCGACCTAAACATGACGATGATCCTGAATATTTACCCAGCCATGTGGATAATTCTGATCTTAGCAGCGATAGCGAGTTTAGCGATAAAGAAAACAAGTTACAAAAAAAGACAAAATACCCAATGGCAAAAACTGACTTGCAACAAGAAGAAAATGTGGAGAATCGAGTGCTAGATGATAATACGCAAGTAAGGGAAACTGCAACATACATAGTTAAATCTATTTTGTCAGACATATTAAAAAATGTTGCAGAAGAGTCTACAAGGAAAATGAGAAAAAGATACACAAAGAAAGGAAATCCCAGAAAACGAAGGTTATTTGACGAGCCTCTTGTCGAAAGAAAGAAGCAAAGACTAGAAAAAAAAGTAGCCTCACATGGCGTGCAATTACCTTGTAATGAAAAATGTAGGTTAAAATGTCCTAAAGCACTTAATTTTGAAAGACAGGTACAGATTAACAAACAATTTTGGGAAAAGAATAATTTTGAACAAAGGACCTTCGTATTAAGTTGCATAAAAAAATGTACAAAACAAAGTAAAAGAGTGGCTAATTCAAGAAGAGAAAATAGCTTTAAATATGTCCTTAAAGATTTAAATGGAAGGGAGAATTATGTTTGCAAAACTTTCTTGCTCGCTACTTTGGGGTTTCATCCTGCAAATGATAGATTGTTAAAGTCTGTGAGGGATACAGAACCAACAGCGGTTTTTCCAAAAAAAGACATGCGTGGTCACCATCCTAACGCTTCCAAGGTTGACAAAAATTTGCTAATAGAGCACATTAAAACTTTTCGGCCAGTTGTTTCGCATTACAGAAGAGAGCATGCCCCTAACCGGCTCTATTTGACAAGTGACATTTCAATCACTTTGATGCATAAAGACTTCTTAGAAAAGAATCCGCATATTAAAGCGTCTTACGAGTTGTACAGACAGGAAGTCGCCAGCATGAATATTTCGTTCGCCAATTTAGGAAACGAAGAATGCTTTGAGTGTGAGAAATTTGATTTGCATTCGAAAAGTTCTTTTCACCAAAAAGAAAATTTAAACATTGATTGTGAAGAATGTAGATTATGGAAACAGCACAAAGAGGACTATGACTCTGCAAGAGAGGAATATAAAAAAGAGATAAGACAAAAACGGCACCCGAGAAACTAATTGTTTCAGCTGACTTACAGAAGGTGATTTTTTTTTTTTTGTTGTTTATTATTTAATATATTTAAACATTTTTTTAGGTAATAATGTTACCCCGGGCCGAAATGTTTAAAGAAGTCATTTTTACTCCAAGACTGATTGCCTTTAATGAATCATTTGTTCCAGTTGGTGCCTATTCAAAAGCTTACAAACCATTGGCGGTAATTTGGCATGAAGGTGTGAGTGGCCGAAAGAAAGAAGATATAATCTCCACATTTTACGCCTTTTTTTTAAATTACAGAGACGCACAATATATTACAATTTGGCTTGATAATTGTGCAGCCCAAAATAAGAACTGGGCTTTAATATCTTTTTTTATTTTTATTGTGAACTCTGCCGACGTTGAATTAAAAGACTTAGATATTAAATATTTTCAGTCCGGTCACACCTTTATGTCCGCAGACGCTTTCCACCACCAAGTGGAACTTAGCTTAAAGAAGACGCGAAAGGTGTTTGATTTTAATGATTTTAAAGTAGCAGTTCAGAAGTCAAACTCTTCAAAAGTTGAAGTAAAAGAAATGAACATTAAAGATTTTTTTCAATGGAAAGATTATTCTTCAAAATTTAAGTTGCAAAAAATAACCCCCAAGCCATACCTTAAAAACATGGTTCATTTAAGCTTCAAAAGAGGTGAAAATGTAATGTATTACAAGAATTCATTTAATGGGGAATTTATATTATTAAATTTTTTAACGGCAAAGGAACAAAAAGAAGGGATGAAAACACCTCCTTGCGTGACTAAACCTAGAGGTATCTCTGCAGATCGAAAAACAAATTTGATATCAAAACTTCAAGCAATTATGCCAAAAAATCGTCTAAAATTTTGGGAAGAATTAGCTACCT
This sequence comes from Kuschelorhynchus macadamiae, assembly GCA_030620095.1. NCBI lineage: Eukaryota > Metazoa > Arthropoda > Insecta > Coleoptera > Curculionidae > Kuschelorhynchus > Kuschelorhynchus macadamiae. The sequence continues at coordinate 90,005 of JAUTXW010004918.1, forward strand.
CAGAAACCGATGTGGATCTTCAAAATGAAACTGATTATTAACAAATATTTTTATTAGTTACTTGTGAAAATAGGATTTATTTAGTTGTCACATTCCATTATATGTGACGTTTCGTTTTGTTAAACTAAGGTTACAATAATAATAAATATTTTGAGACAAAAATTTGTTGTCTGTTTTTTCATCAGTTCCATAGTTAAAACGTCCTAAGTATTATTTTTTTGGATTATATCAAAATCTAATAAACATATACTATTTTTTGTTTTTGCATTAAATAAGTAATTACTTACCTAATCTCTTAAGAAAATAATAATTATCATTTTACATGAAACTTAGATTGCATAATTGAATTTATAAAAACTCAATTTTCTCAATTTTAAGAAAATGTTACTTAGGACGTTTTAACTAAGGACGGCA
>JAUTXW010004919.1:0-90083 GCA_030620095.1 Kuschelorhynchus macadamiae
ATCTCCGAAAACGAGCAGCTTAGTGTCTGGATATTCCTGACGCAACGACTCCACAGTTGTGCAGTGTGCTACGTATTTACCAACATCACTACTGGGAGGTATATACAAGCCTCCAATAATGATGTCCTTAAACCTACATTTAACTAATACAAAAATTTGCTCAACTGAGGGGTTATCATTATGAATTAAGTTCGAATTTAAATTTGCACGAACTGCAATTAGGACACCACCACCACGTTTTTTCTCACTAGATTCCGCTGATCTGTCTCTTCGGTAGATATTATATCCGTCAATCTGCATCTCCGAATCACCAACATCACCATCCAACCATGACTCCACAATTATTATGATCTCGTATCCAGAATTCAGAACTTCTGTTTTAAAAGTATTTAATTTAGTCTTCATGCCTCCCACATTTTGACAGTATATATTCAATGGAATGTACCTTGCATGTCAGTTTATGGCACCACCCACTAAAATAATGCTATCATTACTGTTGTTATTTATTGTGACAATGCACGGAATCCTCCGTTTGAACCTTACAGCTAGATTCTGTTCTCCATTTTCCTTTCTTCTATCCATTTCTTTATATAAATTCTTTACTTGATCTCGCTGAAGTTGAGTAAGTTCGTTCTTTAGCTTTATGTTACAGCCGTTAAGTTTGTGTTTATTTCTTAAGCAGTTTTTAGCTAATTCTGTGTTAGCAAAGGTTATTTTTAAGGGCCTCGGTTTATCTGATATGCGCCCAATCCTTGATGCTCTAAAATCCACATCTGTATTTAAATCCATTTTTCCAAGTACACTCACAAAGCGGGCTTTATCATGGTCAATCCTTTCTGCAGAAAGCTGTGATGTGCTCTCTTGAATGTTATATGCAATAACGTTTTTAGCTCTTAACTGCCTTTCATAGGTTTCATGTATAATGACCTCCTGACTGCAGAGTGGAGTGGGGGTCATAGTGGATGACAGGGGGGGAGGACTGTTATTAGTAGACAGTTGATTTTGAATTTCCATAATTTCCTTTTCAAGTTTATCGATTTTTTGTTGTTCAGTATTTCTTAATTCAGTCAGGAGCCTATCAGTCTTTTGTTGTTGATCTAAAAGCAGTGTTAATACCTGGGAAATGAGGGAAACCACATCATTAATGGTCGCATTACCTGCAATTTCCAAATTGTTAATTTGACTCCGTAATACAGATTCCTGTGTGATATTCTGAGTGGGATGAGTAGGGAGAGGGGTTGCACGATTTTTTCCCCATCTTCCCTGTTAAACACATTCGATTTTTTGGGTCTATAACTATCATTTTTTCTTTTTCAAAAATGCTCGAAGTTTTGAATACTTAGAAATTTCTATATTTTCCTCTATAAAAAGGGTGGACTTCAACATCGAATTCTCACAACATAAGCTTGATGGGGACTTCAATATAACATTTTTTTCGTGGAAATACGTTAAAAACAAGGTTTCTGAGATTGCAGTAGCCGTCTTGCTTTGGCACCAATTCTTAAAGGATTTATATGTTGCTTCATACCTTTTTTTCGATTTTTCCGGTAGTAGAGATAAACAAGCAAAGCAAGGCTGATTCTTCTATGTCTGAAACATCCATTTTGTCCACACAGAATCAAACAATTCGACTTCTTCAAACTTTTCGCTATGAATTGTCAACTTGAAGTTGTTGATAAAATAAAAACTGCTTATGTTGCTCTGGCAACGGATCACGGCCGCCTTCATAATTTAATGAGAATGGTATCGAATGTAATGGTAATGAAAATCTAATAATATATCCAGCATTTTGTTGTAAATACAATACAGGGAGAGAGAAAAATTGTATATACTATATGGGATGTAAGTACATTAACCAGTCTCGAACTTTTTTGCCAGAAACTCGTCCTCGACTGATAAATATTACTTACATCCCTTGTAGTATAAATAACTATGAAAAATAAATTGAGTCGCTTACATTGACTGCACCTGGCGTAAGAAAGTAAATGTTGACAGTAAATGAAATTCAATTAGTTTAAAATATCCAAAACATCAATGATTGTCTTAGCCAATAACAACTTCTATTGCAGCATTTACAACCTTATTTTTCCTGTGATTGCGATTGCTGTATTATTAATTAATGTATCTGCAACTTCTTCTACTTGTTTACATGTGAATCCTTCGGTGGTGGTGGATGGTTCGCCCACTTTTTGTAAGCAACCAGGCCGTTTTGACCTTATCAAGTCCCGCGACGAAATCTTTATTCTGCCATCCTTTGTTGTAGAAGTGCCACTCCCTAGAAGGGTCTGAAAGGCCCAATCATTCTTCACCTTGACTTGCTGTCTGATAATTCTAATATGGGTTCCGGTCTTATGGGCGACAAGTTGGCTTTAAGCTTAGCTAGCTTATACGCCTTCTCGTTGCCTGCTATTTCACAGTGACTAGTAACTCAAATGAGTTCTACACTTTTTGTCATTGCCGGTCTTTCCAGTGCGTCACAACAGTCCTGGACCAAGACTATACTGGCCTTGGCCATCGGTGACCCGTCGGTATAACAGCACACTAGCGTTTCGTTTGTGAAACTAACTGCCCTGTAGGCCTACTCACCCTTGTCAAGGATAGCATACGCCCTATCCACCCTTAGCTGTTGCAACTTTGAATGCTGATATGGGCACCTCTCTCCTTGCTATTATTAAGATGAGACCATGACCACCTTTCACCAAATGCTTGTGTCTCTTATCCGAAGGTGGGCCGCAGTTGCCTCTTTTTTGATCAAATTGTCTAAAGATGGCAAACCCAGCACAACGTTCAATGCAGCTGTTGGCGTTGTGCTCGTGGCACCGGTGATAGCCACGCGCGCGAGTCGTTGGCCCTTTCCAAGTCTTAGACGTGTCGTTTGGTTCTCTACCGCTGTCCACCGAACTATTGAGGCATAGGCTACTTTAGGCCTAGCTATCGCTTCGTACAGCTGGTGCGTAACGCGCGGGCTTAGGGCCCAGCTTGCCCCTACTGCTCTCCGAAACTGCCACAGAGTCGCAACTTTGCATCAATGAAAATTCCAAGGAACTTGACTTCGTTTTTTAAACTAAGCTGTACCCCAAACTTCCTTGGAACACATAGACGACCTACATTCATTTTCCTTGTGAATAGAATCATTTCTGTCTTAGATAAATTAACAGAAAGTCCTGTATCTTCACGTAACCTTTCAATAAACCTGCAGGCCATTTGCATTTGCTCACTGATCGTTTCGATGAATTGGCCGGAGACCAAGACCACACCGTCATTAACGTAGGTCTACGCGCAAAAGCCGGAGTCCGTGAGGAGTTTCAGCAGCTCGTCTATGACTAGGCACCTTAGGTGTGGCGAGAGGGAGCTACCCTATGGGTAACCACTACTTAACAGTATGCTCAGCTCTGAGCCATTAACTGCTACGTTAACTCTCTTTTTTTCCAGGGCGCTTTCGACTCACAGAACCAGAGCTGGTTCGGTGCCTCTATTTTCCAGAGATGTGCAGGTCTCTACTCGAGCTTTATAAAATGCACACTCTACATCGAAGAAAACAGTTAGAATGTACTCCTTGAAGCAGAGCGCTTTTTCTACCTTGTGCTTTGTGCGCATGAAGAGCGGTTTTCGTAAACTATTTCCATCTGTACTAATACTGGAACTCGTGAATGGAATGGGTTAGTGCTGAGAACCCCCTCATCAGATACCTGTCTACTACCTTCAATGACCCAATTTAGTTTAGTACATAGTCATTTAGTAACACATATACCGGATGTCAACGAATCTATTAGACAGGGCATAACTTTTAAAGTATTTGATTTATCAAAACGAAATTTAGTATAGGTAAATGGTACATAAAGAGGAGAGTTTTCGCATATTTTTCTTTTCTCGGTCACTTCCGGTTTCACCGGAAATACCAATACCATTTTCTACCTCTGCCACACTTGATTTTTGGGCACAATTAAAAATAAATTCAATTCAAGTATGACACAAACCGCGATTCTGTTAAGTCATCTCAAATTTATACCAGTTTATCCTTATATCACATTTAATTTTTCTGCAATAATTAAAGTCATTGGAATACATTTTTTTACGTTGAGTTTTTACAAAATTATTTAGCCGCCATTTAGTTCCGCCATCTTGAATCCGTACCATAACTTTATCAGTTTATCTCTATATGACACTTAGTTCTTGCACAAAATTGGATTTGTAATGAGTAATTTTTTTCAAGCCGATTTTTTAAATATGTTATTAGGCCGCCATATTGATTTGCTATCTTATATTCATATCAAAATGTTACGAGTTCAGTCCTATACAATTATGGCGCCGCATTTGAAATCAGTCCATTAAGTAGCTTTTCTAGCCTGGATGTTTAAATATTTTATTAAGTCGCCATTTTAGTTCACCATCGTGGATTCGCACCAGAATTTTACTAGTTAATTACTAACACTTGAATTTTTGGTAAAATTTGAAGTAAACTGAATAAGTAGTTTTTAGTAATCATTTTTTTAACATTTCACTGTTTCGCCATGTTGAATTTTTATTAAAATGCCACCAGGTCATTCCATTAAAACTCAAATGTTTGACCAAAATTTGATATCAATCGGATAAATAGTTTTATACCAGTGCCGCAAACAGGCAGACCGATGACATTGAGAAAACATGTTTTTCGGCATCTAGAGACCCCGAAACGTAAGATCTCAATAATTCTCGGAGGGTGATTTTTTCGTTATTACAGTACTTCCCTTTTAGGAAGGAAGTAATAAATTCAATAAATATAGTTTTTACACTAACGCACACCGCTTTTTTATTACGTCATTTTAAATTCGTACAAGTTTATTCCTATAAAACATATAATTTTCTTGCAAAATTAAACAAGATTTTAAAAAAAATTGGCCGCCATTTTATTTTACCATCTTGGATTCGTACCAAAATTTTACCAGTTAGTTCCTACATAGCACTTGATTTTTGTATACAATTTAAAGGAAATTGGATAAGTAACATTTCATTAGGTCGCCATTTTGTTTCGCCGTAATTTTTTACGAACAAATAGACCGACAGACAGACCGACTAAATAGAGAAAATATGTTTTTAGGCATATAGGGACTCTGAAACTTAAAGTTCTAGAAAATCCATTTCAACTTTTCCTATTTACGAGGGAAGTAAAAGATTCTGAACCAATTAAACTATTTTGTAAAACTTGCACTGAATATTGTAAAAACAAAAATTATATTTTATTGTAATCTTTTATTTTATATTGTTATTTCAATTTTTATATGAACCATATACATTCACTTTTTTTAATTGTTTGTTATTAAATAAACTTTACTATTATTACTATTATGACTTGTTGTCTCACAGTATTTCTGTGGTTGTATTTTATACTGACGGGATTTTATCAAGCCAGTACAAAAAATAAAAATTAAAAAAAAAATGGAGAAAAACAACTATCGTGTATTAAGAAATGATCTAACTATGCTACATGTTTTCAAAATGACCGATTTCTGGATGTTCCTGTGAATGTCTGAATTAAGTCCTAATTGAGCCAAATGCGGTGTAGACGTTGTTGGGGTGAGACCTGTTACTGATATGACGAGAGGAACAATGATGACTCTTTCCTGTTTCCACAGCCTTTTTACTTCCATTGCCAAGTCGGTGTATTTGGCGATCTTCTCACTGTATTTCGCTTAGACGTTCTCGTCGTTGGGAACAGCCATATCAATTAAATAAGTGATTTTCTCTTTTTTGGATTGAAAGGTGATATCGGGTCTGTTTGCGGGGATTGTTTTATCTGTGTGTATGTCAATGTCCCAGTAGAGCTTGTAGTCTTCGTTTTTAAGTATGGATGTTGGTGTATAATGGTAGTAAGGGTCTGTGTTCTCCGTTAGTTTGTATGTTGTGGCTAATGCTTAATGAACGACCTCCGCTGCTGAGTTGTGTCTCGCGGTGTATTCAGTTCCGGCCATTATTCTACATCCACTCGTTGTGTGATCGATCGTTTCTCTCTGCTGGTGACATCTCCTACACCTCTCGTCTTCAATGGTTGTGTCCTTGATGATGTGCTTTCGGTAATTTCTGGTTGCTATGCCTTTGTCCTGGATGGCAAGCAGGAATCCTTCTGTTTCAAGGAACAGCTGCCCTTCTTGTAACCACGTATATGAAAGCTTTTTATGTATATGGTCTTGCTTGATGTGGTATCTGTGTCTTCCGTGAAGTGTTTTTTCAGACCAGGTGTTCATCTTTTCTAGTCGTGATTGGATGAGCTGCGTGGCTCGTTTGAGACAGGTCGAGCGGTGTATAATTCTTGTCTGCCTTCACTATTGCCTTGTGGAGGTTAGTTTGTTTGTTGTGGAAGAATTTTCGTAAATTTGTTTTTTATTTAGCGCTTGTATATCGATAATTCCCCTTCCTCCTTCTTTTCTCTCGATAGTGAGTCTTTCCTTGCATGCGTTGGGATGTAACTTCCTGTGTTTAATAAATTCAGAGCGTATGAGAATGTGAATGTTTTCTATGTCTGTGTGTGACCATTTAATGATACCAAGCGAATGCGTAAGAATAGGTATGGCGAAGGTGTTAATAGCTTTCGTTATTTTTTTTTGAATTCAGTTTTGTTTTTATTAGCTTTGTAAGTCTGATTTTAAATTCCGTCTTGAGCTCTGATTTGATTTGAGTGTGGTTAATTTTGATGCTTTGATGGAAGCCTAGGTATCTGTACGTTTCTTCTTTGAGCATGTTATTTATAGTTTCATTGTTGATTGTTTTCTCCGTAGGGTGGTCTTTCCACTGTCCCTTGTTGATATGAAGTAGCTTGCATTTACTTATACCAAATTCCATGTTGATGTCCAGGGTAAACTTTTCTGTGATTTTAAGGAGTTTCTTTAGCTGTGCCTTTGTGCTTGCATATAACTTTATGTCATCCATGTACAAGAGATGGTTTATTTTGTGTAGGTTATTTTTTTGGTGTTTAATTTGGAATCCGAAGTTGGTGTTATTCAGTGTGTTTTAGAGTGGATTGAGACAGAGGCAGAACCACAAAGCTCTGAGTGAATCTCCCTGGAACATACCTCATCTGATGTAGATCTCTTCTGTTTCGATGTGCTCTTTTTGTGTTCTCAGGTTGATTTTAGTTTTCTACGTACTCATGATTTGCGTAAGAATTTGCGTGATGTTTTTATTGACTTTGTCTATTATTACTTTTGTTATTAATATTAATATTAATATTATTAATATTTATTTGTTTGTACGTTTATTATTTGCTATTATAAAAGTTCAGGTATTATTCTCCTTGCTTATGTGTGTTCTGACATTTACACTGTTGTTTCAGCCGTGTTAATATATTATGCATATTTTAAATGAAAACAGGAGAATGTTAATCCCGGCACATCGTTGTTTGCCTCGTGTAATATTATCGTATATTAAATGTCAAAATTTAACACGGATCTGCATTTGAAATATCATCAAATCCCCATGTTTACTAATTTTGTACGATGTAAATTACGTGGGTGTGCTTGCTTTCGACAAACAAATTATTATCAAGTGGATTAGTGAACTGTTAAATGTATGATTATTTTATAACTTAGAATTACTACGTACTAATAGATTTGTTTGATATTCTTAATTAGAAGAATTAAATAAAGATTAGTTTTCTTCTCTGTGAAATTCTCAACCTAAAACTGCATTTAACTATACAGAACAAGCACTTTTTCATTTATGTTTTTATCCATAAATTACATTGTAGTATTTTAACTTTAAAATTTTGCAATATGGATTTTACTTTGCACCCATTTTTGGAATTGTCATTCTGCACTCACAACACTGGAGTAAGATTGTTGCCATATTTAGAGTGGATGAAAACACCAACTAATCGAGAAATCAGCCTTTCGTTTGACATCTTCCTACAACGTTGCGTAACCTCCCCCCTACCTTGTGAATTTGGTGATTTTCAAAGTTGTGATCAATAAGATTTTCTTAACTTTCAGATTTGTCTATATAATATGACTTCTCCCTGATTCACTCAGCTGTTAGGAGGAACGAAAGGAATGGTCAAGGGTCATTTTTAAAAAGGTCACTTTTCGACGGGACGTAGTCGAAAGCCTTACAGACATGCTAATATCTTAAGAGTGTTTTGCCTGGTGCGGTAGTTTAGTATGAATTAAGGTCTTTTGGCCTCCCCTATCGTTTTGTTATAAGGAGGGCTACATTCTGGTGAAATTCTCTCATTACTTTAAGCTAAGGTAAGCGATTTTTGCTTAACATTTAAGACCTTGTTCTTCATTCTAAATATTCGTTGCAGGTTACTCCCTCTGGCTACATTTGAAAGCCGTTTTTTTACACATCGCATTTTTTAATTTGAACAAGCCGAGGTAACCAACCTTTTATTGGGTCCACATGGTCTTATTGAAAACATAATAATATCTGACTGTCTTGCTGATGTAGCTGTTCTGGAATGAGTTAACCCGTTGCAGTTCCATTTAGGCTTCCTGCACCATTTGGACTCAAGGCAGTTCCTTCCTTTTTTATGTGGAGTGTACACATATTATTTTTTCTACTTTAACGGCACAAAATTTAAGCCCTACAGGCACAATAGAAATATAAAAAATTTACTTTTTTTATATAGTTTTTTAATATATTTATATATATATATAGATATATATATATATATATATATATATATATAATATATATATATTTATATATATATATATACATATATATATATATATATATATATATATATATATAACAAGCGAATATCAGCAAGAGTGGAAGAGCATAAACTCAGCATCAGAAATAAACAAACAACCTCAGCTTTATTCCTACATCATCAGGAAACCGGCCATAAAATAAATTTCGATGCGGGTGTAGGGAGATTGCCAATATAGAACATTATAAGACCAGAATAATACGAGAAGCCATAGAAATTTAAAAACAGGGTGATTTGATAGAAGGGACAAATCATTAAAACTACCAACAGTATGGAAGATAATAATCGACAAATCTAAAATCGCAAAAACTCAAGCACAATTAGCGCAACAACAACAGCACCATCCGGAAAACATAAATAACGACCAACGCCTGCGCAGATATAACCTTAGTGGGGGTATAAAAGGAAGCGTCGCAGTACACTTCAGTCTCTATTCGGACGCGAGAAAGAAATATATATATGTGATTTTGGCGAAACGTCAGCAAAACTGTTCTTTTATATAGTGAACGGATGTACACCCGGAATGAAAACACATTGTATTTTGCCATCCGTGAAGGATTAAAAATCAACACATATATATATATATATATATATATATATATATATATATATATATATATATATATATATATATATATATATATAGTTCTGGGTATAGAAAAACTGGGATACTAAAAGTCCGGAATTTTACAATAAATAAAAGAAATTTTGAAGAAATATTGACTTTTTGAAAATACCCTGCAACTTTAAGAAAAAAAAAATAAAAAAAGCCAAATAGCGCCTAGGATATCGAACAATGCTTCTAAATGTGATTACTATGTATATATAATATTTTAGAATAACTATTGCAAGAGATGCAGAGAGTTAAAATAATATACGTACACTCCACGTAAAAAAGGAAGGAACTGCCTTGAGTCCAAATGGTGCAGGAAGCCTAAATGGAACTGCAACGGGTTAGCTCATTCCAGAACAGCTACATCAGCAAGACAGTCAGATATTATTATGTGTTCAATAAGACCATGTGGACCCAATAAAAGGTTGGTTACCTCGGCGCGAGAAAGAAAGCTTCGAAAATATATACATATATATATATATATATATATATATATACATATATATATATGCATATATATATATATATATATATATATATATATATATATATATATATGTTGATTTTTACTCCTTCACGGATGGAAAAATACAATGTGTTTTCATTCCGGGTGTACATCCGTTCACTACTGTCGTTCTGAAAAGAACAGTTTTGCTGACGTTTCGCCAAAATCACATTTGGCATTTTCGAAACTTTCTTTCTCGCGTCCGAATAGATCAGTCTCTATTCGGACGCGAGAAAGAAAGCTAGCGTCAGCAAAACTGTTCTTTTCAGAACGACAGTAGTGAACGGATGTACACCCGGAATGAAAACACATATATATATATATATATATATATATATATATATATATACATATACATATACATATACATATATATATATATATATATATATATATATATATATATATACATATATATATATATATATATATATATATATATATATATATATATATCGAAGCTTCCTTTTATACCCCACCCTCGGCCGAAGGTTATATCTAAACGGTCGTGCGTCATTGTTTATATTTTTGAGACGTTGTTGTTGGACTAATACCTCTTGATTTTCTGTGGTTTTTGGTTTATATATGATTGATTTCCATACTGCTGGTAACTTTAATGATTCATCCCTTTTATTTAAATTACCTTGTTTTTTATATATATATATATATATATATATATATATATATATATATATATAATATATATATATATATATATATATATATATATATATATATATATATATATATATATATATATATATATATATATATATATATATATATATATATATATATATATATATATATATATATATATATATATATATATATATATATATATATATATATATATATATATATATATATATATATATATATATATATATATATATATATATATATATATATATATATATATATATATATATATATATATATATATATCAAAACATATATATATTTATATTTTTGAGACGTTGTTGTTGGACTAATACCTCTTGATTTTCTGTGGTTTTTGGTTTATATATGATTGATTTCCATACTGCTGGTAACTTTAATGATTCATCCCTTTTATTTAAATTACCTTGTTTTTCTATTTCTATGGCTTCTCAGATTATTCTGGTCCTATAGTGCTCTATACTGGCAATCTCCTTACACCCTTTGAAGTTTATTTTGTAGCCTGTTTCCTGATGATGCGAAAATAAGGAAGGAAGAGGTTGTTTGTTTATTTCTCATGCTGAGTTTATGTCCGACTCTTGCTGATATTCGTCTGTTTGTTTGCTCAACGTACAACTTTCCACTGTCCTGGTACGAGATGCTATATATATCGAATTTTATTTTATCTTTTGGATTTCCAATAGTTTAGCTATGGTTGTTTGCGGCTTATGAATTGTTTGTATATTGTGTTTCCTAAGAATCCCGCCAATACGGTCTGTGGTACCTTTTACATATGGTTGGACTACTTGTTGTCTTCTGGGCTCATAATCTTTGCTGTTTGTTCTGGAACCCCGTTTATTAATGGCTTTATCTATGGCATGGTTCGTGCAACCATTTTTCTTTAAAGCACTAGATATTATATTAAATTCATCATGTCTCGTTTGTGTACTAGTTAATCGCACGGATCTAGATATGAAGGTATCGGCCACCGTTTGAATTTGTGCTAGATGGTGGTGTAATCCAGCATTCAAATATCTGTTAGTATGTGTTGATTTTCTATAAACGGTGTACTCAATGTTCCCGAACAAACAGCAAAGATTATGAACCGGGAAGACAACAAGTAGTCCTACTGTATGTAAAAGGTACCACAGGCCGTATTGGCAGGATAGAGGGTAGAGGCCCAGAAATCATGATCGCAGGAGGGTACCCTGTGACATCGAAAGCAATTCTTCTTGTAGGCCGTTTTGCACCTGCAAAAATTATATATTTTTGCTATTTATATATATCTTTTCCGGCCAAGAACTTTTGATAAAGGTGTGCGAAAGCGCATTTTTATTGATTTTAGTATCTACTCTCCGCAGGATGGTGCTAGTGCATACTTTACAAAATACCTATGAGTTTGCAGCCGAAAACCCCCGAAGCCCCAATACGTGGCGCTAAGTGTTGCACTTAGCATGTAGTACTGTTTCAGTATGATAGACGTCTCGTTTTCGATTTTGTCATATCGAGCAATCTGTTATTTCAGATCTCCCTGGGTACAAGCCTGCCTGATGAATGTACAGGCCCAGAAATCATGATCGCATGAGGCTACCCTGTGACATAATCGAAAGCAATTCTTCTTGTAGGCCGTTTTGCACGTGCTAAAATTATATATTTTTGCTATTTACATATATCTTTTCCGGTCAAGAACTTTTGATAAAGGTGTGTGAAAGCGCATTTTTATTGATTTTAATATATATATATATATATATATATATATATATATATATATATATATATATATATATATATATATATTTATTTTGATGTATGTAGCTACATATATTTAATTAGTAACTTTCGAGCAGTGCATACTAATCTGTTGGAAAATGTTCATATACATAGAATTTCTTGATCAAGGAAGTGGTATCCCAGTTATTTGGCTATTAGGGTCTTCCTTTATAAGAAAATTTCCATGTGTAAAGTTTAATTTATCGGACTTGGTTGTAAAGTATAATTTTAAATGAACTTATTATTTGCAGATTATTGCCAAAATTGTAATTCAGTTATCATATAGATGGCATTATTATTCCTTTTGAAAAAATCGAAGAAAAGAAGGTAAAGTAAACAGATTGGAACTTATTACAAGTATTTGTTATCAGTTTTTATCAGCGGAATTTCTCAGTTAATAAAATACGTTGTGCCATTATCGATTTATAGAAATTTATTTGGAAAAACATTTAAAAACCCCCCACCACTTTATTTTGACACACAATGACTTGATGTTATCACAGTTTTTAAATTTCTAGATTTTTTTTTGTTATTTTAATAGGGCGTAATTTCGAGAAACGCTGCTTTTTTTATTAAGAAAAGTAGTTACGCCCCCTAGCGATCATCTGAGAAACATAAAAATTATTTCTATAATTTTCTCTTGACCACTTTGGTCATACAATTTTTTACCGCAGGTTTCTACAATGAGGTTGTTGGTTTCCGATACAGCCGCTTACCTCGCTTTTTTATCCATACTGTAGATAAGTGCTATTTTTTTATTATTTTATAAATTAAGTGCATAAAAAAAATATCAAAAATTTAGCAGCTAAGAGGAAATTGCTTTTCGTTGTTGTTTGACATGGATCCGTTTTAATTAAGCACTGGAATAAACAAAATAATGTTCGATAATTATTATTAAAATTATTTTATCTTTGCGATTACTGATCTAAATGGTGTCTAAACTATTAGAATATCGCAATAATAAGTTAATGAGTAAGCAGGTAACGTTGTGGCTTTCAATATTACGTCTATTATTATGTTTGCCTTTCATGACCCAAGCTCGATATCGTGTAGAGTCACGAAAACTGGCTTTTAATAATACGGATAATAGCCTCAATATTCGAAGGTAAACAAGCGCCCTGAATAAGTAATTTTCGGTTGGAAACTACCCTATTGCTAAGAGAATAAGCCCATGCTAATATAAGAAACTTTAGTAAGTAAATTAATCACCCTATCTATGTGTTTTCCCCTAATTGTAAAAAAAAATGGGAAAGGTTCTGTGAGGAATACAAATTAACACCCTCTTTATTCAATATAATTTTATATTTCCTTTTTAAATCAAGAGTCATGAGTCGCGGGAGAATTTTAAATCATATTTTCTTTTTTTTGAAATTTAGACCAAGCTTTCCTTAACTCTTGTTCTGTTAAACTTATAGGTAAAAATAAAAATATTAAAAAACTTTTCACTTCGAAGCATTAAACCAATAATGCTATAAATGTAGCGCGCCCTTAGCCTGTGGTGTGGAAAAAAACTGTGGTCCGGGACATACCAGGGTATTCCTGGAGGCTGGCAAGACAACCTTTTTATTTGCCCCAAGCCCTGTTGAATGTGTCGGACCGACTTGCTTAGAGCTCAGGATAGTTCGGAAAATAGTTGTTTAATTCTCTTGGATTATAGCAAGGCATTCGATACGCTGGATCATGGCTTATTACTAAAGAAACTGCGATATTTTGGCTTGGGTCCCGAAGCAATTCAATTTATGAATAGTTATTTAAACGGAAGAAGTCAGAGGGTGGTTTTGGGTGCTGAAGCCTCTAACTTTCGGGTAGTCAGTAGGGGTGTACCGCAAGAGAGCATTCTGGGTCCCTTGTTGTTTTCTGTGTACAGGGTGTCCAAAATAAGAATGTATATCTCCTTATCTCGAGAACCATAACAGATAGAAGGCAAGTTCATATACAAAAGTCTCTTAGCTTCTTTTGAATTTTTATTTTATTATATTCTTATTTATACAAGGTGTTGCGTTTGGCTTGGGCTGACATGCACTTTCTTATTTTAAATGGGACACCCTATATATTATTGCAGATTATGATAACGCGCTTAAAGACGAGTTCACCAATATATAACAGTATGGGCCTATAGTGCTACGTTTCGGATTTATTGACATTTTTCTTCAGTTTTCTACCTATTTTCAAATTAACAGAAGTAAAGTACTTTTATAAATTTTAAAATTTTTGTTAGAGCCTTAAAAAATTAAAACCTCGTTCTACTCACAGTCTTATATTCGAGTTTTAAATCTTCAAAAAAGTTACAATGTTGCCATGCTTTGCGTATCGTAATTTTTTTTTTTAAATTTAAATGCAACACCCTGTATATTACAATAAATTCGGATAGAGAATTGAAGTAAGATTTCAACGACCCATAATAATATGGGTCTCCGACTTATTGACGATCATCTTCAGCATGCAACTAATTTTTTTAAGACACATAGAGTGCCATGGAAATAGAGTTTGAAAGGACGCCAAGGTAAACGTCGCAAGAAATGTCAACATAATTTCCTGCTAGTGCTATTGATATCTTTTAACATTATAAAAATGTATTCAAATCAAGAAAAGTTGATTCTTTACCAGTGCTATTTGGAAAATAATCGTAGTGCTGCTTTGGCTCTTAGGGCATACCAACGAAAATATCCCGAAAACCGAATCCCAGATCGAAGAATTTTTCAGAAAATTGAAAGAGATCTCGAGGGGCACAGCGTTTTAAAATACGATAAAAGAATAACACCAAGATCTGTTTTAACCGAAGAAGAACAACTAAATATTTCCTTGTATTTTGAAGAGAATTCCGAAAATTCTATTCGTGATGCAGAGCGCGATTTAGGCGTTGCTAAATCTACTCTTCATTTTTCGCTTAAACTTAATAAGTACAGGCCATGGAAGTTTGCGAAATTACATCATTTAGAGCCAAATGACTCCGTTACTAGATTAGAATATAGCAATTTAATTATGGATCGTCAATTCCAGGAATCTATATTAAATAAAATATGTTGGACAGATGAAGCAACCTTTAGTACCTGTGGAGTTTTCAACAGAAAAAGTAGCCATTTCTGGGCATAAAAGAACCCGAAAAAATTTAAAACTATACAACATCAAGGACGACGAAGCATTAACGTGTGGTGCGGAATCTACAGAGGTACAATTATAGGCCCCGTATTTATTGATCAGCATTTAACTGGCCCTAGATATTTACAGTTACTTAGAGACACAATTAAGCCCTTGCTAGACATACGAGGAAATACCAACGAAATAATATATCAAATAGACGGCACTCCATGCCATAACACGCTAGATGTAAAGAACTTTCTTTCCAACAATTTTATGGAATGGATAGGTCCAAATGGGGATATTCTGTGGTCTCCTAGAAGCCCAGACTTATCTCCATTGGACTATTTCTTATGGGGAACATTAAAGGATAAGGTTTACCAAAACCGCTGCGAAAATATTGAGGATTTAAGAAACTAAATTATTATGGAAGTTGCGTATTTAAATGAAAGTGGAGCAGTTCGAAAAGCGACCAATAAATTAGAAATGATTCTAACAACTTGCATTGCCGAAAACGGTGGACTCACTGGTCATTTAATAAAATAATTTTTTGTATAAGTTTTTTGTAGAATTTTTTCCAAATAAATTTAGTTATTATATAAATAAAAACAATTAAGCAATCTAATATATAAAGCATAAAATATGTAAATCTAATTAAAGCGTTTTCAAATTATAATTTGTTTTTATTAATATTATTTCTTTACCAACCAATAACGCTGTTTTTTATTTAGAAATACACAAAAATATGGAAAATTATAAAATAATTAACAAGTATCACATTTTTCGTTTATACCGGCTGAAATACAGGCGATACGCTTACAAAGTATGTTTTGAATTAAATAACTATCTAAAAAAAGCAAAATATACACGGTTTAGATTTTATTGAATAACTGAGTTTCTTGTTATTTTTTTGTTGTTTTTCCAATATCTTAATATTTAAGCAAAAAATAGGTGAACATTAATTAAATTTAAAAAATTAGCCCCCGTATTCGCTAAAAAGGTTAGACCAGATCTAGTTACCATGACATTTAAAACTGTTAGTTCGCCAGTTGCGTTTTGTATATGTCACTGTCATTTGGTAATTGTGACTACAATAATTTATTTGCTCTATCGTTGCATTTGTCCTTTTAAACCTATAACTGTTAAGTTAGACATGGTCTAAATTTAAACCTCTTTAGTGAATACGGTTCTAAGGGTTTTATAATTAACGATACATTTATATTAAGATAATAATCAAGGATAAATAAAGATTATCGGTACCTAAGTAATAACTCTTAATGCATACATTATAATACACCCACGAATTTTTTGAAATTAAACAAATTGAAAACTTTGTCTTAAAAAAATTAGTTGCATGCTGAAGATGATCGTCAATAAGTCTAAAACTATAATTCGGAGACCCATATTATTATGGGTCGTTGAAATCTTACTTCAATTCTCTATCCGAATTTATTGTAATGTACAGGGTGTTGCATTTAAATTTAAAAAAAAAAATTACGATACGCGAAGCATGGCAACATTGCAACTTTTATGAAGTTTTAAAACTCGAGTATAAGACTGTGAGTAGAACGAGGTTTTAATTTTTTAAGGCTTTAACAAAAATTTAAAAAATTATAAAAGTACTTTAGTTCTGTTAATTTGAAAATAGGTAGAAAACTGAAGAAAAATGCTGTTATATATTGGTGAACTCGTCTTTAAGCGCGTTATCATAATCTGCAATAATATATAGGGTGTCCCATTTAAAATAAGAAAGTGCATCTCAGCCCAGACCAAACGCAACACCCTGTATAAATAAGAATATAATAAAATAAAAATTCAAACGAAGCTAAGAAACTTTTGTATATGAACTTGCCTTCTATCTGTTATTGTTCTCGAGATAAGGAGATATACATTCTTATTTTGGACACCCTGTACACTGCTGACTTTTCATCTCATCTGAATTATTGTCTCTCTCATCAATATGCCGACGACGCACATAGGGGTATTTATATAATAAAAGCGGACAAAAAAAAAAGAAAAAATATCAATTACTTCTTATTATATGCTTTAATGCCCTGCTGAAACATCGAAATCTCATTGAAAACTTGAACGATTCAACTTTAATTTGTAAATGGGGTTTCGATGGTTCTCAGAATACAAAAAAAGTTTTAATATTAGTAATTCAGTATCCAGCATTTTTTTTTTACTTCTCTAGTAGCCATCAGACTCGGTTTAGAGCAAAATAACAAACCTGATATCAAAATCTGGCAAAATTGCAGGCCTTCCTCAACACGGTTCTGTCGTCCTATTAAGGTCCAATTCGCTAAAGAGACTAAAGAGGTCAAGGTGCTAGAAAAAAAACACGTGGATTTTCAGATCAAAAACCTTATTCCCCTTAATTATATCCTGGGTGGTATTGTTGTCTAAGTAAAGTATAAACTATTTTTTACAATGGAGAGACGGTAAAGTTGGGAATGCTACAATGGAAAACAATTCCACCCACCCACTAGTTTTTGTGTCCCGAAAAAAATAACACCATGTAGATTTTTCTAAAATTTATTATGGGGGTATTGCAGACATTAGACTCACTACCCTGCCTAGTTATCTCTAGAAATGTACGAGGTATATAAAAAAACTAAAATATAAAAAAAATTTAACAACCTGTATCTCAGACACTGTCAACATTAGTAGTGAGATTAAATTAGTTTAGATCATCATATCTTAGCACCAGGTATACATTTCTACATTTTACAGACACCCTATACATAATAGACATTCGGAACTGCTATAAAAGCAATTATTTTAGTTTTAACACCCTGTATAATAAAAATATAGCAAGGAAATAATTTTGACATCTAATTTCACCAAAGCGGACATATTTTATTCAATAATAACAAGATTAATTTATGCCATGTTTTTGGCAAAATCGACCAGTGTGGACGGTAACAAAATTGCAGTATTTGTCAATGTAAAACTACTTTTTGAATTCATTTTAAATTGTGCTCAAAATCAAGTGTCGCATAGGTAGAAACTGGTAAAATATTGGTAGGAATCCATTATATCAGAACAAAATGGCGTCCAATAGGAATGTTTGATAAGACAGTATATATGTCTTCCTAAATAACTACGTACTAAACTAAATTGGTTCACACTTCACTATTCCTAATAAAAGGAAATATTCATAAAGAGGGAAGTTCCGGGTAAAGGAAATTTACTGATTTTTTAAAAGACACTTTCAATTTTTTCCTTTATATGGGGTTAATCTAAGGTAAAACAGTTCTCTAAAAACAGAATCAGAATTTTACGTGTTTATAAAGATGTAAAAAGCAAAATTTGGATAAAAGAACTATTAATATTTTCAAAAACCGGCAAAACACGATCAATTTTTTATATTTATTGCATACCATCTCGAAAATATAGTTGGCGCATTACCTTTCTGGAATGACGTCATTTTTGGTTATTTTTGTTTGATTTATGTTAACTGACAGTGACAAAAACATTTTGAAAAAACTCATTGTCGTTTCTTTACAACAGTCAATGCCGGTTTTGGTTATGTGTCTTTCAGAATATATTCGTCAAAATTGACATTGATTTGTTGTGATTCTTTTTAAACTTTTGCAAGATGCCGCGAAGATATAATCAGCAATCACAGCTAATAGTTTTGAATATCTTGGCTTTTTTTTCAATTGGAAAAAGAGCAAGCTAAAAATGGAATCCTTCCGCAAACTGATAATATAATTGAACGAGCTTCAAATGCAACAAAACTTAGCCATACAACAATCATAAATATTAAGAAAAGAGGAATAACGAGCGATGAATCCTTTACCTCCAGAATGTCTCAAAAGCAAAAAGAGGTAAAAACAAAAATTACAGATTACTTAAAGAACAAAATAAGAGATACGATCTACTGCATGTATGCGAAAAATGAATATGTTACAATGCAGACTTTGCTTAAAAAACTAAAAGAGATAAATGAATATTTTAATTTTTCCATCACCTCGCTAAAAAAATACGTAAAAAGTATTGGTTTTAAGGGGAAGAAATCAAATAATAGAAAATACCTGATGGATTTGCCCCACATCGTCCACAAGAGAATCAATTTCTTGAGGGAATATGTCAAAAATCAAAATCTAGGACAAGATGCTTATACCACCGTATTTATTGATGAGACTTGGATTTTTAGTAAAGGTTCGTTTAGAAACAGCTGGCAGGATAACACTATGTCTACAAGTTCTAAAAAAGCTAGTGAAGGTCATCGATATATTGTAGTTCACGCTGGATCAAAGGAAGGATTTATTAAGGGGGCCAGTTTAATATTTAAAAGTGGACTAAAAAGCGGAGATTATCATGACAATATGAACAAGCAAAATTTTGAAAATTGGTTTAAAAATCAGCTGGTACCAAATCTTCCTCCAAAAAGTTTGATAGTGATGGACAACGCAAGCTATCATTCCGGCCTTTTAGAGGATATTCCAAGAAAATCATGGACAAAGCAGAGATTGATTGGATGGTTAAAAGAAAAGAACATTGACTTCCCAGAGAGGGCCATGAAGGATGAAATATGGAGCATTGTAGAAAAAAATTGTAACATTGAAAAAACATTCTACCTTGACGAATATGTGAAACCTTTGGGCCACAAAATACTAAGACTTCCTCCATACCATTGTCAATTTAATGCTATTGAAATGGTATGGTCTGAGTGTAAGAGGAAATACGACCAATACATTGCTAGTCTGAAGGGGACACCATCGGAAGTTTTGGCCATGTGGGAAAAAGCGATAAATGAAGTATCTTCAGAGCATTGGAAAAATTATGTCAGCCACACAGAAAGGGTAATCCAAGAAGCTTGGAAGACAATACAGATATGTGATGCTTCAGACATTGCGCCACTTGTAATTAGTACCGACGAAGACAGCAGTGACGATGAAGAATTTAGTTCTGATTCTGAAGACAGTGAAGGGGAGTAGTTTTTATTTTTAAAGTTAGTTAGTTATACATTAATTTCTCTCTTTTAGTTTTTAAAGCAAAGTCTGCATTGTAACATATTCATTTTTAGCATACACGCAATAGATCATATCTCTTATTTTGTTCTTCAAGTAATCTGTGATTTTTGTTTTTACCTCTTTTTGTTTTTGAAACATTCTGGAGGTAAAGGATTCATCGTTCGTTATTCCCCTTTTCTTAATATTTTTTCAGTATTGTCTGTAATTGAGAATTAAAATAATTTTGATGAAAATGGGTAACTGGCGTCAATTTATTACATTGCAAACAAAGAATAAGACTAAGATGAAAGAATTTATATTAGTAAAGTCTTATTTGCAAAATAATGTTAGTTTTTGAAGTTATAATAGTAATTTTTGTATTAAGTGTGCAAAATGAGGGTTTTTTTATGGCAATGAGAGTGTTAATTTTTTGCCAGCCATTTTCGACAAGTTGCAGCCCTTTCTGTACAGAAAATGCCAATTTTAAATTCGCTTTAGCCAGTGCTGAACGCACTCCTCCTATCTACATCACTGCATACGTTTAGGTTAGGAATCATCGCTGAAATATAAATATAAGAAATACGTTATTTGAAACCAGCGTGACGTCATTCCAGAAAGGTAATGCGCCAACTATACCATTGAGATACATACAGGGTGTTTCTTAATTGAGTGTCAATATTTAAAGAGGTGATTTTTGGGTCTATTTTAAGAAGAAAACTTTATATAAACGTATGTCTTAAACGGTGTAAATTTTGAGATACAGGGTGTTAAACTTTCAATAATTTCATAATTTTTCTATAATATCTCAAATACCACTCTAGATATTGTAATGAAATTTGGTACAGAGGTACTATGCATCTAGTGGAATTTTTTGATGTAGAACATTTTTTTAATTTCCACCAGTGGCGTCCGTACGGAATCCGACCTGCATATTTTCCCAAACATTGATGGTACGCCACTGATTTTTTTTTAATAAAAATTATTTCTGAAATTCCCATTCATGTTTGAGCAAGTTTGATCCCTTGGTAATTTTGTGTTGGACGCACGGTTTTCGTTTTAAAAAATAAAAACCGTTTCTCTGTATGGTCCAAACAATCCTGGTCATAAGACGGATATCACCATGCATGCATGCAGAGGAATATTATTGTATTAAACTCGAGAAATCAAATCTTGTCGAAAATAAATACAAAAATTTTAAAAAACAAACAAATGAATCAATAAAAATGCTTTATTTTAGAAAAATCAGTGGCGTGAAAGTAATTACTATGTCCATTCTTATTAAAATCAGATATTGCTTTCTCTTAGTGAGAGATATTTGTAGATAATAGTATGTAAACTTCAGCTACCAATCTAGGACCACCATGTCAATGTTTTTCAAAAGTCTGTTCCTTCATAATTATTTTTATAAATTTTATTAAAATAATATGACATTCTTCAACAATAACAAGTTATTTACAAAACTATACTAATACAACTAGGTACATAATTAATAATTTCAACAAAAATAATTAGGTTTTAACAAATTGACAGCACACTTTGTGAAACAAAATAGAAGAAAAAAATTAGATAAGCTGTTGAAAATGCCCACCACCTTGGAGAATACACGCTTCAGCCCTTTTCCTCATGTTGTCGCGAATTCTTTGAAGGATACCCTCGGTATTTCTGATAATATCGCAAGAATCTCCTATACGATCCTTCAGCTCCTTCACAGTGTTTACTGGGGTGCGGTAAACTAAAGATTTCAGATGTCCCCATAGAAAAAAATCCAAACTATTTAGGTCTGGGGACCTAGAGGGCCATGTTTGGCGGTCCGCCACGACCTACCCACATTTAACAACAGGTTAAAATGTGCGGTTCAAATATTCTCTGGCTTCAATACTAAAGTGAGTGGGCGCGCCATCGTGCATGAACCAGATTCTGTTTCTAATCAGAATTGGTATATCTTCTAACAATATCGGCAAATCGTTCTCAAGAAACCGGCGATAATTATGGCCATTTAGTCTTTCTGGGAGGAAAAAAGGTCCAATTAGGTGATTTTCGATAATGCCAGCCCAAATATTTGCAGAGAATTGCTCTTGATGATGATGTTCTACAATGGCATGGGGGTTCTCGTCGGCCCAGATATGATTATTGTGGAAGTTTCTGATAGCGTTCCTAGAGAAGTTCGCTCGAATTTTTTCCAAAAACCATTCACAAAAATTAACTCGGAAAAGAAGATCTCGGGTAAATAAGGCTTGCACTCGTTGAATGTGATATGAGTATAAAAAAAATCAAGTAGAATTCTCAATTTTCCTAGTACTCAGTTCAGGATTTTCATCTATGGAATTTAATACTGCCTCTTCAATTTTTGGAGTTCTTACAGTCCGATGGGCCCGTTTTAATTGATTATTTGGCTTGAATGTACCTGTTTCAGTCAACCTTCTATCGTCATTTGCAAATATTCGCCTATCTGGTATGACTCTACCAGGAAAGCGCTCTTGATATAATCGCCTAGCTTCCGGTGAACTGCCATCAGCCAAACCATACATGTAATGCATGTCTGCCAACTCTTCATTGGTAAACTTAACCATTTCTTTTCTCAGATATATCAGATACTGAACTGATAGCTGAACTGTCAAATTAAGTTACAAGAGAAGTATTAATTCTGACATCCAAAGCCTACTACAATAATAATTATTATTAGTAATCTTTCTTTATTGATGAACTAATAGTATTTTATAGTTTCGTGTTAAAAAATTATAAGCTCAAATAATAATTTTGAAATCTTTGGGTATTAGTTATTCTTAAGCAAATTTGATTTCTTGAATTTCAGTCAAAAAAACATTGTTAAAACTCTGCAGAGAAACGGTTTTTATTTTTAAAACGAAAACCGTGCGTTCAACTCAAAATTACCAAGAGATCAAACTTACTCAAAAATGAATGGGAATTGCAAAAATAATTTTTATTTAAAAAAAATCAGTGGCGTACCATCAATGTCTGGGAAAATATGCAGGTCGGATTCCGTACGAACGCCACTGGTGGAAATAAAAAAATTTCTACATCAAAAAATTCCACTAGATGCATAGTACCTCTGTACCAAATTTCATTACAATATCTAGAGTGGTATTTGATATTATCGAAGAATTATCAAATTATTGAAAGTTTAACACCCTATAAGGGAAAAGTACTATCTTTGCTAAATCGCATTTTTTTAATGTTTTTTCCTTATTTGCTCGCGATGTTTTTAAAAATATGTTCTAAAGAAACAAAAAAATGTTTACCAATTTATCTTTTTCAGACGACTCCTTGACACTCCGGGATTCAGCTTCGAAATCCGCGACAGATCCTGCCTCCCTAAGGATTTTCCGGCCAATATCCCGGGGACGTGCCATTTTCTTACGGGATACACACATCCCGAAGTTGCAGAAGACGCTTCCCTCGAGGAGCACATTATGGCTGGCCTAAAAGACATTGGCTTGGCGGACGAACACGCTCAAAACTAAAAAAAAATAAAGAAATGTTGTATCCAGACAAATACCGTGCTAAAAGTCTTAACATTCTTCTGAATGCGTATAATAACTTATAAAATAAACTGCTGGTCACTCGAAAGGAATATGAGTTATTGTTAGATTTTATTCTAATTCTTAACTTTATGTTTGAATGAGTTTTAATCATATATTCAAGACATTTATTTAATTGTATGTCGTTCAGTTCCGGAACATGTTACAACATCATCAACATATCTTACAAAATACAAAATGTTAGGTCTAGGATGTTTTTTCCAGTATACTCAAAAATAAAGGGCTAATATATGCCCCAGAATTAAATCTTGCATGCCAGTATAAGACTGTAGTAAATCATCCATTATTCACAAAGAGACCTGTTTCTAAATTAAACAATAAACAGACGCTAAGTCTCGGTCTCAGTCAAAGTTTATAATAAAATAAAACTGGTTACACGTGTTTCGCCCGGTCGGGCATCATCAGACCTATCAAAAAAAAATATATCCTAATTACTAACTAAAAGCCTTTAAATTAAATAAATAGATAGTACCTTTAAAATAAAACAACACGTCACATATACAACGTTAAAACAGTAAACAAACAATCACATTACATAGTTCGACGGATACTGAAAGAGGAGTTGAAACGAAATGTGGTCAAATGCATGTATAAAAACTCCTTATGCTTAAATTATAAATAAATAAGATAGTAATACAATAATGAAAAATTAAAAAAAAAAGATGTATAGCAGTGGTGAGATTTGAACCCGTATCTTCTAGGTGAGAGGCAAGAATAATAGTTTTACTGCTATTCGTGACTATAACAATATTTCGTTTTGGGTTTTTAGTTGTTAGGTAAATTATTAAAGATGAGGTTCAGTTCAAAATTAAAAATATCATTCACGCAACATAAAACAGGGCTCCTTTTAGCTTTAGTTATTTCCATCTTCTCCAAAAGGTCCAATTTTTTTTACCCTTCTGACATTTATGGATAACTGTTACGTCATCCGATGTAGAAAATCGGTGGCCTCGAGATAGAAGATGGTAAGCGAAAGCTGATTTTGTCTCTGTGATATCTGTATTTTTATATTTGTTGACCAAATGAACGTGTTCTTGGACCCTGATTGAGATCTTTCGTCCTGACTGTCCTATGTACGTGGCAGGACGCTCTCCACACCTCAAAGGATAAACACCCGACTTTGACAGAAATTCAGGTTTATCTTTCATAGTCACTAAATGTCTTTTCAGTTAGTTGATAGTTTTAAAGGCGATAGAAATATTTAATATTTAACCCTTTAAAAGAAAGAATAGATTTAAAATGTAAAAAAACCCTTGCAGTTGAGGCGGAAAATATCATTCAGAGCACAGATATAAGCAATAAAAAAAAATATTATTAGAGCTAAAATAATTAATTTTTTTAATTTCCTACATACCAAACAATAAAAAGAAAAACTACTAACACTACTAACAAAAATCTCACTTCCCTGAAAAACAAAATTAAATCACATGACCTAATAATAACTAAAGCAGACAAAGGCTCTTGTGTAGTTATCATGAAACGTACTGATTACTTACATAAGGTTTTGAACTTTTTGGATTCTGGAGACTTCCAGAAGATTAATAAAGATCCAACTAACTCGTTTTTTGCCAAGGTTAAGAACGTTCTCGACCAAACTCTGGTTACTCTAGAATTTTTCAATTCCAACAAGTACAAATTATATCCTATAAACCCGAGGACTCCACTACTATATGGTTTACCGAAGGTGCATAAAGAAAAAATACTCCTATTAGACCGGTAGTATCTTACACAGCTCGCCATGCTATAACTTATCTTCATGGCTTAATAAAATATTAAGGGAGGTGACATGTTTCCAAAACATCCACTCGATAAAAAACTCAGTGACCTTGACAACCCATCTTAAAAACATTAAAATACCAAATGAAGCTATCCTAATATCACTAGATGTCAAAAACGTATTCCCTAGTATACCTCCTGGTGAGTTTATAGATTTAGTTCGAGATCTATTAGTAAAAAACGCATCTTCCAAATATAGTTAAAGATAACCTTATCTCTCTCTCTTTAGTCCTCGACTCAAAACTTTTTTAAATTCAATGGCTTGTTTTTTAAACAACTAACGGGTTTAGCTATGGGGTTTTGCCTGTCCCCATTTCTCAGCGAAATCTTTATGAACCACTTAGAGAGTAAGATCATGAGAAGTCATTTTGCGCGCCATCTGATCACATATAAGAGATACGTGGATGGTATTTGCGTGGTCTGGAATGGAGATGACCAAGAGTTGTCCGATTTTCTGAACTTTATCAACACCCTCCATAATAAAATTACCTTTACCCTGGAGAAAGAAAGTCTTGGTAAGCTGCCTTTCCTAGATCTTTTGCTTATAAGAAATGGTAGTCGAATAGAGTTCGAGATTTTTAGAAAATCATCTTCCACAGACAACATTATACAGTTTCATTCCAATTCCCCACATACACATAAATTTGTTCTTTTAAAAAAGAACTAAATACTATTAAGCAAATAGCACTTAACAACGGCTTCTCGCAAAATTCTATCAACAAATTATACTTTAAGTTCTTTAACAAATATAAAATGTCCTTTAACGTTATACATGCTGCCTCAAATAATGACAAATCTTTCAAAACTATTTCTTATTTTGGAAATATTTCAACCCAGTGGGCTAAATTCTTTAAAGGGTTAAATATTTCTATCGCCTTTAAAACTATCAACCAACTGAAAAGAGATTTAGTGACTATGAAAGATAAACCTGAATTTCTGTCAAAGTCGGTGTTTATGCTTTGAGGTGTGGAGAGTGTCCTGCCACGTACATAGGACAGTCAGGACGAAAGATCTCAACCATGGTCCAAGAACAGATATCACAGAGACAAAATTAGCTTTCGCTAGCCATCTTCTAGCTACAGGCCACCGATTTTCTACATCGGATGACGTAACAGTTATCCATGAATGTCAGAAGGGTAAAAAAAATTGGACCTTTTGGAGAAGATGGAAATAACCAAAGCTAAAAGGAGCCCTGTTTTATGTTGCGTGAATGATATTTTTAATTTTGAACCGAACCTCATCTTTAATAATTTACCTAACAACTAAAAACCCAAAACGAAATATTGTTATAGTCACGAATAGCAGTAAAACTATTATTCTTGCCTCTCAGCCAGAAGATACGGGTTCAAATCTCACTACTGCTATACCTCTTTTTTTTTTAATTTTTCATTATTGTATTACTATCTTATTTATTTATAATTTAAGCATAAGGAGTTTTTATACATGCATTTGACCACATTTCGTTTCAACCTCTTTCAGTATCCGTCGAACTATGTAATGTGATTGTTTGTTTACTGTTATAACATTGTATATGTGACGTGTTGTTTTATTTTAAAGGTACTATTTATTTATTTAATTTAAAGGCTTTTAGTTAGTAATTAGGATATATTTTTTCTGATAGGTCTGATGATGCCCGACCGGGCGAAACACGTGTAACCAGTTTTATTTTATTATAAACTTTGACTGAGACCGAGACTTAGCGTCTGTTTATTGTTTAATTCAGTATAAGACTGATTATTAAATTCAAGCAATTTTGTTTTAAACGTTCGGTAAGTTCAATATATCTTGTTTTGGTTGTTTTAGATGTAACGTCAGAGGAAGCTTCTGTGTAGAGAAACATGTCACGTTGTTTTAAAAAAACATAATGAAAATGTTTTTATTTCTGCATTTTGCAAAATTTACAATATATTACAAAATAGTATCGCTTCTTAACCCAAAAATCTAAACTACTGACCATAAATAGTGCAGATTTTTTCTTGTCGGAGTTTAAAGATGGATATTTCAGTTGCGAAAAGCGATATCGAGACGCAGTTTTTGACGTTCGGTTGACCGGTATATTGAGTAAGGTAAATGTATCTATCACCGACCTAGTCCTTATTACCGACCATCACATATTTTTCACTTTAAAACAGTCAGGTGTTGCCAGTTTAAACATTCAAATTCAAAATTCTTCTATTTGAACTTCCCGCCGCGAAAATTGTACGAATTTGCGGCAACCCAACCAAACATATGTTAATTACATCAGTCTTTAGACATACATCGCGAAAGCATCCACGATTTCTTAACAAGTGCTCCTAATTTGTGTACAAGTTTATTTAAGGTGAACCTATAAATTAATGTAAGTATTAAACGATATTTATTAACTAGCAGGTTAAATATAATGTTTTAATTTATTTTTTATACTAAAATCCTATATTTTATTACAAATAATGTTATAATTAATAAAAAATAATTGGTTGTTAATAGGAGCAGTCATTATATACAATGTCTTTTTTACCGGCCAGTCGGTTGAATTCAGGAGAGTGCACTGTTTTGTTTTTCTTTAATTTTTTATTTATTAAATTAAATTTAAAATTTAATTAAAATTAAATTTTAATGGGGGTTTCGGACTTTCTATTCTATTCTAAATTACTTCTTCCAGTAGCAACAAACAATATGACAAAACAGAATTCAACTGATTGTGCATCAGATTCTTCCATTACTTTACCACAAATCGAACCACAGTTGGATCAAAGGAAACCTAAAGAATTTCAAAACAGTGGATGGATTTGGAGTGATCCAATAGAAGATAAAAGTTTATTCTATTTTTGGAAAACAGTAAAGGAAAAAGGCATATCAGCTACTGTTCCAAATGATGATGTTATTACTACGCACGATACTACGCTAACCAATAATTTACCACTTCTCGATGTCGATTCCTTAGATGTAGGGTTGAATTGGTTCAAAATTTGTGGGTGGACATGGAGAATGAACAGTTAATCGATGATCCTGGTCTAACGGCACTTACGCCACAAAATCATGGCAAATTTGAAATTATGTGTATCGAACCCGTTGTTTACTTACATTACATTTACTTTTTAGCTCCAAGAACGCGTAAAAAAGTGATAATTATGTCCATACTGCCTTTAATTCTCCAGTTTCCGTTTCTCCAAACCTTGTTAACAAAGGTTTGTCTCTGAATCCAAAAGAATTATCTGTTAAAGGCAATACTGTTAGCGATTACCAGTGTACTCTTAATAGTAAGTGTTATGTGTCACTCATGCCCAAAATATATGAAATCAATTGTTTTCATTTATTTGTTATACTTTATTTTTAGATGTAAAGTTCATTGACAATCAAAATCTTGTTGCATGTATGTCAACCATGAAGGCAAAGGCATTAGAGAGACAACTAATGCGCTTGAAGAAATATCTCTATCAAACTCTAAAAAAGAAACCAACTGAAAAACGCCAGAAACTCTTGTACCTTCCAACACAATCCAGGACTTACCTCTAAGCCTATTTGACAGCTTTATAGATTTCGAAAAAAATAACACCTACAGTTGCTACATCGGAAGAATATATAGAACACCAGAAAAAGATAGATGCGGAGAAAAAAAGAAAGAATAAGAAAAATCAGAGATGGCGAAAAAAGGAACAACCAAAGAAACAAACGAAAGAAGTGAGAAAACCCGACAATTCTAAACCAAATATGACGATAAATAATAACGACACAAATAAGACTGATAGCGAGGTAAAGCATGTCATTGTAATATATGAAGAAGAATATTTTCCTGGTTTGATCTTTAATTTAAGTTCAAATGGTATAGTTGTATAAACAATGTCAAGGAGGGGTGTGAATTGAAAGTGAACCGAGAAGGATAATATACATACAGTTTAAATTAAATTTTACGCAAAATATATCCACCAAAGTTAATTAACCGCCGAAGCATTTATTGTGTATGTGAAATTGGAGAACTTAGCAGGGATTAAAAAAGCATTTTGTTCCCAAAGGAAAATAGTAATAAGTCTCTATGTTTTTTTTTACTTAGATTCAATTTAGGAATGTTAAATCTTTTTTCTTTTTTAAATTGATTTATTATAACTACAAAAACGAAATAAAAGCAACTAAAAAATCAAGGTAAGTATCAGTGATATTCTCCTTAAAAAATGGCAGCCGGTAATAGGAGCCAAAATAGTCAGTAATAAGAACATCACACAGAACGGTTGGTAAACTTTAACATCAGAAGTTTTCGATAAAGATTTTTTCGAAAAAAGATCAATTTTTCCGTTATTTCTTACTCTCTGTTTCTTAAAAATATTTTAAACTTCAGCCTAAAAATATTAGAAAATTAAGTTTTTCTTACAAACCTTAATATTAACCTTTTTCTGAAAACCTTAGGTGGTCGGTGAAGAGTACATTTACCTTATGTGCTTCTGCTTGCACGACTGCGTATGCATATAAAAATAGTACATAGAGGGTGGGAAATAAAATCCCAACATTTTGCAAAAGTTTGTTAACGCCTAAAATTCTCAAATCTTTTTTTTATTTTTTTTTTCTTCTGACCAAAATTTTAATTTTTTTTTAAATTTTAAAACAAAAACAATTTCAAGCTATTTTTGATATATTTCGTTTGTTTGCAATATACAACGTTTCTACGAAAATTTTGACATCTTCATACAAGTGGAGCGGTAATTTAACAACCTTTATACAAAACAAATATTTATTACCTAATTTATGATATGTTATTGTAATGTTATTATTACTATTAGAAAGTATAGATACAGCGTGTGACAAAAGTTAGCTAAAATTTACCAAACACCAACTTAATATATTTTATAGATTTTACTATAATCCGCTTTTGGAGTTATGTTAGACGTAAGATAATTACGGTATATTAGATGTGATATAACGTTTCTGAGCTATGGATTTTTTACTAGTCTTAAAATAGGGTAGTTATAATTTTTTGATTCTAATAGAATCATACAGGATGTTATTTAATTGATGGCTACAAATACGGGACGTAATTTTTTAGCTAATTTTGGGACTAAAAGTTCATATAAAGATGTGTCCGCAGAGCCTTCGTTTCTGAGATACAGGGTGTTAAAATTTAAATTTTTTTTAGTTTTTTACGTGGACCTCGTACATTTTTAAGATAAATCATTCAAATTTGGTACATTGTATTTGTTCGAAATAGCTGTAATACATTTTAGAAAAATCTACAACGTGTTATATTTACCCAGGTCGCGTCTCCTCTTGCTATGCCACTGGCCATTTTTACAGCGGATTTAATCTGTATTCTGTTTCTATATTATGTACCGTTTAAAACTTATTTAGCAAAATATCCATTCATCCATGGTCATGACCTATGGAACACGGAAAAAATGGTAAAATTGTAATGTTAATGCGTTATGATTTTAAAATAGGCAGAAATGGACACTTTACTAAATAATTTCTAAATAGTACAAAATTTCGAAAAAAACAAAGAGACTAAAAAGTTAGAAAAAAGTGCCAGTGGCGACAGTAAAATCTTCAGGGAGGTAAAATTGGTTGCGAACTGGGAAAAAATAACATCTTGTAGATGTTTCTGAATTGTATTACAGGAATTTCAAAGGCATCGCTCAAAAAATGGTATCAAATTGAATGATTTATTAGAAATGTCCATTATGACCCTAAAAATATAAAACTTTAACCTCCTATGTTTCAAAAACGAAGGATTTGGAGTTACATGGCCATATGCGCTTTTAGCTCTAAAATTAACCAAAAAATAACGTCCTGCATTTTTAGACATCCATTAAATAACACTCTGTATATCTCTTTTGGAATCAAAAACGAATACTCTATATAAAGACTAATAAAACGGCTAGAATAAAAATGAAAAAACCATTTTGTCAAAAATAGTTCACAAAAATTTTATCACAGCTGGTATATCGAAATTACCTTACATAACTCCAAAAGCGAATTATAGTAAAAAATCTATTAAATCCATTAACTTAGTGTTTGGTAAATTTTACCTAACTTTTGTCACACCATGTATTCATACCTAATAGTACTAATGCAACTGATCATAAATTAGGTGATAAAGATTGGTTTTGTTATAAGGTTGTTAAATTAACAGTCCACTTCTATGATGATGTCAAATTTTTTTTTTAAAGATCATTTTGGTCAAAAGCAAAAAAAAATTAAAAACATTTTTGAATATTTTAGGGCTCAAATTTTTTTTGCAAAAAATGAGGGTGTGTTATTTTACGCCCTGTACGTACTATTTTTATGTGCATATTATGTAGTCATGCATGTAGAAGTACATACCCAAAAGATTGGCCAAACGAACACCAAAAACCGAAACCCGCCATCGCGTTTCGAAATTGAAATATCCATCCTTAAACTTTGATTTAAGAATTTATTGATGCAATATTTATGGCCAGTAGTTTATTTTAAATTAAATCTGAAAGCACATGGCACTGCATATTTGGAATCGATCTATCCATGCCTATCTAAATATCGGTTAGTTTTTAAATGTTTAGATGTTGCTGTAGTTGTCACGAGAAGCAATTTTTAAATGAGGGACTTTTTTGTTCCTAAATATTGAGTGATCCAGTAAAAGAATGTTTAAGACTTCATAACTTGTGTAAATTATATCTTGCGAGGATTGTACAGTAATTATTTCATTTAACGTACGAAAAAAAAATGGATTTAATATAATTGTCATAAACATAAATCAAATATTCAATAGATTCTACAGTCGGGACAATCCTGGAAGGTCGTTCCGCGAAGGGACTATAGCGGTCTGCAATCTACAGGATGTCCCACGTAGAAGTTCCGCTTCCTCTTATCTCCGTCATATTTTAAGATGTCCCGATAGACATTTGTTTATTTGAGAGTTTAGCTTAAGTACTTTCTAGAGGAGTTTCCACACGTAATCTAATCTAATTACATAATTTTTTTCAAAAAGTTTCCAAAAATTGTAGTTTTAGGCTCTTTCTTAAATGGAATGGTACTTTTTTTATATGACATCTGCAATACTCGGATTTTTTCCGACCTAATGTCAATAAAAAGTTTTTCAAAAAACCGTTTATAATCGCGATAATTTACATTGAAAATTTTAAAGGGTAGCAGGTGCCCCCATAGTAAGCCTAAGAGGATACTATTTATCCAGTTTCCGTTAACATGATTTTACATTTAAAAGCTATTTTTTTCGGAAACTGAAAAAATGGTTAAAATGGTAAAATTTGTTCTTCAAGATTGTTTATCAAAATTTAATCAGATGTATAAGTTAAACAAAAAAAAATAAGTAATCATAAACAATACGAAAACAATTAGTTCAAAAATGTCTCTTTTAAGGATTCTCGATGAGAGGAACTTCTAACACTTGCTCTAAAAATATTTTGTCAAACATTTCGCACTCTTCTGATACAATCTTCTTTCAGACAGATTATTGTATAAAACGGTAGTGAAAAAGTTCTAAAATTTTAATGCTTTTGATCAAAATTTCGGAAAATAATTTACCTAGTGAAAGTGAAACTGGCAGAGTAATTTTCGATTTACTTTGACACTCGACACGTGTGACCAATACAATATTTCTTACTGTTCAGTACGAATATACGAGCCCAGTCGCATACGTATTGGACTAAAAGAATTTATTTATATTTATTTTTGTTACCTAGTATTTATTGTACATACAGGGTGTCCGGATTTGGTTGCAAAAGCAGGGTATTTCGCTTATTTTTAAAGATAGAACCTTGCGGTTTTCACGAACCTGAGCTAATTTTTTGTGAAACTCAAGAGGCCGTAAACAAAATTTTCATAGCCTTCTTCGTTTATGAGATACAGGGCGAAATAGAAAATTTTGCATTTTGGGGACCCCCTCGTATCTCGGTTATACTTTAACTTAACGCAAAGGGAAAAATTGCTGCTTATGCAGTTTTTTACGCTGGATCCAGTGGCGTAGTCATATTTTTCATTTGAGTTGTTATTTTTTAGATATGACCCAAAGTTGTATTTTTTTAAATGGGACACCCCGTATGTTTGTCCAGAAATTGATTTGTCCTTTTAAAAGCTTCTCAAAAATTTATAATAGTATGGGTCTATTTTAATAAACACCAAAAAAATCCTAATTTTTATAATTATCATCCCAAATTTTGCAGTAGGCCATGCAAAACATCGCTGCCTTTTATTTAAAGTTTTTAACAATATCTACATCCTAACAATAAATCAAAATAAATATGTAATTAAATTTATTTATCAAAATATGTATTGACAATTTCGCACCAAAAAAAATACCACCTACCTAGATTTATGTAACACAAGAACAAAACAGTAATAAATTATTATGTAACAAGCCTTTCAGCAAAAATCAACTGTCGTATAAGAACTATAGTAACCAAGGAAATCAAAAGAACTGTTCAAACTGATTTCCATTTTGTTCTATGCATGCTTCGCACAATTTTCGTATTCGTTTTAGGGAATTAAGCAAAATAACGGGATGATTTTGTAAATAGCGAAAATTTTCTCTTATTGCATTTCCTAAATCTTGGACATTATCATAGTGGTCTTTGTAAATTCTATTTTCCAGATATCCCCATAGAATGAAATCTAAAATCGACAAATCTGGGGACCTAAGGGGCCACCTTATAGGTCCATTTGTTCCAATCCATTGATTGGTAAAATTATTGTCCAGAAATAATCTCGTCATTCCAGAATTGTGTGCAGGAGCACCGTCCTGTTGAAAATAAATTTCGTTAATTTGCGCTAGAGGAACATCGTCAAGTAATTCAGGTATAGCTCTCTCTAAAATTTCTATATAGCGATTGGCTGTTAGATTTCCCTATATAAAGCAGGTCACATTTAGACCAAACCTACCCTGTTGTCTTCTGGGAAATATTTGGTGTTAATTTTCCTGGGACCAGAATCTACTATTGTGCCTATTGAGTATACCAGAATTACTGAAATGTGCTTCGTCTGACCATATAACCTTCCTTTCAAAATCTCTAACCATATCGCATCTTTCTCGAAACCAATTGCAGAAGACTACCCGACGCTCTGCATTCCCTAGCTGTAAGTGCTGCACGAGCCTAAATTTGTATGGGTGGTATTTGTGATTTTTTAGAATTTCTTGAACTCTAGTTTTTGGAATCCCTACGCTCTTTTCACTGGCTCTACAGGAGTTTGCAGGGTAAGCTTCTGCATTAGCCAAAATCGTAATTTCCTCAGCCTCCCGATTTTCTTTATTATATGTTTTCGTACGAGGTTTGATAAATGATCCGTGATTAAGTAAATTCTTTTTTATCCGATAAAAAGTGGATATATTAGGTTGCCTTCTTTCTGGATATCTAAATAAAAATTAAGCAATAGTATTTCAACATACCTTAAAAATAACTATTTACCTGTTAAAATACATCTCAGAAGCCGCTTCAACATTTTCATTACTTAATATAAAACAAGCTAACATATCGTACTTTTCATAATGTTAGAAAGTTTGGTTTTCTTCCATAATAATACAAATATATTTTTACACAATAAATAAATACAAAAAACTAGCGCTATATTTTATATACGCGTACAAAATTGGGAAATGTCATTTGCTTCCAAGAAAACAAAATAAAACGGCATCGTTTTGCATGGCAAAATTTACTGCAAAATTTGGGATGATAACTATAAAAATTAGGATTTTTGTTGTTGTTTATTAAAATAGACCCATACTATTATATATTTTTGAGAAGCTTTTAAAAAGACAAATCAATTTCTGGACAAATATACAGGGTGTCCCTTTTAAAAAAACACAACTTTGGGTCATATCTAAAAAATAACAACTCAAATGAAAAATATGACTACGCCACTGGATCCAGCGTAAAAAACTGCATAAGCAGCAATTTTTCCCTTTGCGTCAAATTAAAAGATAACCGATATACGAGGGGGGTCTCAAAATGCAAAATTTTATATTTCGCCCTGTATCTCATAAACGAAGAAGGCTATGAAAATTTTGTTTACGGCTTCATGAGTTTCACAAAAAATTAGCTCAGGTTCGTGTAAACCGCAAGGTTCTATGTTTAAAAATAAGCGAGATACCCCGCTTTTGCAACCAAATCCTGACACCCTGTACATAACATAAATTCAACAAATACAACTACGTTTATTTGATAGAATGTGGTATTAACAATTAATCAACAATATTCCTTATCTATATCACTAACTTGTCGCATATTAATTGGACCATAAAAATTTGAATAATTTGCCACTGTTACCACTGAGTACAGTCACCTTTTTGTTTTATAACTGTATCAAGTCTTGCTTGCATGGTGTCTACTAATGTTTTACAATATTTTGGTTGGAAGTTATCTTAGATTTCCTGAATTTTGTCCTTTAATTCGGGAATGGTGCGGACGGGACTGGTTCGTAGAGTTTTTTTTATTTGATGCCATAGTGGCGATAGGCGATAAGTCGGGGCTACTAGATGGCCATTTTAAAACAGGAATATTCTTGCTGGAATATGAATCCTCCCTCTAACAACTGAATCTCATTAATTGAAGGAATTAGGTCTTCTTGTCAAATTGACTTATACTTTACAGCATTGACGGTACCATTAATAAAAAGAAGACGACCAACCCCTTGTGAAGACATACATATACATGATGGACGCTGTAAATTTAACTTTTCTCTTGAGGCAGTCGCTATGATATTCCTGCCCTTGCGTTCGGATAATTCGAATTCGTGACTCACAACACATACTTCAAATTTAGACTCGTCGCTCCATATAACGGAATCCCACTGACGCGACGTGACCAAGCTGGTCTTATATGTATGCTCTTTTGCCCACAAAAGTCGATTTCTTTTTTGTTTTTACGACAAAAGCGGTTTTTCTTTGGCCTAAAATGAAAACATTTAAATTTGTTTTTTTGTATTTTGCTATAAACTTACTTTGTAGAAGCGATATCCCATTTTCTTCATATTTCTCAACCAGATGTCTTTTGAAATGCGTTTACCAATTGCATCTACCCATTTTACAGCTAACTCCCGTGATGAAGCTCGACGATCTTGTTTAATTAGTGTACGGAGAGTCCGCTTATCTCTTTCTGTAATTTTCGAAGAACGGCCAGACTTCGCTTTTAATCGAACATTTCCGCTTTTTTTGAATTGGGAAATAATATTTCTTATTGTCTCTTGAGAAATGTTTAGATTTTTTGCAATACTATGTCCAGAGAGACCATTTTTGTCGGCACTAATAATGGAGTTTCTCACATCATAGAAAGTGCTTTTCCGCGAACCATTTTGGCAATTAAACAGTTTCAAAGACTTAAATATTAATGCCATCTTTGTTTTCAATTATTGTTAAAGCCCACTCGATTAGATATTTACCTTAATAAATTTTTATCTGAGTGCATGCATTTATAGCCCAATTAATATGCTCCAAGCCCAACCAAAATATATTTTTCTAATCATTATTATTGTTAGTGACATAGATATGCGATATTGTTAATTAATTGTTAATACCACATACTATCAAATAAAGGTAGTTGTTGAAGTTATGTTACATGTAGTAAATACGAGGTGACAAAAATAAAATTATTTTAAATATGCCCTTGGTCCAATACATGAGTAGTAGAAAGTAGATTTTCCTTTCCTTCGTAAATGCTCACAAGTCGATCTGAAATAATGTAATAAATAGCTATACATAATTCAAAAATGTGATTTATTTTTACGTTTATGCGTCTATCACGTCGCGGCAATGGAGGTTTTCTAATTAAAATTTTTGTATAATGATAATGTCACCAGAATTGGTCGAAAATGAACAAACGACAATTTTATAAAAAACACGCATTCTACTCTAATAACTGGCTAAGCTAGTTAAGCCAGAAAATTGTACAAAAAAATAATTTATTACATGCTATAAAAAATGACTGTGCAAGTAGTTTATATACCGGGATTTCCAATAAGTATGGTCTCCGGTATAACTAGGTCACTGTTGATCACACATTTATGGGGAAAAAATACTTATGGGTAAAACGGCCAAAATAATTCGGCTGAAAATTAGTTTCTTTCAAGTTCAAAAAATGGCCTCTAGGAGGCGTAACAGCAACTCAAAAATGGAAATGCCAATTTTTTCTCGAATTTTAGAAAATATGAACATTATTTTATATTATTCAGTTCTTCAGGCAATTATGCAACTTTTTACAATTTGTCATTTTTTTATTTTCAATAATAAAGTGGCAGGGGAAGATCAAACTTTTTTCTTTCAAACATTTATATCTGCGTTTTGGATGAACCGATTACATTGAACTTGGTGTCAGAAAGGTGTTTTTTTCTCTTCACGTAGAGCTATTAACACTACCGTAATGATTCTATTAGCGCTTTTTCGTAATTCTACGGATTTTTTCAAAATATCAAATGGTACGATATGACTTTTTTGTCATAATTGAATTTAAGGTTATAAAAGGTATCAAATAGTCAAATAAAAAATCCAGATCCGTATTTAAATTAAAAAAGTTGATGATGGTCGCCCAAATCCGAAACGTCGGATTGAAAAACTAACCTCATCAATTTGTAGAGGAGAAAAAGTGAGAATGATGAAGTAAAAATTATTTTCATCTGTCATTTCAACTAAGCTTACAATTTTATAAAAACTAAAAAAGAAAACAAAAAATAACTTTTATGGTTTTTCTATAATTATAAGCTTTGTTGAAATGACAGTAACCATCACAAACTTTTTTAATTTAAGAACGGACCTAGATTTTTTATTTCATTATTCGATACCTTTTATAACCTTAAATTAAATTATGACAAAAAAGTCATATTATACCATTTGATTTTTTTTGTGAAAATATGTTTTATTTGAAGAGTTACGAAAAAGCGCCATCTAGTGACCACTAATAGAATCATCGCGGTACAGTTAGTAGATCTATGTGAAGAGTAAGAAAGCGGTTTAAAATCAATGTAGGATGCCTGTACCTCAAATGCCGAGAAAGCAGTCGAAATGCAAAAAAAAACTGTTTTCCCGTTTTTTTTTCAATTTTCCCATATTTCACTATTCTTTTTTTCGAAAAAGAGAACCGAAGGGCGGAATTTGTTTACGGATCCCAAATTTCCCCCAAGGTACTCAAAAATCGCATCCCTAAAATTACTCTCCGGTTTATACAAGATTTAACCAAGATACGAGGGGGTCCCAAAATGCAACATTTTAAATTTCACCCCGTATCACAGAAAAACAGCGGGCTATAAACATTTTAATTACGGCATGTTTCGTTGTGTCGTTTCCAAAATAATCGAGATACCCCGTAATACAATCGAAATCTGGACGCCCTGAACATATTTTGTAAAAAGTTACTGCATTTTTTCATAAAGCGGCAGTGTTGAATTTTTAAAAATGACTCTTCAGCTGCTATTTCAAAAACTAAAGTTAACTTGGTATATATCGTCGAAAAGCTAATTCTACTAAGCTAAAATATACAGGGTCTTTTTTAAAGTAAAAAGGAGGATCTCTTATGTAGTTATAGAAAGGCTTCAAATTAATATTAATGTGTCTAAAAATAATAAAGTTACAGAGAAAATAGAAAACCCGTTTGGAGAAAATGCTTAGTATTCTTTAAAAGACATTCAAATTTAAATTCGTTTTTTTGCTATAGGATGTTGCAATATACGACATAATCTTTAAGATTGTTAGGTCTGTAATCTTATTTTTGCCCACCTTGTATATTTTCTGCGCAGTGCAGACCGTACAGACTATTTGGAAAATAAGATTTAAGAGCTCCCTAGCAAGAAAACTACATCAGACGGCTAATAAAAAGTTACAGCTTAACTTGTAAGAAAAATCTAACTAAATCATAAACTGGCCCACAAAAAAAGTGGCGAACCTAAAGTTTGTATCAATTTCAACCGTTAATCATTTTTGAATGGATTCTTAGATTCTCTTAATTTTTTTGCAATTTATTTCGATACCTTTTCACAATGATTTTGTGATATAAATTTAAACTTCGGAATAATACTGGTTAATATACAGGGTCAAACGCAAACTTGTGTTTAATCACCAATTTTTGAGACGCTCTATAGAATGACTTAGCTTAAATATCACTATCGTCTATGAGTCATTTTTTTGGCCTGTTTCTTTAGAATCATTTTGTTTTTTAAATATTCGTTTTATCTTTTTTTTTTAGAGAAAGTGCATCCCTATATGTAAAGTGCTGTTTTTACTAAATAGAAACATAAAGAGACTGCGTATCTATAGAATACATTTACTTTAAGCAATAATCAAACTTTTAATTTAAATTTTATAAACAAGAACTTAAATTAATTACGAGTGTTTCCCCCTCTGGCCCTTATTACACTTTGAAAAAACATTGGTATGCTTTCAGTCAGTCGTGCAATTGAATTTTGGGAAATGCGATCCCATTCTTGAACCAGTGCTTCTCAAGTTCCTCTAAATTGGCGGGTACATGTGGACGACTACGAACAAGCTTACCAAGCTGATCCCAAACATGCTCAATCGGATTTAAATCCGGGCTCCTAGCTGGCCATGACAAAAGATGTATGCCCACTTCGTCCAAATATTGCCTCACAATATCAGCAGTGTGAGGTCGGGCATTATCATGCATAAAAAGGAACTCCAGTCGTATGAAATAAGCAAACGTTACGACGTGTTCAGCCAGTACATCAATATAACGCTCGCCATTGAGCGAATTTCTTGGTAATAGGCAAAGTTCTGTGCGCGCGAAATCCCAGCCCATACCATCACAGAACAAACATACCCTCAGCGCACCTCTCTTTAAGTCGACGACGCACTCTCTCATCACATACATTTTTATTCCTAACCTCAAGTAAATGTCTCTTTATAATCACGGCATTCTGAAAAAGCCTTAAGGTTTGCAGGGTAACAAACGTGTCGTCTAAGTTTGATGTAACTCTGGGACGACCCGATCCTATTCTTCTCACAAACTGCCCAGTTTCTAGAAACCTGTTCCTTACCCTTCTAGCCGTGGTTTCTGGAACACCCACTATTCGTGCGGCGTGCGCAACGCTCCTTCCATCATTTACTAAATCTACAATCTGAGCAACTTGCTCTGGACAAATTTGTCGTATATATATATATTTTTTTTCATAAATAAGCATACAAGAACGTCAGTTGTACAATAAAAAATTGTCCTCAAAATGTAGTTATGTGGCATTTTCTCTTGTATTTGGCTTCAGGTATATCGCTCTTGAGTGTCCAGCAATAGTCTGCCAACATACTGGGACTCCACTTCCCCTCGTAACGCTTTTCCATAGTAGAGATATCCTGATGGAATCTTTCTCCATGCTCGTCACTGACTGCCCCAAGATTTTTCGGAAAAACATTCAAGTGTGAGTGCAAAAAATGAATTTTTAAACTCATGTTACATCCCATTTTTTGATAGCAATTTAAAAGATCATTTACAATTTCCTGATAGTTTTCTGATTTGTAATTTCCCAAAAAATCGGTGCAAATCCTGGTAAACGATAGCCATGCTTTTTTTTCAAATGCATTGAGTTCTGAAATAAATTTGTCATCCTTAAGCAGTTCTCTGATTTGGGGTCCTACAAATATACCCTCTTTGATTTTTGCTTCGCTGATTTTAGGAAACTTATTTCTTAGGTACGCGAATCCATTACCCTCTCTATCCATACCTTTAACGAAATTTTTCATTAAGCCAAGCTTAATATGCAAAGGGGGTAGTAAAATTTTCCTAAGGATCTACAAGGGGAGGATTTACAATGTTCTTATTCCCTGGAATCAAAGATGTTCTTTCTGGCCATACTTTCTTTGTGTAATGGTTTTTCTTGTCTCTGCTGTCCCACTCACAAGGAAACAACAATACTTGTGTAACCAAGTTGCATTCCAAGTAGAAGCGCTACAACTTTCAAATCACCACATATGGCCCACTTAAAGTCTTTATAATTAATTTTGTCCAACAGAAGCTTTATGTTGTCATATGATTCCTTCATATTGGTAGCATGAGCCAAAGGAACGGACGGAAACCTGTTTCCATTGTGCAGTAGAACCGCCTTCAAGCTGACTTTGGACGAATCGATGAATAATCGCCACTCATCTGTTTTATATTCATGCTCAAGTTCCCGCATTACAGATATAACATCATGACAGAACACTATCCCATCTTCAATGGAAAAGAAGTCACTGAATTGCTGGTGACGACTACGATAAAACGAAACTTTAGTTTCCTTCTGAAGGAGATTCCAATTCTTTAACCTAGAACCTAAAAGTTCGGCTTGCTTCTTAGACAAGTTTAAATCTCGTACAAGATCGTTCAGATCCCCTTGACTTAACAAATGTGGCTTATTTGAAAAATGACCTGGGTCAAATAGCGGATCAGATTGCAAATTTATTTCTGCCCTGTTTACTTCTAAAGCATCTTCCGACTCATCATCACTCAGGATCATATGCTCCGGAGGCTATGGTACAGGTAGCTGATCACTGTGAGGTACTGGTCTTATTGCCGATGGTAAGTTTGGATACTTGACAGTGTGTTTGGATTTTGATGTTATTCCAGTTATATTTGTTAAACAGAAATAACAATCCGAGCTATGATCTTTAGGTTCTCGCCAAACCATAGGAATAGCAAATGTCATATGACGAGTTCCTTTTGCCCAGGCTGTGAGAGTTTTAACACAAGTAACACAACAAATATGGGGGGCCCAAGGTTTATCTTGATCTCCTATTTTACAGCTAAAGTACTGTTCGTAGCATTTTTTAATCAGAGGTGTAAATGAACGTTTTTGGAATTTAAACGTTAACTCACCGCAGATATAGCAGAAACTGTTTGGGTGATTTACACAATTTCTAGGCATTTTGTGGAAACACGGTATTTTGGTATACGCCAAAAATAAAACACAACTGAATAGTTCTAAATTCCGGATTGCACACGAGACACGATAAACGCGCTTGGTAAAGTCTAACAAACGACTAAGCCGTTGGACTGATTGACCGTCATAGGTGTATAAAATGGCTACGTGTCGTCGGCAGCATCGGCGGCATAGACTATATTATATTACCTGTATAATAAAATGTTCTCTTATCTGAACTTTATTATGCTAAATATATAATAAAAACAGGTAGTGTACTGCAAAATTAAGTATTTGTGCACTATATTGAGCTGCTACCTGTATTATAATTTAATATACTACCTGTATTATATTTTATACTGGAACATAAAAACTGTGGGTAATAGAAAAATTCTAAAAATATATTTGGTTTCAGCGCACAAAAAAACACCAAAAACAGGTAAATTTTTTTCTGGGGCAAATTTCTTTGTTGTTATTTAGGGTTGAAATTGATACAAATTTTAGGCTCGCCACTTTTTTTGTGGGCCAGTGTATTTCAAAAATTAGTAAAAATTTTAAAAAACATTCTAAATTGTTTTTATAAATTTCACTAAGAATTAAACTAAAACAAAAAAATCGTTTTTGTATATTTTTGGAACAAGTAAAATATTGGAAAATTTGCAGTCTTGTTTAACATCCCGTATAAATCACTATTTAGCTTAAGTAAGTTACACACTTAATATCGATAATATGCAATAAAACTTACAAGACAGAACTGAAAACAACACCTCAATATCTCCTCTTGTTTTGAAAATATTCCAATTTAAATTTTACCTAAAAATTCACATGTATTTCTCGATAATGTTAATATATTTTTATTCCATATACACTAACGTCGAAACAAGGATACTATAATCACTATCTGGAACAAGTCCGGCATCACAGCAGACTACAATTGAACATTGTGCCTGCTGCGATGCAGGACATGTTCCAGAGAGTGATCATAGTATTCTTGTGATGACGTTAATGTACGTGGACTAAAAATGTATTAACAATATTAAGATGCACACTTGAACAATTTGTAAAGTCAATTTTCTTATAGGCGTTTATTAAAAAAAAATCCTATTATATTGTACCATTACCCTGGCTTAAAACCGACCTCTAAAAATACCTATAAAAACCTTTTTTGGATGGCACTATGTTCGTGGAGATAAATACTGTTCAATTCTCGCCTAATATGTTATGATTAAGACATCGTTGATGTAATATTAATTGAAACTACAGGGCGCTATTCAAATAATAAGTGGAAAAAGTATTAAAAAAATATAAAGATAAGCATTACTGCAATAAAGTTCAAGCTCTAAATTGTACCAAGTATTAGGCGTAAATTATAAAAGCAATAAAAGGTGATAAATGCTTTTATAAGGATTAAAAAATATCGCAAGTAGCCAGACAGCTTTGTAAATAATATAAGGCGTACTATATCTATATTAAAAATACCAGCATAAGCGCCAACCTAATATTTTGTTTGTAAAAAATTGTAGTAGGTAAAGTAAGGAAGTAAAATATACTATGTATAAGATATATTAGTTATTAGCTAAACTTTAAAAAAATGTTTCACCTAAAATTGCCTTACAATTCTTTCTTATTTCAAAAAAATTTAGTGGGGGACTGAGTCCAACATTGTACAAATTTTGTTAAAAATTGTACAAGTTTTGTTAAAAAATGTTCACGAAAGGCAGTCAGTCGTTTTCTGGTTTCAAAAATCGTTGTTTTAGGACTATAATTAATCCATTACGGTCCTAGGACTGTAATGAATCCATTAGTTTTTG
Organism: Kuschelorhynchus macadamiae; assembly: GCA_030620095.1. Taxonomy (NCBI): domain Eukaryota; kingdom Metazoa; phylum Arthropoda; class Insecta; order Coleoptera; family Curculionidae; genus Kuschelorhynchus; species Kuschelorhynchus macadamiae. Next base: position 44,203 of record JAUTXW010004919.1, read on the forward strand.
TTAATGATTGTTTCAGACCAAATAACATACAAAATTGTGTAATGTTGTTAAAAATATTTCCGAAAAGTAGTTGTTTTCTCGTTGCTAAGTTCGATGTTTCAGGACTATAACAAGTTCATTATGGTCCTAGGATTATAATAAATCCTTTAGAATACTCAGTCCGAAAAACTGTGTCATTTTGACTCTAATCATGACGATCAAAATGATGTCATTGTGACAAGCCAGAAAATAATAGTAATTTATGTTATAAGGATCGTAATAACAATCATTATGAGTAAAGACCGAATTATATGCAACACAAAATCTTTAGAATATGCGTATATATATATGCACATATTTTTTAAAATTAACGCAGGATATATGCAAGAAAATACAGACATATGCAATTAATATGCAGTAATAAAACAACTTAATTTTGTACAAAGAAAGCGATCTCTCTACATCTACTGAAGTTATAAGGCAAAATTTAAATTTCGGAGAACTAAGACAGCTTCAACGGCCAAATTAAATTATTTACAGTTTTCCCTGACATTAGGTTTACAACTTTCCTTAAAATCTTAAAATTCTGTTAAACTTTCTAATTTTGCCACTACTACTTTTCCTACCTCACCTCGTCTTTGTTTGCAATTTTGTACACGTGTTTCTATTAAATCCATTGACCAAAGTGGACTTGTACACGATTCTTCTAGTTGCAAATACTCCACTTTAACATGTTAAAATATTACTTTACAATTTTGAATGCACTGCTAATCAGAAATCAATTAGACATTTGTGAAATTAAGTCTTTGAATTTTTGGAAATTATCTGCATAAAATATTGCCGCACGAATCCATCTCCCTCTGGTCAAGACAGGTTCAGGTGGTAATGGCATTTCGGGGCAAATTCGCCTTGTAAAACTGAACTCTTAATGAGGCTTTTATGAAATTTTTTTCCCATATGCTATTAGGTCATTGACCGACAGGAAGGAAACTCTAATAGTTTCTGCAACTCTAATCCGTGAGCTAGGTAAGTTACATGAATTAAAATTTAATAAGATATTTTTAAATCCTGTCTTGTCTTTATCATATACAGGGCATGATCGCACAATACGACAAGAATTTCATCTAAGGAAGTGAGTTCGGCAAAAAGAAATGTGTTAATGTTTGTTGAATAAAATGGGTAAATGTAAGGTTGTTTGTTTGTTGGTTGTTGTCCTTTTACAGCTATGAGGTAAACTTTTCCAGGTTCATCTGTGAGTTTTCGGATCATTATGTTAGTTATGTAATGTAACGACAATGTACATATACATAGTTACCTCCAATTTCGTTCTTTATGTCATCTAGCATGGTATCTGGGTCATTCAATTTTGAGTATTTTTGCAGAAAAGCCTTAAATTGCGGATTGGTCAACTTTTTTAATGGAATATTAGCTGCCAAAAACATTTTACATTCGATAAATTCTAACTGCTCATGCTTTTTGTATGTGAAAGTCTGAAAAAACTGCTTCAACATTGACTGAATGGGACTAGATTCATCTTGTTAACCTTAGCAATGTGAGACAGTGTCTTAATGTGTTGATCTATTTGGAATTTCTTCGAGCAGGAAACAACTTTTGAACAGGGTTTGCACAAAACATGATCTCCGTCCTGAACAATTTCTGGATAAGGCTTAATTTACAAAGTACATCGTATTTTCGACATAATCACTACTTTCGATTACACGCTCACTTTGTTTGAGATAACGAAACTAACTGAGGTTACGACAACCTCAATAATACTGGTAAACTGTATCAAATGTGAACAAATAAATAATGTATAGAGGATGTATGGTGTAGGTAAAGAAAATCTAGTTTAAACATTTGTCAAAAAAAACCACAGACTAATGCAATTTCTTAAAAGGTGTATGGTTTATTACTTTGTTGCCCTCTTAGGGAAAGCCAAATCTAAATCGACTTCAGACGTCGTACCTCAGACACCGCAACGTTCATAAAACGTAACAAAATACCACAGAAATCCCAAAACATGCCTAGATATGCAATAGTTCTTAAAATATGCATTTTTCCTTAAAAAATCACAAAAATGTGCAAAAAACCGCGTATATATGCAAAATGCATAAAGCAAGCAATAATGATTGTTTTCGATCTGAAAAACATACAAAACTTTATCCTCTAACGCCAACTGTCAAACAATGTGCGAATTTTGTTAAAAATATTCCCAAAAGGCAGTCGTTTTCTCGTTGCTAAGTTCGTTATTTCAAGACTATAATGAATCCATAGAGTACTGGGTCCGAAAAATATGTCATTTTGACACTAAAAATGATTATCATGTTGTCATTATATCACGTCAGAAGATAAAATACAGTTTAGGTCTTATTATTATTTACCCCCTTGCATAGTTTTATAGGTAAGTTTAGATCTTTATTATGTTGACTTCTTAAACCTGATTTAATTTCAAATAACCCCGGGGTAGTAATTGTATCCAACCCAAGACAAATCGAGTTAAAAAAAGTATGTAGTAATAGTTTGTCCTGATTTCAGATAAACGTTTAAAATTTGACAAGTCTTTAGAGTACACTTGAAGCTTTTGAGAAGTATCAAACAAACGTCAGTTTCATGTTCGGTTGTTCGTCTACTATTCAAAAAAAATTGGACCGTTGTTTAGTACACATAATTCACGAGAAAATTGAAATATTAGCTTGAAATTCTCAAAAAGCGTTCCTCTCTGCGGCCTTTCGAACACTACTTAAAAGGACCAGGACGGAAGTTTGGGAAGTGTTCTTTTTTTTAATATTTGTAACATTTTTTAGGACAAAACAAAGTTCAAGTTTTAGACAATAGAAAAAAATATTCTGAAAAAGGCTAGATACGAGCCTTAACGAGATAAAGCGACCAAAATGTAAAAAGTACGACGATGAATACCCCGTTACACAAATCTCACCAAAGAAAATTTCGGATGACAAACCCTCCTAACGCGTTTACTTTTATAAATAGAAAATAACTTGTAAAAGTAAAAGTTGTAGGATTTTGCTTACACCGTCAGGATTCTTTGGCAGAATAAGGGGTAGAGAGGGGGGGAGGGGGCGTGAGAAAGGTAGAAGAGAGAGAGAATATGGGGTAGGTTACGTCGACTGTCAGTTTAATCAAACTTTCTAACGGTCTTGTCTAAGTTTCTGTGAGTTTTTGAATAGGTTTAACTATTTTGAGTGACTTTTCAAAAGTTTTATAATATACCGAGGCCAAAAATTGATAAAAAATCGTAAAAGACTAAACTACTTTCAGGTAAGTCACCCGTGTGCAGTCCGAGGAGTTAAATTAACTTGAAATGTAAAAAAAGCAAGATAAAGAATCATTAACGACCAAACAAATAAACTCCCTTTTAAATACCTACCAGTTAAAGAAACACTGGAGAATATTTTGGTAAAATATCTAGAATATACCTAGACTTTTTTACTAGAGTGATGCCTCGGGTGATGCATAGTTTCAATTCAAATTTTTTTTAAATTGTAAGGTATTTGATTTTCTTCTACAAAAATATATAATATAATATATATAAATGGCATAACAGAAATTTATCTAGAATATCTGTAGCATTATTGAAATAAATTGTTTGAAAATGTTACACTTTCGTTTAATTTCAATATAACTTCTATTTTTGACTTCCTGTTTCCTGACTTATTCTGAAATAATTGTTCCTGTTTAAGAGAAAATTAATAGATGATATCTATTTTTGATGAACGACTCCTGGAAGGGTGGGTACTGTATTTTTGATTTCCTAGATCTTGACCAAATTTAGCGAAAATCGTTTGCCATTTGCTCGAGATGCCAAACACTGCAAATTAATGAGAAGATTAGGGTTTCCCTAAACGGATAGAACTTAGGTTTTTAGGAAAAACATTTTTTTACTATTCACAATATTTTTCCAGCCACGACACTAGTGCGAAAAAGTAATATAGCATATCTTGAATAGTATATGCATGAGTAATCGCACTTAACTCTTCATAATTCAATAATATTATTTTCTTTAATTAAGCTTTTTTATGCACGCCATTGGAACGATTATCATTATTTGTTTATTTTCCTCTATCCCGCGTGAATCTTCCTGTAACGCGTCGTTTCACGTATCCTCTCTATGTCGGTTGAAAACAATTCTCATGGATTGAATAACACTAGCTGCCTCTTTCCCTTTACAACTCTATGGTCACACCAGTATTCTGGGTACGTCTATATTTTCTTTGATGTTAAATATTGAAAGAACAGTTAGATTAAATATATTACATGTATATATTGATAAAATCGGAAGATTATGGGGAATCCAATAAAAAAATAATAAATAGAGTATTCCGTTGAAACAAACAAAAGTTTGCATTTTTTTGACAGATTGTTGTAATAAAAAATCCTGACAGTGCAAACAAAACCCTACAACTCTAACAGTACAAGCTAAAGGGAGGAGCAAAATACATTATACACCCCTTCTAGCATAAAATCTACGCTACTGTTATTTAAGTAAGGCAATTTTCTTAGGTGAATTACCTTCGTCTTTCACTAGCTTTAATTTTAGATACTTTTCGTTGCTTTGTTTTAAAAAATATGTATTAACGATGTAAGTTTCATTTCCATAGTTATTCTGAAAGCAAGCTATTCTAAATCTTTGAAATGTAGATAAACGATAATATAAATAAAAAATTATATTAAGGCATAGTGATGTAAAATTCTCGAGCACGTATTTTAGGAGAATGTTCCCGGAGCACGAACGAGCATGAACGAGAACAAACGAGCATAGACAAAAAAAACTCGAGAATTTATATTTGGTGTGTGATACAGTATTCAAAAACTTGATTTTTGTGTTTTTTGCTGAAAATGCTTAAAGTTCCCAATTTGCTGAAAATGCTCAAAGTTCTCTCCAAAAAGTGTCATTTTTCATAAGAATTATTCTAAATTGTAAATAACAAAATAAAACAAAAATTACTTTTAACTCAAACAAATCCTTATTTAAAAAAAGTGATCAGATCATCATAAGCATAAGTACGAGCATAAGTATGATGCATCAGTACTGTGATGTAAATACATACGAACTAAAAAAAATCTCATGTAAAAAAAATTAAACTCCATTCTGCAATAAACTGAAAACAAAATACACAAAATAATAACCATAAACAACCTTCAACCTATTCTAATCCAAGATCTATACATCAAGATCTTCGAAACTTTCTGACCCAACACTGCTATTTGAATCGTGGACACTGTAAGACTCAGTCTCCTCCTCCTCCTCATCATCGGATTCGTCTATATCTGAAATCTCAGATTCTAAATGTATTAATGGATCCTGGACCTGATCACCCTGATTTATACTTGTAGCTGTGGAAGTTGTAGCAGTGGAGTCCGAACATTCAGGATTATTTACTCCTATTGCCGTTGAACCGCATTCTTTTTGGGAATCTTTGGCCATTAAATTCAGGTTGCAGGCAACATGCGTGAGCATTCCAGCTCTTTTCACCGTCAAACGGTTTCGACGTTTAGTGTGGATAAAGGAATACCTACTAAAAGCCCGCTCAGTCGCTGCTGACGAAGGCGGAAGCGTCAAAATGCTCACTGCTAAATCTTTAGTAGCAGTTTTAGAGCAGTATCCCCGCCACCAGGTTATTGCATCCATTTTGCCAACAACAGTCCATAAATAACCCTTCGCGAATGCTTCGGTATGTGCTATGTATTGAGCTAGTTCAACTACAATCGCACTTTCTTCGGAACGAAAATTTTCATTAGTTGCAGCCAGTGTGTTAATAAAATCTATCCCTAAAAAAAAATTGATATTATTTTAGATCCCAGATTTCTGCCTACGTTGTTGTGTGTTGTGGTTTGAAGTGTAGTTATGTATTAAGTTGTGTGTTATGTATTATTGGTACTTGCGGCCTTTCTTACCTTCACAGTGTTCTTCAGGTGTCAAATGCATTCCTTGATATTTTGGGTTTAATATATTAGCAGCTAAATGTACTCCACAAATAACTTTGTTTTTTCGATCGCTGAGATTTTGGATTAAAGTTTTTTCTTCTTGATTGGTGATCGGTAGCCCAGGTACCTCTTTAAGGAAGACATCATGGAGTTCGTAAAAGGCTTCTATAACATCACACGTTTGCAGGTTATCTCCTTCCAGCTTTGTTATCCACTTTACGATAGGTGTCAAAACTCTCATCATCTTCTCAACCTTGATCCAAAATATATCATCATCAAGGCAATTTTTTTTCACTCCTGAGCTTAATTTATCACTAATCACTACATCTTCCGAAATAGCTAACATTTTTAATATTTGTCTGGTATTCCATAAACTTTCCATACACATCAGGATAGATCCCCACCGAGTTACCACAGGTAATTTTAAAGCTACTGTCTTACTGGTTTTTTCTACTTGTAATTTATTAAATGTAGCAAGAACAACATGTGAGTTCGTTACTTCCTTAACAATTTGTTTACACTGACCCTCAAAATTTTTTAACGATGCAGATTTCATTATATCTCCAATCAACAAATTTAAGGAATGGGCAACACAACCGTACTCGATGATGCCAGTCTTTTCAGCAACAATCTTTCTTGCTTTGACTTCTGCAGCTGCGTTGTCTGTAACAAGACCTAATACTTTTGACTGTCCTATTTCCAATATCATTTCTAATAGCTGATTTGCTATATAATCTGCTGTTTGTTTTTCTGTTTCCGTAGAAAAGCTTTTGTAGAGCATGGGCCGTGGGGTTGTAACAACTACATTTATTATCGGATCATTCCTAAAAATAATATTTGTTAGTAAATTGTTTTCAATTTTGAAAAGAAAATGGCAGCATGTCAAAATTTTAGCAAGAAATTACAGGTAAAAATGTAAAATAACTTGACCCTTTTCCATCAAAGATTTTAAGAGTTTGCAAAAAATAAGCGTAATTTAATACTTTTTACTACGAGCGTGCGGAAATGTCCACTTTCCCGCACTCATTTGAGTGTGGAAATTTTCACTTTTCCGCACTAGTGCGGAAAACTTATTTTTTTTGGGAATATGTACCTTAAAAAATTAATGAAAGAATATTGGCATTTCAAGTTTTTATATTGAAACCCTGTACCCGATGATCTTTTATATTTTGCACCCCACCTTATCAGTTATTTAAATATAGGTCAAAAACTTTAAATACAAGAGTTTTAGGTTTAATATTTAGAATAGAAAAAATTATATTCTTACTTTATATTGAACCAACAATCACATTGTATTCCAATGGTTTTGGCATTTTTTATTTCGTCTTTTGTTTGGTCTTGAGCCAATTTATACTGTTCATTTAACAATTTGTTGGAAATGATGTGCCTGGTTGGTAGCCTGTAGCTCGGTCGTATTTTTTTAAAAAACTTACACCAATGTGGGTTTTCGGTGATTGAAAGTGGTGTGCCACTGGCGTATATTGCTCTGGCTAGTAATCCATCCAAGTCTTCCTAAATTAAATTAAAAAAAATCGTACTATACCCTGTAATATTTTTTTAATCGAAACGAAACAAAATAAAAACTCATTTTTTAACAAATAATGCCAAAACTAGATTTTTTTCTGTACGCCTTGATGGTCCAGTTCCAAATTAAATGTTATTATTATTTTTAATGCTATTTAAAAAAATAGAACATGGTAAAAATATTTTTAAAAATTGACAATCAATGCCTAAATTTGTTTTTTAACCATTTAAACAGTTTAACAGTACAAAAAGTAATTGACTTTTGACTTTTCCATAATTATAACTCATCAGTATCAAAATAAAGCGCCCTCAAAGCTCTAATGTTACCTATCTGTATCTGCGATTTTTTTTTACTTTCTCCTTATTATCAACATTATCAAAAAACATTTTCAGGGTACCACTCGCGGTACCACCTCGGGTCCTATTTGTGGAGGAACTAGGAGCAAATTTTGTTGCCAACGAAAGTGACGATGATGTTGATTTTTTGTCTGTGTCACTGTCATACTTGTCCTGATTAGATAACTCTTTATCTATTTCTTCTAAAATGTTAATAAATTGTTTTCTTTTTGTACAAAATAAATGTATAAAATAATATAATTAGGTATATCATTCTTGCTCTACGCCACAAAATACCTATATGAAATTTCATAGCTCGGTACTTACTTTCCACTTCCACAATTTGATTGTCTTTCAGCATTTGAACCCTTACAGGTTCAGGACATTTTACACATTTTTTAAATGGTTTGTTATTCGTGTGGCATGCCGGCTGTATTCACAATTGCAAAATTTGCAACAATAAATGTCTTTCCCATTTCGTTTCTTATGTAAAAAGAAATCAAATACCCCACACTTTCTTCTAGGCATATTTAAAAATGAATTTGAAGTGAAAATTGAGGGAATTTAAAATGCAATATATAATTAAGTTTCCCGCGGAAAACAAAAAAGATGCCACAAATTCCACAATCCAACCACCTTACGCAACGAATTAAATGCGCCAACTAAATACCAAATTTTAGAATTAGGTCAAACAAGATCGTAAACAAACGTCCAAAAAACACCGCCACAATATACGCGGAATAGCCGTTGCCATTGTGATGCTGTTACAGCACAGCCTGTTACAGTGTTGCCGAGAGTAGCTGAAAATTCTCTGGAGAACGTTCGCGCACGATAGATCGTACGGACGCGAGAGAACGATCTATCATGCTCGCACGAACGATTTATCGTGCGCGAAACGTTCGCGAATATTCGCTACAGCACGAAGGGAACGTTCCTCCCTTTACATCACTATTAAGGCAGTTTCAATTTATTTTCAAAATACTGTTTACAAAACATCCTTATCTCAACGTGTGAGCCATATTTTGAACTTTCGATTTTGTAGAACTTTTTTATGTTAAAAAATAATTAAATATGTTAAAAGGTCAAATAAATAATACCTTGTACTTTGATTTTGTTATAAATATACCGTTGATTTTATTACAATTATACCCTAGAGCAGTAATAATATTATATTTATCCTGAGCGTTAACCCGTTAATATTTTACTATTTATAATTGTTTCTGTAAATATTGTAAAAATGCTAAATTTAGGTATCTAAGTCTTACTGTAAATTTTTTCCTAATGTCTTTATAACAAAGATATTTATATTTCGTTTTTAATTCATTAAAGCAATACTTGCTCTTTTTCTACAAGGTTTAACTCAACGCTATTTTGTGAAGATGATAAATTATAAACGGGGTTATTGTTGAACAGAACTAGCCGTTACTTGATGGAAATTCATATTAACCAAGTAAACAAAAACCACTTGCGTAAAATTTCCACTTAATTTACTTTACAAAAATAATGACAATTGTTTCGCCAACACTGTGGCTTCATCAGATGTTAGATGTAAACTAAAATAAAATAAGAGTGTACCACCAATTATAGATTTTAAATACCTGAATGCGTTTTTTTACAACTGCGGATCTTATACAGTTCAAATGTTCTGGATTTACGCTTTATAAACTAATAAAGGTTTAACAATGGGGAACCGTTTAGGTCCAATTGATCGTTTAATAACGTGTTGTTATTTTTATGTTTGTGTATTTCCATACTTTCTAGTAAATTAAGTTTTTTTACTTTTTCGTTCTACATGTAAAATTTCGAAGTTCTCATTAAAAGTATGGTTTTCTTGAATTAAATGTTTGGAGTAATTGGAATTATCTTTATGCTTTCTGTAACTGAATTTATGTTCACTTATCCTTTTTTGAAATGTTCTGCCTGTTTGTCCAATATAAAATTTTGGACAAGTTCCACAATTTAATTTGTAAACATCCGATTTATTGTGTTTTTTGGTTTTACTCTTATTGTTTTTAATGTATTTACTAAGGCTGTTGTTCTAAAAGAAATTTTTGCACCTTTGTTTTTAAAAAACTTAGTAATAGTTAATGTTATTTTTCCTGTATAAGTGAAAGTATGGAAATTATTATTTTCTTTGAAACTGTTAGTAGGATAAAATAACTGTAATGCCTTTTTATGTTGTTTCTTTTCTACTATTTTGTCTATAAGATTTTCATGATAACCGTTATCAACATTACTTAGAGGTATGTTGATCAATCTATGAACAAAACTATTAAATGCTGATATTTTGTGCGTAAAAGGGTGATTAGATGTATTGTGTATTGTAATATCCGTATGAGAAGGTTTGTGGAAGATTTGAAACTCGTCTTTATTATTTCTAACAGTTATTGTTAAGTCCAAGAAATTAATTTCTCTATTATTTTCTAATTCAACAGTAAAATGTATATTTTTGTGTAGGTTATTGATATAATCTAAAAAAGATTTTAGTTGCCTATCAGTACCAATAAAACATGCAAGGCTTCTAAAATGTCCTGTTTATATATTGGATTAACGTTATTTTTAGTAAGAAGTTCTTCAACTAATAATAAAACGTCAGCCGGCGGTATACGAGGGAATAAATTTTGAACGTCAAAAGATTTTTTATTAAAAATTTATTATTAATTTATTAAACTACACAAAAACGATATGCCAATTAGACCAGTGGTATATTTCAGCACCAGCAGTAATCCTTTCTAATAAGTTAATAAACATTTTAGTAAAATATTGTAATTTTAAACCCAAGTACAGTATAAAAAATAGCTCTCAATTAATAAGTCAAATCAATAATTTAAAAATTCCAAGTAACGCCAGACTAATATCTTTTGGCGTTCAAAATTTATTCCCTAGTATACCGCCGGCTGATGTTTTATTATTAGTTGAAGAACTTCTTATTAAAAATAACGTTAATCCAATATATAAACAGGACATTTTAGAAGCCTTGCATGTTTTATTGGTACTGACAGGCAACTAAAATCTTTTTTAGATTATATCAATAACCTGCACAACAATATACATTTTACTGTTGAATTAGAAAATAATAGAGAAATTAATTTCTTGGACTTAACAATAACTGTTAGAAATAATAAACACGAGTTTCAAATCTTCCACAAACCTTCTCATACGGATATTACAATACACAATACATCTAATCACCCTTCTACGCACAAAATATCAGCATCTAATAGTTTTGTTCATAGATTAATCAACATACCTCTAAGTAATGAAAGTTATATTAAAGAATTAAATATAATAAAACAAATAGCTGTTAATAACGGTTATCATGAAAATCTTATAGACAAAATAGTAGAAAAGAAACAACATAAAAAGGCATTACAGTTAATTTATCCTACTAACACTTTCAAAGAAAATACTAATTTCCATACTTTCACTTATACAGGAAAAATAACATTAACTATTACTAAGTTTTTTTAAAAACAAAGGTGCAAAAATTTCTTTTAGAACAACAGCCTTAGTAAATACATTAAAAACAATAAGAGTAAAACCAAAAAACACAATAAATCGGGTGTTTACAAATTAAATTGTGCAACTTGTCCAAAATTTTATATTGGACAAACAGGCAGAACATTTCAAAAAAGGATAAGTGAACATAAATTCAGTTACAGAAAGCATAAAGATAATTCCAATTACTCCAAACATTTAATTCAAGAAAACCATACTTTTAATCACAACTTCGAAATTTTACATGTAGAACGAAAAAGTAAAAAAACTTAATTTACTAGAAAGTATGGAAATAAACAAACATAAAAATAACAACACGTTATTAAACGATCAATTGGACCTGAACGGTTCCCCATTGTTAAACCTTTATTAGTTTATTAAGCGTAAATCCAGAACATTTGAACTGTATAAGATCCGCAGTTGTAAAAAAACGCATTCAGGTATTTAAAATCTATAATTGGTGGTACACTCTTATTTTATTTTAGTTTACATCTAACATCTGATGAAGCCACAGTGTTGGCGAAACAATTGTCATTATTTTTGTAAAGTAAATTAAGTAGAAATTTTACGCAAGTGGTTTTTGTTTACGGGGTTATTATTTTAACTTTTCCACATTTTCAACGCTTGTAAACATTTTATTTTTTAACTTATCGAGTTGAACAAAAAACAACTTATAGGTCTACTTGCCTAGTTTTTTGTGGCGTCCAGTGTATAGCGAATACACCCAAAAAAAATTAGGGCCTCAAAGGCGTAACTTCAAAGTGATGGAATGGGTAATGTTACATTGACATCAATTACTTCAAATTGTGAACCATGGTATTTCGCGAGTTTAGTGTTGAAGAAAGAAGTGTTATGCTTTAAACATATTTATGAAATAATAAAAGCGCAATCGCAGCAAGGAGAGAATATATTAGACGCTTCCCAAGTCGTCGACCTCCGTCAGCAAAAATATTTGGAAGACGTGAAGTTAAACTAATTGAAAATGGAAGTCTTCACAACCAAAAAAAGGTGGTATAGAAATAAAGTCATACTAAATGAAGACAATCAAATAAATATCCTTGGATATTACGCTGCGAATCCTGTAAGTCCTATTAATAGCATTGCCACCGAAACTGGAATCTTCTTTAGGTCCATTCAAAAAGTTTAAAAAATATATAGATACAAACCACATTTAAATACTCAAAAACTTTGTGAGGAACACTGCCGAAGAAGGCTAGAATTTTGTCAGGAGTTTTTAAATAGATTCGATGCCAATAACACTGGCAGACAAAACAAAAATTTTTGTTGTAACACAAATCAGAATAGCATAATCTAATAGAATGAACCTATCCAAATACGAAAATGATAAATTGAAAGTTGTAGGACATAGAGTTTTCTTGTTAGAATCGTAGAACCATATCGAATATTACGATAATTAATTTCTATAGAAAAAATGATTAACCCTGTTTATTGACTATGTTTACAGTTTTCGCCCATTAAACATACCATACATCTAATAGAAAAGCGAACGAGAAAAATTTTAACTTAAAACACTAATTAAACTTTATTTTTTCCGTTTATGAGGTGTTCTATCTTCTCTCTTCAAAAACCAACAGTAGTCACCCATCATGGCTGGATCCCATCGTCCTTGGTACCGAATTTCCATTGTTCTGATATCTTGGTGAAATCTTTCACCCTGCTTGTCACTAACAAGCGCAATCGGCACTGGCAAATTTGCATTATGAGGAACAGGTCGTATGGCAGATTGCAAACTTGGACATTCTATATTATGCTTTCCCTTTTTGGAATAACCTTCAGTCTTTGTCAGGCAAAAATAACAATCGTCAGAATGATTGGTGGGTTCTCGCCATACCATTGGAGCTGCAAAAGGCATACTTTTTCTCTTTCCCTTCATCCACTGCACCAATGATACACTACAACTAACACAGCACACATGGGGAGCCCACCGCTTACCTTGATCCCCAATTAACATACCAAAATATTTAAACTAGGCTTTTTTTACATTTTCGGAAAATTTGTCAGGAGAAATTTTGCAACTTCGGCACGTTTGACTCGACATTCTCGTCTTCACATACACTTGCTTATCGTAGTACGTGACACAGAGAACCACTCAATTCGAAACTCAACAGAAGAGTGATGTTTAACGTTTATTTTATGTCTAATATTGTAAACAACCCAGTCTAGGTAATTTTTCCGTTGTAAAATGGACCGATTTTAGCCGCCCCACAATAAAATTGTTTACCTGCAAATATAAACGGTTCTAATTAGGCTATTAAAAAATGGTACGTATTAGGGCTTTCCAAATATTTTTTTTTATTGTTAGGAGGGTATTTCCATTGTGAAAATAATGACCTGGCCTGTGTGAGAAAAATCTTATCGGCCAATGTAATCAGAATTTGAATAAGATTTTATAGACTGATGAGAGCTCATTTACTACCAAAAAAAACAGTAACAGGCAAAAGACTAGATACTGGTCCGTCGGCAACCCGCACCAAATCCGTGAAATTAAGCAACAGGGATATCAGTCCGTTAACGTCTGGTGTGGTTTAATAGGAGGGTATATTTTAGGGCCTATTTTTATAAGCAAAAATTAACTGGCAATCGGTATTTGGAACTTTTGCAAACAGAAATTACACAGTGTATTGACAATCTTCAAATTAATGTTGCTACAAACATAGAGTGGCAGCAAGACGGGGGCCTCACCCCATAACATTCGAACTGTGAAAGAATACCTTACCAAAGAATAACCCAATGATGGATAGGAAATGGAGGAACTGCTATATTTTGGTTCGCAAATAGTCCGGATCTTACCATAACGGATTTCTTTTTTTGGGGATACATAAAAGATCTAGTGCATAACATTTCATGTTATAATATAGAAAAATTAAAAGTTAAAATAATAAAGACTATAAACGATGTACGGCAATCGTCCGAAATTTTGATACGATCACATGACCATACTATTGCGATATTTGAAAAATGCGTCGAGAATAATGGTGGCCACGTTGAACAGTATTTTTAGACGTTTGAATTTTTAAGCTTATTTAATTGTTTTACCGTACAAGTTGATAGATAAAAGGCTTAATATAATATTGTAATTTTTTAACATATTTCAAAAAGTAAGAAATTAAAATGTGAAGTGTACTACATCAGTGAAATTAGAAAATAATGAGCTATCTCATGAGTGAAAAATTTACCCCAGGGTTCCATTTAAAAAAATATAAGTTGAAGCCATAATTTTTTTATGATTGTATTCGCTGTGACACATAGACGCCACAAAAAACTTGGCAAGTAGACCTATCACTTGTTTTTTGTTCAACTCTGTAAGTTAAAAAATAAAATAGTTACAAACGTTTAAAATGTGGAGTGTGTACAAGATTTGGTTGAAATAGCAAAGTTTTAGATAATTTTATTACATACTTAAATCCCACTTAAGATTTAAATTAGCTTTTGTGGTTTTTGAGATAATTAAGAAAAACCAAAATGCAGCATTTTTATCTATTGCGTGTAGCTTGTAAAAGATTAGTATTATGATTTTATACATTATTAAGACACCGCTCGGAATTCCGGGTATTATCATTCCAGTCGATTTATTTCTGTTTTCACGTATTTCTAAACTACATAATTAGAATCGCTATGTTTGAACAGAAAATAATAAATTGGACATGATAAAACTTTACTTTAGGGCGGACAGAAATATTAAAGCTGCAGCCCAATTTCCTAAATGACATTATTAAAACCAGAGACATTAGATTCTTAGTCAAGAGCTTGTCAGCTTATGACCCTTTTGAAAACGAAACCCAAAACTTATACAAAAAATAATGAAGCAAGGAATGTTACTTTTTTATATAATAGTTTTGACTACACTAACATTATCGTAGGTAAAAAAATTGTAGAACGAAAACGAATACAAAATTATGTCAAATGCCTCCTTCTAATTTCGACATATTTTTCACACTTCTCTAACACTTTATGAGTAACTCTTCTTAATGTGATTCTGTTTATTGTAATAAAAACGTCATGTACCCTGTCTACCAATTCTTGACGATTTTCGGGCGGAGGAAACTCATAACCTCATTTTTGGCGTATTCCCATAAATAAAAATCGGGGAGTGTGATGTCCGGTGATCAAGTCGGTCATCTAGTGCGACTATTATTGAAATATATTATATATATTATCGCCAAAAGCATTTCTAAAGACCTTTATAACCTCTCTGGTACTCTGTGGGCTGGACAACCATCTTGCTGGAACTATTATGTAGTTCATTTGGCGGAACGAATTTGTAATGGCTGGTATGATTTGTTCCTGCAAGAGTAGCAAATATCTATTCCCCAATAGATTTTGTTTTGCTGCCACACGCGTGTAAAAAGAAAATAACGCAAAATTGGCATAAACACGGAATGCGCCATCCAGTGGGGTCTGGATCACCCCTAGGAGCTCTGAAATATAAAGGAATATGACGGACTTTTTTTTATTTTTTCTTAGTCAACAACAAAAATTATGAGAAGAATAAGATATTAGGATGACCAAATCATACCACAAACCAGCGTTGAGTTTTTGCCGAAGTTACATATTTATATGTTTGTATATTTAAACATTTGGACGACTAAAAGCGATGTTTCTTAATTTTTAAATATAGACTAGCATTTAAGACTAATTTTAAGGGCATATCCTAACGACGTGTTGTTCTTGCGAAAATCGAGCTTATATTATATTATTAGGAAATTATTCAACAACTATATTTCAGAAAGAGGCATACCAAATATACTTAAGTGTTAAAAAAGTATAGTTACCTGGAAAAGTTTTTGGCCAATTTACTTAGCATAGGCGGAGAATAATATTTAAGTAATATAATATTTACTTTCAAAATCTATAAAGAAACGAAAAATATCTACAGTTTCTAGTAATAATAAGTTTAAAATACCACCCAAAAACCGATATTTGAATTTACATGCACTGGACTGGTATTTTATTAATTTATTTACTTTTCCTGCAACTGAGTTTATATCTCTCAAAATAAATTTACTGTTATTCTGACTTTAGGGTCGGAATTTTAACAAAAATCTGAGTTTAAATTCAGAATTATGTAAAATTCTGAGTTTGAAGTAGGAATTTAACTAAATTCTAAGTTTAGAGTCGGAATTTAACTAATTCTGAGTTTAAAGTCGAAATTTAACAAAAATCTGAGTTCAAAAACAGGATTCAGTAAATTTTTTAGTTTAAAGTCAGAATATAACAAAATTGTTAAGTTTAAAGCCTGAATTTAATAAAATTCTGAGTTTAAAGTCAGAATTTAGCAAAATTCTGAGTTTAAAGTCAGAATTTAACAAAATTCTGAGTTTTAATTCTGAATTTAACTAAATTTTGAGTTTATAGTCAGAATTTACTGAAATTCTAAAGTTAAAATCAAAATTTAACAACACTTTGAGTTTAAAGTATGAATTTAATAAAATTCTCAGTTTGAAGTCGGATTTTAACAAAATTTTGATTTTAAAGTCGGAATATAACAAAATTCTTAGTTTAAAGCCTGAATTTAATAAAATTTTGAGTTTAAAGTTAGAATTTATTAAAATTTTGAGTTTAAGGTCGGAATCTAACAAAATTCTGAGTTTTAATTCTGAATTTAACTGAATTTTGAGTCAGAATTTAGTAAAATTCTGAGGTTAAAGTCGAAATTTAACAACACTGAGTTTAAAATCGAAATTTAAAGTTTAAAAAGACAGAATTTAGTAAAATTCTGAGTTTAAACTGTGCGGTAAACTTTGTACAGGGTGATTCACGGTGGATCCAACATTAGACATTTCTAGAGCAGTAATTAACGGTCTTTCAAATTTTGGTTGCCAATGTAGCCAACAATGTTTTAATATTTTAAAATATTTTTAGCAATGCGGCGTTGCCTCTTCTACGCAAAACCGATTACAACACCGTTATTTTTAAATAGAATATCGTGTATTTTTTCAATTTTCAGATTCTGTATCTATTTCTGAGCAACTTTTCTAAATACATTACCTATTATAGCAGTTTTTGAAGAATTAATTGATTTTCAATTTTTTTATCGAAAAAGAACTTCAAATAAATTTGAATTTTTCCCAACTTTAAAATAATTTTAAGTTGAAATTTGGGTTACAGTACAACAACACCTTTGGGAATTTAACGTTTTAGTTATATCTTAGTTGAAGCATACAGAGTGGTTCAAAAATAAATATTTGTAGGTAACTTATAAATGCGTCTAAAAATCAATTTTTTTAATGGAATATGCATATCAGGACTGCTTTAAAAAACTGATGAAGGTAGCTTTTTAACAATTTGTGCTTTTCCTATACCTAGCTCATCTAATTTTCGATTTATAAGCATTTTTTTTTGAAATTTTATTAAACGTGTACTTTCAACGACTTTGGTAGCAGTGGGACACGAAAATAATTATTAGACGACATGGAAATTTGTTTGACAAAACTTTCGTTCTTTCTTTTAGGATTTTAAGTTAATATTGCAATGGCAGAGAATATTAAATACTTAAATACAGCTATAATGGAGAAATCATGGCTCTTGGGATCAGACCGTGTCAAATTGGAATTATTATCCGACGTTTCGTCTTTGATTGCACAGAGGTATCTTCAGGGGTCTTTACTCCAGGAGATCTGATTATTCAGTGTACAGATCTCGTGGAGTAAAAATCGCTGAAGACGCATCGTGCAATCGAATGCGAAACGTTGGATAGTAAGCTTCCGTTCTACGAGGGCTATAATGGATTTATTTTCCTGCATGGACAGTGTGATAAGATTATAAGGAGGATTCTCATACTGTCAATGTAGAATAAATAAATTTGTTATAACTGTATTTGAATAATTATTTTTCTCTGCCGTCTCAATATTCATTCAAAATCACAAACAAAAGAATGAGACTTCTGTCAAATACAGTTTTATGGCATTATTACCAACCTTGTACCAGAGACTTCTGCCCCTGAAGCAGGAGGTCAAATACCTCGGGGTGGTTATGGATAGTAAACTGACGTGGTAATCACACGTCGAACAGGTAATCAATACATCCATGACAATAATGTGGCAACTGCGCCACGTGGTTTATCCTCACAGGTCCTCCACTGGCTCTATACTGCAGTCATCTGACCGACGGTCACTTACAGATCCGTGGTCTGATGACCGGCGGTGGAAAAGGTTACATATTACCAAAAACTGTCCGGACTTCAAAGACTGGCCTGATTAGAGATTGCTGGAGCAATGAGGACTACACCAGGCGCCGCACTTAACGTTCTTTCGGGCTTCACCGAGCTTCCGATATGGATAAAAAAGGAAGCCATGGCCTCGTGCAAAAGGATGGCCGACTGCGGAACTTGGTATAAAAATCCAACAGAAACGGGCCACATTTAAATCGTCTCCATAATGCGCCAGGAGATCCCCATCCTGCCGACGAGGGCTTTTGAAATGGAAATTCAAATCGTTTCAAGGAGGATAGGACACCCCATCAAGTTGACGTTCAATCGTGGTATGCAGACGGCTCATACATGGCCAGGTCCGGGTCAGCCGGCGCCGGAATATACTGGTCGAACAATGGTGTCTAAGAGGCCTTTCCGCTGGGAAAATATACAATTGTTTTTCAGGCTGGGGTCTATGCCATATTCCATGTTGCAACAAAGGAGGAAGTCAGGCTGGGAGAGGAGAAAGAAATCTGCATTCACTCAGACCACATTCGCAAAAAAAATTACAACATCTCGACTGGGACAAAATGCTCTCCTTCGTTAGAAGAACGGGTCGCCTTCGTGAAGAAGTGGAGTGAGGTGGGTGAGACCGGGCCTAACGAGAAGAGCCTTTTAGGCCTAGTTACTGGGCTTATCTACGTCATCTTACTACTACTGCTACTAGTTCATGGCATCTTTTAATAATTGTTTTCATCGCCCATTACTACCGAAGTTGTTAAAAAGTACATGATTAATGAAATTTCAAAAAGAAATTCTTATAAATCGTTAAAGTTAAAGAGTTAGGTACAGGCAAAGTATATTTTGCTAAAAAGTATCAGTAAAAAAAGTATAAATCAGTATTGATATACATTTAAAACAAATCGATTTTCAGACACTTATAAGTTACCTACAAATATTTAATTCTGGACCACTCTGTATGTTTCAACTAACATATGACCAAAACAATAAATAACCAAAGGTATTGCTGTACTGTATTCCAAATTTCAGCTCAAAATTATTTTAGAGTTGGGAAAAATTCAAATGTATTTGAAGCCCCATTTTCGTTAAAAAACTGAATATTAATTAATACTTCAAAAACAGCTACAGGTAGGTAGAATAGGATGTATTTAGAAAAGTTGCTTAGAAATACATATGGAGTCTGAAGATTGAAGAATATGTAGAATATTCCATTTAAAATAGGGATGTTGTCACCGGTTTTGGGTAGAAGGAGCAACGCCACCTCGCCAAAAATATTTTTTTATTTATGGTCGGTTACCCTCGCAACCAAAATTTAAAAATGATCCGTAAATAATTGGTGCTTCAAAAACATTTAAAGTTACAACCACCGTGAATCACCCTGTACATTGCAAAGGAAACGAGCCCCTCGCGAAGCGTTGTGACTTAAGTAAGCAATCACACTGTGCAAAGAGTGAGCCAGATTCGACCAAGAGAATAGAAAGCCTTCCTACTCGGGGCGCGAAATCCACAGAGAGGCGCGAAATGTGAAAATCTACAAGCGGTTACATGGCGATAGCAAACGTCGCGTCACTCTGCATTCCAAACACCAGGCGAGTCACTCCACACGCCGTATCATGCTACCTCAAATGTCTTGCCTTGAGCAAATGATAGCCTCCAGATATTAGGGATGTTTACACCTCCCCAATAAATTTCCTTTCTCACTAGCACTGCTTTCTGCGCAAAACTTTAGCCTTGGACCAGTGAATGCTAGGCTAGCTGGGCCAAATGTTCTGCTGCGTTTCTTTTCGTTGAGTATGCTTTTTGTATTCAGCTCCACAGTTGTACATTTATAAAGGCTTCAAAGTAACTGTAACTAAGCTAGTAGATCTAGATATTTGCTATTTGGTATTATCGTAAGTAAGTGGCTTTTCTAAACAAATTGCTTGGCCCAGTCCTAAGTTTCATTAAACTGTTTTTTTCTTTAGAATTTCTAACATTCAAGAACCCCCTGAACTTATATATTCAAATAATAATAGCACCCTTTAAATATATCTTCTCTCGGGAGTTCTGCTGTCTAGGCAGGGAAAACAATTTCCTAACAAGATTAATTTTTGTATTTAAAAATTCATAAGTGTGATGGCGACCCTTCCGAGATTCAGGAAATTGAATCTCTTTTAATGAAAATTTCATTGAGTTAAAATTAGTCTCCTAGTCAGTTAGGTGCCCTTTTTGATCCTTAACCCTTTTCGACGTCAAACAACGTTAACATTTTTAATTGTGTTTCATCACACGATAAATTTAATTACATATTCAAGATTATTATCTAGAATATTGATTGTACATTGTTAAACATGTATCAAATTATTATTATTAATAATATTAATATTGCTCAACTTGAATGTGTCCACAGGTGAGTTTACGTATACCACACACGGACCTAATTTTTAGTATTCCAACAGAAAGTCATTGTTCGTGAAAAAAAATTCAGAAATTAGAATTCCTGTTAGCTACCTGTAATTGTACAAGCTATAGGTTACAGTTACAAATTAGTCCCGCACATAAGTAATTTTGTTTATATATACAGTGTGTCCAGGGAAGTATGCAACAAATGAAAAACTTTTTCATTTCTCATTCCTCAGAAAATTTTATTTCTGATAAAAGTTGGTGCATCTAAAGAAACTATAGGGGGAATAAACGTATTTCCAAAATATTCATCAGTATACGAGGGACGATCAAAAATATGAAAAATGCTCAAGAGTAAAGTGGCATGTGGACTAGTAACTTGTCTTTTATATTGGCAGCTTTACGTCATGAAAAACCATCAATATACAATTTTAAAGAAAAATAATAATTTATACAAAATTTATTTTCGACACTCTGGTAACATACTTAGGTAGATCGGTCCCAGCAGGAGCGCGAACACACTGGGTGGATTAGTACCGGGTTAGGTGCCTTAGGCATCATCGTTAAAGCCACGAGAGAAAAGGTGGACAACAGCGAAGTGCATCATTGTCGGAAGTCTAACATTCGGCATCGGCCCCCGATGATTGGTAAAAGTTGATCGCCTTTTGTATTATGGCTTTATTGATGATGCTTACAGGGCCTAACTTGGTGCTAATCCAGTATCAATTGACCTAGTGGCTCTGTGCAATACTATGCATATGTATATTAAAAAATCAGTAACGGGCCTGGCAACGTAGGCTTGGAATCGGCAGATTACAAAATAATGTTAATAACTTCGTACCAGATTAAGATAATAAATCTTGCTGCTGACGTAGTGCAAAAACTTTTTAAATTACGTTTTTATTGATTTTTTAGGAAAAAGACTGCATAACTACACAGTTTTATATCACTTCCATCAAATGTATGCTAAAAAAAATTATATTTTCTAAAGAAAGAAGGGATATCCACTAAAAACTCAGAAACGAAACGCTGCCCAATTGATTTGACCGGATTCGTGATCAGAGACCATCCTTTTATCACCCTCTGTAGGAACGAAAATAACATTTTTTTAGCGCGTTCGCCGATGCTTTTTTTGTAATATTCTCCAAAACAACTCTTAACTCTCCTGTCCACCTTTTTTTCCACCGTAAAAATAAAAACCTAAATAACTTCAAATTGAGGTTAACAGTTGACGTTGCGACATAAATTCGAATTTAGTGACAATGTCGTTCTCGATTCTCTCATTTTGTTGGGCGGACTTTTGTGGTGCGAAAAACTTATTGAATTATTGAAAAATCTGCTTATTAACAAAAATCTTATTTGTGGGCCTTCACTTGGCTTCAACTTTTATTTTACAAAATAAAAAAAATGGTTGAATACTGGATTTAATATATTTATGTTGAAGTATTATAACGTTAAATAGAAAGTAAACTAAACTTCGTGTTGTTTGGTATCCTCGTTCATTCCTATTGCTATTCGCACTATAAAAGAGAAGCGGCCTCATTGTTTTTCTTACACTTTATGCCATCTCTGCAATAATTTGTGCCGCTATTCAGTGTAACTCAGTTTGGAATATATCTTATACAATCGGCTTTATGAAGAAGTTTTTTTTATCCCAAGTCCCATTAGTTTAGCTGTGTTTCAAACCATAGAATCAGTGGCGCAACTAGACATCGACTTTGGGGGGCTCAAGCCCTGACATTTATAAGATAATATTGATTATAGGATAAAACTAATTTTAACCATTTTTTCGTACGGCTATGATTTAATTATAAACTCCCGATATTGTCTAAGTTTTTATGTTTCGGCTATATACGATTTGATTAATATCTATGACAGCTGACAAAAAAAAAATATTTTTTAATAAATTACGACACTTAAAGTTACATAGAACGATGAAACTCGTATATAAAAATTTTAGGGAGTTCAAGTTATCACTTCTTCTGTATAACATAATATGTTTTACTCGACTTGTTAACAGGAAACCTGCCGATGTGCCTCCTCCTTTTTGGTCTACCCTGTATACCAGCCCGAGAGCATATATAATCATATATGGGCTAAAATGCTGTGATATTGGCTAATATCCCTGGCTAATTAGCTATAATCGCTAGCCAAAATAGCAGTTCTCTTACAGTATAAAAACGCTAAAGTAGGGAAATAATAATTTGCCATAATGGAGCAAAAATGGCCAATTGGCAATTATACGACCCACTATTTTGATATTATGGTTGGGTTTATTAGCTACTTTTTGACTGTAAAACCGAGCTTTTTTAGCTGAATTCTGAATTGTTTTTTTAGCCGAAATTTGAGTAACATCTTTTCTGAAATTTACCTAAATAATTTCTCACTTTTTGCCTTTTCTTTATTTATATAATAAATCATCAATTGTTTCAAATTATGTAGGAATAGTATTAAAAGAGCCAATCAGTGTAAGAATTTATGAGCCAAGAGGAAATGCAAATATAACAAATCATGGTTTCGTAGAAATACGTACACTATAACTTATTGTGTAAAATATTCATTTGACGGTTGGTGGGGACAAAAAGCACTTGGGTGGGAACTTTTACTGTTAAAATAATCTAAGATAGGCATGTAAAACACGCGCCCTTTCATGTAAAACTAAACATTTCGTTTTCTACAATTTTTTTGGAGATGTAATTTACTAAGAAAATTCATTAAAGAGTCCTCACGTAAAAACATGCATGAAAACACGTTTTTATTGGTAGAAAGAATATTGTTTCTTTAAAGTGGTCAAGTAATGGTGGCTAGGAAATTAGTTTAATTTAATTTCAATCATGGCGGATCATAAAAAGCTTTCGGTTATTTTTTAAGAAAATATTTATCAAATGGGAATAATTTTCAAATGTAGCAACATTTATTAAAATTTCGCCAATGAAAAACGACGATTACCCCAAGTCGGGGTTTTTCTATAATATGTGGGAAATATTCAATCTTTTTATTAGACATGTTGTATGGTAAATAATTTATATTTCGTTTTTCTAAATAAATCTTCAGTTTGGTTAAGTATAGTTTTATAGGTTATAAACGTAAATTTGAAAATGTGGCATTTTTTGGCAATATTAATGTGAAAATAAGCGAAATAAAACTACCCAATTTTGATGATAATAAAAGCCATATTTTTTCCTCTCATTTTTATTTTCTTAAAATGTTATAAGCTGGCATTCTTATATACCTATTATTTCTATAATTAAACTTAAATTCTTGCTGATATATGTTTGGTTGGAATTTGGGAAAAATGCTTACTTATTGATTATATTCTGACCTCGGTTTCTATTGATTAAAAATGCCATATTCTGGCATTTTAAACAGCTATGCTTACTATAATTTAACTTCAATACTTACGAGAATATATCTGGTTATATTGTGGCAACAAAATTGACAGATATTTTTACTTTTGGCCATCCAATATTACGAAAAAAAAAGTTGGGGTTTAATTATCTTATAAAAGATATTTTTTAGCCAAGTAATTATGCTATAGCTTATCTACATTAAAAACTGCTACTTTTGAAGCCAAAAAATCTAAATTGAAGCGAGCTTTCATGGCTAGAAAACAAACCAAGAATAATTTGCCAAAATTTGACAAATCTCTAGTGTGTATGTGTTTTTTATGGATAACTGTTAGGCAAAAAAGCTCATCAGCTAATTTGTGCTACTTGGGAGACGAACATCGTTTTTATACAAAAAATTAAATAACAGAAGTTTCGCCGTTTTTTGGAATATCACCTCAATTTTATTTTAAATATGTATAGTCGAAAAAGATTAAGTATCTACATCAATGACTTTTTGTTTTCAGTTTGACTATTATCGGTTTTGCGTAATCAAAATATGATTTTTTTTTCACTCTTTTAAACCCCTTAATAAATATCGCTTACACTTTTCACTATTTCTCAAACTTTTATAATCCATAACTTCAAAATAAGCGCGCCCCTACATTTTGGTAAGCCCAAATAGTGTTCAATTAAATTGGTCAAAAGTATACAGATTAAAAAAAAACCTATGTTTATTTCTTAACTAAAAAACGGAAGATGCAAGAGAAAAATAAACTACGCTACGGAAGAATAGCTTTTTACCTATTTTTACAAACAAAATGGAGTTTAAATATTTTGGTTGGCCCTCGCCAATCGCATAGCGGGGGGGCTAATTTTGGGGTCGGGGGGGCTAAGCTCCCCCTAGCCCCTCCCTAGTTGCGCCACCGCATAGAATCAAAAAATTACTCAAGAAGGAAAACATACATTTTACGTAGCGGAAATACTGGAAACGGCCCATTGTGGTTCAAAAGCCAAAAAAAAGAAAACGAGCGAAGAATATGATTTTAAATTTATCAAAATTTGAGTTCTCCACTACGTTTCGTAAAACAATAGTTTATCTTTTGGTATAACCTCAAAAGTTAAATGTACTAAAGAAGTCAAGCCAATCACAAATCTGGTCATTAGACGCCGATAGAGTGGTTTACAATATATCGTGCTACAATCTCTCTGAAAATGAAAAATTTGTGCTAAGTAAGGGTTTTATTTTTGCAGTAACCCCTATGAAAATCCCTAAAGAAGAAATAATAACTGGAGTTGAAGCTGCCCTTGACTTCTCTGAAGAAACGAAACCAGAGGAAATTCGACAGGCAGTGGCAAGCAAGCCACCTGAACCAAATGCTTCTGAACAGAGGGCTTTATCAAACCTTCGCAGAAATAAAGATATCACAATTCCACCAGACAGGGGAAATGCAACTGTAATTATGAATACCCAAGAATACATGCAAAAAGTGCAGGACTTCCTACAAGACAATTCTTATAAATCTGTTTCAAGAGACCCGACGACGTACCTAGAAAAAAACAACAAAAAATAAGATAACCAATAGTCCTAGAAATACAACGAAAAATCATACCACGAGAAAAGTCCAGCAGGTGCCCTAAACTCTGCGGTTTACCAAAAATACACAAACGAGGGGTGCCCATCAGACATATTGTTAGTGCTGTTAATTCGCCTTTACAAAAACTAGGAAAATACCTTGCGGATATTATGCAACCGACTGTAGAAAAAGCTGACTCATATGTAAGAAATTTAGGGCATTTTACCAGAATTATACGAGACGTCATTCTTAAAAAAACGACATCATAGCAAGCCTACATGTTAAATCGTTGTATCCTAGCATTCCCATCGACGAAGCACTGGACAAGATTGCTATGAACGAGGATTTTTCGGCCCATATAATACAACTGTCAGAGCACTATCTTAAAATACTTATTTCCCATTTAACGGACAAATGTACAAACAAATAGACGGAGCTTCAATGGGATCCTCACTATCACCAGTGGTGGCCAATCGATTTATGATATACCTCGAGAAAGAAGCTCTTGACAAAGCAAATCTGAAGCCCAAAATTTGGCTCCTTTACGTGGATGATATTTTTATCTTATGGCAACACTGTAATGCAGATCTTGACAACTTTCCAATCCACGTAAATTCAATATATTCTAAAATACAATTTACTCTAGAATTAGAGGAAAAACGAGACAATGGACGCATTGAGTAAACCGTTTATAGAAAACCAACACATACTGACAGATATTTGAATGCTGGATCACACCACCATCCAGCACAAATTCGCCGTGGCCAATACCCTCATATCTAGGTCCGTGCGATTAACTAATACAAAAACGAGACATGATGAACTTAATATAATATCTAGTGCTTTAAAGAAAACGATTACACAAAGCATGCCATAGATAAAACCATTAATAAACAGGGCTACCGAACAAACAGCAAAGATTATGAACCCGGAAGACAACAAGTAGTCCTACCATATGTAAAAGTACCGTACTGGCAGAATTTTTAGAAAACACAATATACAAACAATTCATAAGCCACAAACAAACATAGGTAGACTACTCGGAAATCTGAAAGATAAAATAAAATTGGAAAACCACGGAGTATATAGCATCCCGCGCCAGGACTGTGAAAAGTTGTACGTTGGGCAAACAAACAGACGAATATCAGCAAGTGTAGAAGAACATAAACTCAGCATCAGAAATTAACAAACAACTTCTACCTTATTTTTACATCATCAGGAAACTGGCCAGAAAATAAACTTCGAAGGGTATAAGGAGATTGCCAATATAGAGCACTATAGAACCAGAATAATCCGAAAAGCCATAAAAATAGAAAAACGAAGTGATTTAATAAAAGTTGTTAGTTTATTTCTGATGCTGAGTTTATGCGCTTCCACTCTTGCTGATATTCGCCTGTTAGTTTGCCCCACGTACAACTTTTCACAGTCCTGGCATGGAATACTGTATACTTCGTGGTTTTCCAGTTTGATTTTATCTTTTGGGTTTCCAAATAGTTTACCTATAGTTGTTTGTGGGTTGTGTATTGTTTGTATGTTGTGTTTCCTAAGAATTCTTCCGATTCTGTCTGTTGTGCCTTTTATATATGGTAAGACCACTTGTTGCTTTTCCGGCTCATAATTTTTGTTGTTCGTTGTTCGGGAAACCTATGCATTAATAGCTTTCTCTATGGTGCGATTTGTGTAGCCATTTTTCTTTGAAGCACCTTAAGTTCGTTTTTTCTCGTCTGTGTTTCAGTTAATCGCACGGATCTGGACATTAGGGTATTTGCCATAGCTTGAATTTGTGCTGGGTGATGATGTGATTTTGCATTTAAATATCTGTCTGTATGTGTTGGTTTTCTATACACTCGAAATGTCCGTTATGCAGTTTTGTGACCAAAACATTTAAAAATGGTAGTTTTAGACTTTACGTGAGTCAGAAGTTTTTCAAGCTCTGCATGACCATGTTGCCATATACGTCATCCACATAACGAATCCACAATTTGGGCTTTAGAATTGCTTTCTCAAGAGCTTCTTTCTTGAAGTATAACATAAATAAATTCGCGACTTCTGGTGATAGGGAGGACCCCATTGGAGCACCATCCCTTTGTTTGTTGAAAAATAAGTATTTTTAAGGCAATGCTCCGAGAGTTGTATTATATGTGCCTGGAAATCCTCGTTCATAGCAATCTTGTCCAATGCTTCGTCGATGGGAATACTGGGATATAACGATTTGACATCTAGGCTTGCTATGATATCGTTTTTTTCAAGGACGATTTCTCGTATAATTCGAGTGAAATGCTCCGAGTTTTTTACAAATGAATCAGCTTTTTCTATAGCTGGTTGCATAATTTCAGAAAGGTATTTCTCCAGTTTTTGTAGCGCCGAATTAACCGCACCAACAATAGGTCTGATGGGCGCCCCCTGGTTTGTGCATTTTTGGTAAACCATAAAGTTTAGGCCATCTGCTCGACTTTTCCCGTAGTATGATTTTTTGTTGAATTTCGGGATTTATTGTTGAACTTTTTATTTTATTTTTAGTTGTTTTTCCTAGGTACGTTGTCGGGTCCCTTGGAACAGGCCTATAACAATTGTCTTGTAGGATATCCTGCATTTTTTGTACGTAATCTTGAGTATTCATAACCACAGTTGCGTTTCCTTTATCTGCTGGAAGGATTGTGATGTCTTTATTTTTTCGAAGGTTTATTAGGGTCCTTTGTTCATTTAGGTTTTGTTTTGGTGTTTTTCTTGATCTTAAAATTCTTGCCACCTCTTGTAGAATCTCCTCTCCTTTTGTTTCTTCAGAGGAGTCCAGGACAGCTTCCACTCCAGCTATTATTTCTTCTTTAGGGATTTCCTTAGGAGATATCGCAAAATTAAAACCCTTACTCAGTACGTATTTTTCACTTTCTGAGGGACTGTAGGATGATATATTACGTGTGTGATTTTGGCGAAACGTCAGCAAAACTGTTCTTTTCAGAACGACAGTAGTGAACGGATGTACACTGAATGAAAACACATTGTATTTTTTCATCCGTGAAGGACTAAAAATCAATATATATATATATATATATATATATATATATATATATACAAACACCAAAATATGACGCTCTGAGGAGCCAATTCTGCAATCTCAGGGATTACCAGTAATAAAATTGAATTTCCTATACACTGAAACAAACAAAGTGGCACGACAAATAGACAATAAGTGGCGCCATCTGTATGTACTATAATGCAAGAAAACATTTTAATGTTCGTTGTCATTTAGGTACTATGAAATATTTAAATAATCGAAGATTCAACTCAGTATACTAACATTTCAACAACAAAGTTGTTCAATAACATAGGCATATGATTGTTAAAGCAATATAAAAATATTTAAGTTAAAATATGCCAATATTTAAATGATATTGATTTTTAACTTATACTACTTATATTACGCTCTCGTATTACGTAATATACAAATATTACACACAATTACTCCATTTTCAAATACATCTTCGATATCTGGCAGATATGTGCAATTGCTTGTTGTATATTCAATTTTATTTGAGTTGTCTGGACGAAATATGGGTTAAATACATGATGTATTTATTACCAACAGGCGATTTTCGTGTGTGTAATACACTTTAGCGTTCACCTAGTCACATTCCAAATGAAAGCAGTGTCAAATATAAACCTTTATTTATCTTTTTTGCAAGTTAAAAACGCAACTTTTATTGGACTATGATTCAGTTATTAAAGAATTTTACCTTTCCGGGTACGCGCTAACCTTGTGATATCGACTTAACAATATCTCTATAGAAACGAAAATCAATACAGTTGCCAAAACAATAGCCGACCCACTCCAGGTATTTCAAAGTCACTGTCAGGTCACTGTCTATTATTATTTTTTACGAAGTTTTATATTTATACACCAGAGACGAAAAAAAAGCCAAAATGCTCAAATTTCAATTAATGACTGAAAAGGATCGCCGCGAGGCCGCATATATTGAAGAAGAATAATGCAAGAGGAAGAAAGGAAAAGAGAGCTCTTTAATCCAAAGACAAAGATTAATTGGGGTAAGTGTATTATTCGGTTCAATGTACGTAATGTTTGTATGTATCTGCCCTGCATTAATACGCATTTCTATTGTCAGGATAACTTTGGTAATTATTTACTTTTTTACACCATAATAATTTGGATTATTTATTGTATCTAAGTGATTTTGGGCTCCTGTTCACAAATGCGAAGTAAACATTTTTCGGTTTCGATACCAAAAATGTATGTATGAACCACTTTTTTCAAATTATAGCTACAAAAACAACGTATCGAGGAGTTGCTGATACTTTGAACTTGTGGGTCTTGTTGAATGTAAGTATTTCGAATTTTACGGTTTTTTCAAATTTTAAAACGAAACTTATGTAAATTAAAAATAAAATTTGCGGATAAAACACTTCTAACCAGGAAAAAAAATAAAAATTAACCAAATTTCTTACAATTTTCAAAATATTGCAGTGCAAAAACTCCTTAATATGGTATTATAAATGAAAGAAACTTTACAGTGTTGCCAAATTGCCTTGCTGGGTGTTCTTGATTTATGATGTAAATATCTTGAACTTAACTCTGCGCTCCCCAGTGACCAAGCTGTACCGTTTTTCATTTTTATGGCTTTATGATGATGTTTTTGCGGCGCCTAGTGCTAACCCGGTACCGATTTACCAATCGTATAAAGCGGCTGCCAGCTCTGCTGGCGGCTTTTGTACTGCGATGTTTTTATGTTGTGGCTTTAATGATGATATTTTCGGAGCTAACCTGGTGCTAACCTTTACTGTTTCACCTTATTGCTCTTTAATGACACCGTGTCAACTATGTAATAAAATATTATTAGCAACCGTAATAAAGAGTAATGAATTCTTCGCTGATAAAATTAAATTAAATTTACAACACTGCTTCTTGAATACGGACAAATGGCCGATTAATCTTGAAATGTCAAAATTGTCAAATGTCTGTTTAAGAATTTTTTAGTTGAATAACATTAACATATTTTGTTGATACACTTTTAACATCAGTTAGTCTTTCTTTCTTTCTTTCTAACCGTGATTGTGACTTCTTGCCCCAGATATACGTATGAATCTACCTTTTCCACTTCTTGTCCTTGTAGGGATATTGTATTATTAATTGTTTGCACGTTCGTCATAAATTTTGTTTTTGAGGTGTTCATTTCTAAACCGACATATTGTGCCCCTTGTTGTAACTCCTGGAGCATTTCTTTCAATTCCGTTTCATCTTCGGCAAAAAGGGCGATATCGTCGGCAAATCTGAGGTTGTTGAGTCTTTCTCCAGATATGTTAAGTCCCCTGTTTTCCCAGTGCAGATTCTTGAAGACGTCCTCCAATACCAAGGTAAATAGTTTGGGTGAGATTATGTCGCCTTGTCTAACTCCTCTATTTATTTTCACCTCATTGGTATCTTCGTGGAGCCTTATCTTCAATTTGGATCGGTCGTTGACTTCGTGTAGTATGTTGATATATCTGTGATCTATTCTTGCGTTTTTCATAGCTCTTTCAATTGCCCAGAATTCTACTGTATCGAAAGCTTTTCGAAAGTCGACAAAAGCCATCCAGACTGTGATATTGTATTCTGTCGCCTTTTCTATGAGTATTCTGACTGTGTGAAGATGTTCAATTGTGCTATAGTTCTTCCGAAAGCCCGCTTGTTCTTTAGGTTGGTAGGTTTCGAACTTCATGTCAAGTCGATTAGTTATTATTCTCATGAATAGTTTGTATATTTGAGATAAAAGACTTATTGGTCTATAATTCTCTAAATTGCTAGGATCTCCTTTCTTGTATATTAGTACAACTATAGCGGTCTCCCAATCGGTCGGTATCGTTCCTTGGATGAGGCATTTATTAAAGAGTTTTTTGAGTTCTTTCATAAGCGGCGGTCCTCCCTCCTTCAGCATTTCCGGTAGGATGTCGTCTTGTCCTGCGGCTTTTCCGTTTTTTATTTGTTTCATGGCTTTTTCAATTTCCTCGATTTCGATGTCTGGCAGCTCTTCTGAGCCAATGTTAAGTATTCTTCGCTTATCTTCCTTTGATAATCTCAAGGTTTCTTCGTCGGCTTTTGATTCATACAGATCCGTATAAAAGTTTTCCGTGACTTTCAGTATTTGTTGTCTATCTTCTGCCATGTTGCCATCTTTGTCTATCAGCTTGTTGATCTCTTTTTTGTGTGCATTCTCCTTCTTAAATATTTTTATGCCTCTGTTTTGCTCTATAATTTTCTCAATTTGTTCTTCCTGATGTTCTCTAATGTCTTGTTTCGCCATTCTCCTTACAGTTTTGTTGACTTCTGCGTATTCGACCGTGTCTCTCTTGTTCGATTTTATGAGATCTCTTCGTTTTTCCAGTAACTGTTTTGTTTTTTCTGTCAACTTATCTTTTCTTTTTGCTCTTAATGTCATGTTGTTTTTAGCTGTTTCTTTTATTATTAGTGTTATTCTAGTGTTCGCTTCGTTGATATTTTCTTCGATTTGTGGTGATGTATTTCTCAGTTGTTCTGTTAGTTGCTGCATATATTCTTCTTTGCGTTCTTTCAGTGTGCTCGCGTCTAAAGGCTTAAGTTTGTTACTGAATTTCTTGGCTCTTTCTAGTTTTCCATTTATAAGGATTTTGCACCTTACAAGTCTGTGGTCACTACCGGTTGTGAAGGAATTGAGGACATCGACATCTTGAATAATGTGTTTGTCGTGTGAAAGTACATAGTCTATCTCGTTCTTAGTTCTTCCATTTGGGCTTGTCCAGGTCCACTTTTTGTTAATTCTTTTTTTAAAGAAGGTGTTCGTTACGTAAAGTTGCTCTTTTTCCAGAAAGTTGGCTAGCATCTCGCCTCTTTCGTTCCTCGTACCAAGCCCAAATGGGCCGACGTATTTTGATTCGTTCACTGTGCTTCCTATTTTTGCGTTGAAATCTCCAATGACCAATGTGTGTTTCGTTTTGTTTTCTGAAAGGCATCTCGATATTTCTTCGTACAGCGCTTCAACTTTATCATCATCGTGGCTGCTCGTTGGGGCATAGATTTGGACGATTTTTATAGTTATGTTGGAATTTATTCTCAAGGTGATGTAGATAACTCTTTCTGAAATGGCTTTCAAAGTTTTAATGTTAGAGGACAACCGTTTGTTCACCAGGATTCCCACGCCGCCATTAGTATTCTGTTCGTTTCCTTTGTAAAAAAAAGGAGATGACCAGAATTTAGTCTGAGGCAGTCTTCTCCTTTTCTTCTTACTTCTGATATTCCCAGGACGTCCCATTTTATCTTGTTAAGCTCATATTCCAGTTCTATCAATCTTTCTTCATTTCCCAATGTTCTTGCGTTGTAGGTAGCTATATATAGTTGGCAGCCTGATCTAACCCAGGGTTTCTTAGCACCCCCCGTTCGAAAACTGGTCTGACCGCTGCCTTGGTCAGGGTTAGTCGAACCGCTGGGAACTGGGGGCCATCTGTATTGCTTTGTGTGCATCTGAGAGGGGTTTAGCCATGAAACACCACGTTGGCCAGACGTCTTGGTGAGTGTGAAGTTCCAGCCGCCTCTGACGAGGATCCCGCCGCTGTTTGCAGCCGCCCACTCTGGGTCAGACGCTGCGGTGGGGTTTTTTATACTATCCCCAAAAACGGGGCTGCCACATCCGCCCGCTCTGCCGTGCCGAAGATCTTCTTCTCCGCCATTGCGGCCGTTGTGGACTTCGTCCGTAACCCTGAGATAAGGGACCCTTGCAGGTGCCAGCTTTCCGGGTCAGAAAGCTCCTGGAATCTCGCGAAGGGCAGGGATCGATTCATCTTCCCTAATAGGTCTGTCCCAGGAGGAGTACCTACCGCTACCCAAGATGTGTGTTAATATGCCCAGCTAGGTATATTAACCATAAAAATGACAAATTTTATAATACAATTTTTATTTTATTAAATTTAACTAAATTCATTCTTAAATTTAAATCGGTTAAGTAATATGAATTGCAAACTAAGTATAATAAGATAGCGAAAACACATTTTTTTTTTAAACAATACGTAACGAGTGAGACTAAATAACTAAATAACTAATTGTAAGTAAAATATTTACGAGTGGTCTGGACAAATAAAAATTGTTTTATCTTGTTTGGTAAGTCCAACACATTCCTCGTGCACATAAACACAACACACTGACATCTTTTGTTTTTGTTGTGTTAACTTTCATATTCTTTATTGCCATTTTTTTGACAACAGGAACGTTTTTTTCTTTTTCCTCAAAAACAGCTTTCTTGCCAACCAAAGCCTTGCTGTTTATAGCTTTTCTTCTTTTGGCTTTCCCCACATTTTCTTTGTACGGCGTGTCTGACATTTCAGTGAAGCTTACCGATACTTCTTCATCTACACCTTTTTTTGAATTCTCCTATTTATTTAGTTCGTTCCCTGTATTATTACTTTTTTAAATATCAGATTTTACCGAGTAAGTTTTTTTTTCTGTTCTTTTTTCTTCTTCTGAAGAATGACTTGTCGATGACGAGGCATCCTTACAATGGCGTTTTCGCCCAAATCTTAAAGATTTCTTAACATCCGTAACGTTAGGTGGGGATTTGCGACGGTCTTCGGCCTTATTATTATATCTTAACATCCAGGCACTGGAGTAAGTTCTCTTCGTCTCTGTTCCAAATTTATGTTCCCTTCTGAGTTGGGGAGTTCTTTTTCAGTTAAGACGCTGGGGGCAAACGCTACCTCTGCAACAGCTTCCGGGTTGAACGGGCCTATAGCTGAAAAACCAGAAATTATGTTTTGTGGTGTAGCTGCCTTGTCCCAAACAGTGGAAAATATTTCACCAAATCTTTGTTTGGTAATACGACGATCTTTATAACGAGTTCAATACAGCAGAACTTTCTCATCCCAGTGGTACTCGAAAGATTTGAATACGACCTTGTCCATGGGTTGGAGTTCGTGTATGGTGTTACTCGGGAGGCAAAATAATGTAATTTCATGAGCCTCGGCAGTGTCTACAATAGATGTGTCCAAATGGTACGATGCACCATCAAATATTAGAAGACATTTACCAGGAAGTTTGTATTTGGCCAGGTGATTTATCCAGGTTTTGAATGTAGAAATAGTCATGCTTACCTTCGCAGTCATTAGAGCTAAAGTGCCTGGTGGCAAATTGTCACACCATTCAGGCTTGAGCCTTTTACCTTTAAAGAGCATAGAACGGGGGATTCGTCCTCCGCTAGCGTTACCACAAGAAACAACAGTCACGGTTTCGGCCTGCTCTGGCGCCACTAAGTTTATCCTCTTTGCTCCTTTTTTTGCTAAAACTGATTGCTGGTGGTATAATGGAAGTCGACAGCCTTTTTCGTCGACATTATAGATTCTTTCAGGCTTATCCATAAGATATAGGTGTAGCAAAACGGTCTTAAGTTTTTCGAAATGATCTGCAACAATATGTTTATTAAGCTTCTGGGCTCTTGCCGGATTTATATTTTGAGCCCGCCTTGCAGAAATTTTGGGATGCCTAGCTAAAAAATTTTTTAGCCAATAGCGTCCAGCTAAGCGTCTTTCTTGCAAAAAAAATGGGCTAGATTGTTTTTTTCGCAATAATTGTAAACGCTCCTACTTAGAATTTTTTTGTCATGGGATAGCTCACTTCAGCCAGTCTTATAATTCTTTTTGCGAACTCTTTCTCTTCCTCCTCTCGTAAAGTCGTTTTCCTACCTCGACAATCTTTCGTATTTTTATTTTTTTTTCAATGTAGCGCCTGAGGGTCCTTGTCCTCGAAATTCCAAATTGTTCGGATGCTGAATTATTTGACTGTCCATTATTAATTGCAGTTAACGCAAGTTGAAGATTTTCTTGCGTCCATTGTGCCCGTATGCCTCTTGATTTATAGGGTGACATCTGAAACAATATGTTAGGTTTCAAAACTTCACTGAAATGTAATTGCAGTTAATATGCCCATGTGCATATTATATCCATTTAAACCTGGGCATATTAATGGCATGGTATCTGATAAAGATTATAGCAAAAAACTGCCACAATACTAAATTATTTCATTACTAAAAATACATCAAAACGATCATCACTAAACAAGGTTTCGAATGATGTATAAACAAAATAATAAGAGCTAGATTTTAGTACGATATTACACGTTAAAAACTTACCGTTTTTTATAATTCTCTCGGCCCGTACGTGTAACATGCACCACTCACGGATTCTTAAGTCTAACTGAGAATAGATTTGTAGAGATTGGTTATAAGTGACCAAAAGAAACGCCGCAAATGTTTTCTATTGATAAAACTTCGAATTGAAAGAAATAGCACATCCTGGGCATATTATCAACAGGGGCGTATTCCCTACATCTACTTTATTATATAATAATATACTATAATTATCTATTCTGCGTGCAATTTTAACATAATTAAAGTAAAGTACACGTTTATAACTATATACCTAGCGCCTTCAAAGTTACACTATTTGTTATTCTTTTTTTGTAAAAAAAGTGGTTCATCCGCAAATGTTTTTGCTGAAAAGTGTTTATTTCGCGGTAAGCTCTACAGTGAATACAAAAAAAGTGAGAATATTAAAAATACTAACAGCAGGTTGCACAAAACTTAGTTGCTGTTTAGAATATTTAACCGAACTTTCGGATTTGACAAGCTGCTTATAGAAATCTAGGAACTCTCTGTCAACTTTGACATTCCGTTAAACATTCTAAACTTTAATTGAGCTTTCTGCAACCGTGTCCGCTAATCTCTACAAGCGTCTATTATTAAATATAATATAATATATACTTTTTAAATGTGTTCAGATTATTTGTTGCGCTTAGATTGACAAACAAAAATCTTTTTTGGCTTTTTCGCAACTAAAAATAAATATTTAACTTTAAATTAATTGAAGCAAATATTTAATAAAATTACATATCTCAATATTTAGACTAGTCTGTCTACGGAATGTTTTGTTTGAATATATATATATATATATATATATATATATATATATATATATTAATTGGACTTCTTTTCTTGGGTATAGGTTTATTTGCAAAAATCAAACAATGGGATTATCTCACGTTTCGCCTATCATAGTAGGCTTTCAAAATTGCTTATTCCGTTATTTATTTATTTTTTGGTATATATGGCTTTCCTTACCTATCTACAACTAATTTAACAAACATTTGGTGGTCTAATTATAAAATGACATTTACAATTTTTCTAAAACTGATTTAAAATTTTATACTACTGACAATAATTATTACAAAATTAATAAAATAGGGTTACATACCTCGAAAAACACATGTTGATTATTTATTTATATTTGAATAATAGGTAAAGTTCGGTGGTTTGCCAGGCAACTCATGGCACAGTTTTAGGTAAAAAGGTGTTCTTATCGTAGTACGTTTTTTTTTGAGGAATTTAAAGATAATTTATTGCTATTTTTTAATTTAAACCTTAGAGTAGAATCAGACATTCACAGTGATATACTACATTTTAAAAATAATGGCTTAGACGAAGTTAAAACTATACTAAAATATCAAATTGTGGTATATTTGACTTACATTTTTTATGTCTTGTTTGTCGTTTTTTACTGTATTTTTTTTTCTTTTTTATGTGAATCATTTTCTTTGATAATTAATTTCTGATACAGGTTATCTTTATCAATGATTTTGGTTTCAGAAAAATTAAATTCGTGTTTTGTGCTTTTTTTCATGTTTGTGTAACGCATTCTTTGTATACTTATGCCCTTTATTCTATTTTCTAAAAGTTGGGTTGTCATACCAATATATTTCACAGGGCAGTTTAAACAAGGAATTTCATATACGAGATTGGATTTTTTATTTTTGGGAATTTTAGTTTTTAATTTTGTAAATAGGGAGCCTATCAGGTTCTGGGCTTTATGACACACAATTATGTTATATTTTCTTAAGATATGTTTTAATTTTTCAGATAATTGAGATGTGTATGGCATTGCAATATATTTTTTTTTGCGTATTATCTTGTCTTACGTTTTCGTTATGATTGTTATAATATATGTACGTCCTTTGTTTGATAATTTTTTTATCAGTTTTTCTGGGAAATGATTTGCATTCGAGGTCTGTTTAACTTTATTAAGGGCTTCAGGACGGTCTTCATGTGACGTGAAAGATATGTATAAATAAATTTTGACGAACATTTGACGTGTGCTTCCTAGAATATGTTGGATATTCGGCTTTGGATTCGGCGATGTGTGTTCGAACCTCCGATCAGGCGAATTACTTTTTTTAAGTTTTTTTAATAAAACTTATAATTAATAAAAATGCGGATTTGGTTAGGTTGATTGGTTAGGTTTGATGTAGGAAAGCGCGCCAACATGATTCCGATCCTATATAAAAACAACTGTATCAGAAACTGGATGAAAATCCAGTGCTAGAATGCTATGTAGCCAAGTTTATTTTATATATGACCTATATAAATTATATAAGAAAAACGGAATACAGTTTTTCAACAGTTTTGAGTTTTTTTTATTAGTATGTTTTTTTATTCAATGGGGTCCTATAAATTAAATGATGAACGATTTTTGAGAGTACTAAGTAATTGGTCGCTAGTACGTGAAATTTTGCGGTGTCCTGTAGTGCAGGCGAAATTGCAGCTTGTATAGAAGGAAGCGATTACTTTGGTTATTTTAGTTGTGAAACATGTCAAGTGTACTAGTAATATGCCGTCCCGAATCATTATTTTTTGTTATGTGCTGGGCGTGTGCAACCTAATTATGTATACTTTTATTACACACATAGTTGTATCGGTACCAGCATGAGCACGAAGGCACTAAGTGGATTGGTGCCGGGTCAGCCCCAGGTTAGGCGCCGTAGGCATCATCGTTAAAGCCATACTACAAAAGAAGAATAACAGCGAAGTTCATCATGGCAGAAGTCTAGCATTCGACATCGCCCCCCTGGTTAGACTTCCGCGAGTGATGCATCACGCTGTTGATTAGTGTTTATCGCCTTTTGGGCTACGGCTTTATTGATGATGTCAACGGCGCCTAACCTGATACTTTATGTTGGCACAAATTAATTATGAACACTTTTATTACATACATAGGTCGATTGGTATCAGTAGGAGCCCAGAGGCATTACGTAGGTTGGTACCGGATTAACACTAGGTTAGGCGCCGTAGGCATCATCGTTAAGGCCCTAACATAAAAGGCGAACCACAGCGAAGTGCATCACCGGCAGAATTCTAACATTCGGCATCGACTCTGCAGGGGGGAGGGGCAAAAGCGTTACTGTCGGGAGACAAACAAAAAATATTTAAGCTCAACTGTTTTTGTGAGTTTGGTAACAATGTAAGAAGCCTTTCATCTGTTATATTAAAGAATATCGCGCATTGAAATGCAATGAAAATATGGAATTTCTTTTCGGTTTTTTTAATAGAAAAAGTGGTTCATCCATTTCTTTTAATTTCTTAACACAGTTAGGTAAGTGAAAGTAAACTTTCTCTTTTATATTTAAAAATTATCAAATTTCGTGGGTTTAATTGTTTACAGGAGCCTCAAAGTTAAAAAACATCCTAAACCCAATTATTTTTTTTAATTTTTTTCTTATGACAATTCGCTAGTACTTTATGAAACTACTAAAAATAGTTATAAAAAGACGTAAAATGAACTCTTCCTTCTTGTTTTCCGTACCTTTTTATATCTAAAAAAATTGGGAAACACTGAAAAAACAACCATACTTCATATTTCTTGAACTAAAACTACGTAGTGAATTGATTTCAAATTTTGCGTAATAAAAAATAATGGTATGAGATCAACAAGTAAAAGTGTGTTACTAGTTCAAGTTGGCGGAACAAAATAGCGGCCAAATAACATGTTTGTAATCGTAAAATAAAAACTCTCAGGTTTTTAATATCTTCACGCTCTACCGTCCCTAGGTGACAAAAATATTTTTCTTACTTCCGTCGATCCGCCTGTCAGTCTGTGTGTCTGTCAATTCATGGCATAGCTTAAAACCTATTACCATATTGGCTTTAAATTTTGGTCAAAAAATAAGGATTCATATATGGCACGACCGTACATTTGGAATCCAGATAGCCGAACAATGTTAAAAAAACTGTTACTAAAATTATTCATTTTACCTCAATATTTGCACACTGTTATATAGGAACGAACTGGTTAGGCATTTGATAGTATAAATACAAGATAGTCAAACAAAATAGCATAGCCACTTTCAATTTTTGTGTAGAATTAAGTGTGATACAGAGATCCACTGGTAAAATTGTGGTACGAGTTTAGATGGCGATACCGACTTTAAATTTTGCAAAAAATTAAATGTCAAAATGGCTTAAGCTGGTACAAATTCAACATGACGTAACAAAATGGCCGTATATATTATTGTTTAGAAGTCTATGGTGAAGACTTCAGACAATTCATTAGATAAGCTGTTCATTGTTCATTTATCTATTATTTACTCTTAATTGTTATGAATTTTTAATTATTATGTAACGTCGTCACCAAAAGTAACTGGAACAAAAATTACCCAGTTTACTCTTCTGAACTATTATTCCAAGTTAAACTAGAATGGCAATGCCAAAGTTAACCTAGGATTGGAATGTCATTTTTTTTATTCTGATACTGTCTTTTGCTTTTGATTTGAAGGCAATGTTTATCTTTGATTGAAAGCAAATACCTAATTTGTCTACATTTTATACATGCCAAAGCTAATGGAGGAACAAAAGTCAATAATTTTTACTAAGTGTATGAAAGCAAAAACTCCGTTTTGTTGGCCAAGCAAAAAATTGCAGAATATGGTGGTATCATTGAAAGAACGAAAGGCGGGACGTCCAAAAGTTTCAAGGCAATAAATTGGTGCAGTTTCTTAGAAACAATCCTTTTTAAACAGCAGTAAAGGCTAAAGAAAAAAATCAATTTCCCAGGTTCTGCAAATACTGCAAGAAGAAGGATGCGGTTATCAAACCTAAGCAATCGTGCTGCTTCTAATAAAATATTCTATACAGAATTTAATAAGCAAAGGAGTTTGGTATTTGCAAGAGAAATATGAAAATCAAGATAATTTCTGGGAGAATGTGATATTGTCTGACGAGAGAACTTTTCGATCATGCCATCATGGAATACTGCGCGTGTATAGACCTGATGGGATGAGGTATGATGAGAGATATACACAGAAAATAAACCAGAGTGGTCGTTTTTGTGTAAAAGTTTGGGGTCGGATTGAAGAAAGGCTTAATGCAGATTTTTACTGCAATATACTAGAAAATATTATGTTACCTTCTGTGAGGCCAGTTTTTGCAGACAACTTTGTATTTCAACATAATAATTGCCCTACACATAGAGCTAGAGTAGTGCAACATATATTGCGAAATCATAATCGAAACTTTGCCCTGGATTTCAAAAAGTCCTGATATGAATCCAGTTGAAAACGTCTGGGGGCAAATGACCAAACAAATGTATAAGGAAGGATTTCGGAAACGTAATCAAGATGATCTTCGACAATCAATCGTTCGAGCTTGGAACGAAATAAACGCTGAATATACAAGAGACTTGGTGTTAAGCATGCCTCAAAGATTACGTAACGTTATTGAACTTAATGGTTACATGACAAAATGTTAAGTTATTTATTTAAGTTTTAGTTTATGATTATTAGTTAAAAATTAAAAAGAACTAGGGCTAATTTTTTATGAAAGTTTACGGTTAGGTTATATTTGTGAAATATATTCCCTTAATTTTACGGCAAAAATATTGGTAATCACGAGTTTCATTTCAATTTAATACTTTGGTTGAAAAGCATAAAAATGCGTGATTGGATTACTTTTCATAAGCAAAACTAAAGGTGGGTTTAAACAGCAGGCAAAATAAAATAAAATTGAATGCAATTAAAGAATTCGATTTGAGGTGGGTTATACAGAAAATAAAAATTAAACAAGAAATAAGAACAACTTCTGCTGCCAAACATGCTTTTTGTGAGTTATTCAATTCAATACCGCATAAACTCATTGTCTTTAACCTGAAATTCATAATGTGGCAAATATTTGACAGGAAGAATCATATAACAGTTCAAGAGCTAATATGATGCTGTCCCAGTTTTAAGAATTTTGCGTGGGTCGTGGGATTGCGGGGTTGAGGCACTGCCGTCCATTTTTTTGTGAAAAACAATCCCCCTCAATAAGATGTTTACGCAGATAACGTGGGTGGTAAGTTTTAAAATGAACTCCCCTGTATAACTTTTTTATTATCCAAAATGTACATTTTATTAGTAAACTTTATTCTTCGTACAAGTACGAAAAGTTACAAGGTAAGGAAAATTCTCGATAAATTATGGTAAAACGCTGTAAAATGTTAAATCTCACATGATTACAGTTCTGAAGATTCACAGGGTGTTTCCTAACTACGGTACGTAACTCCAAAAGGTAATTCCTTAGATCATTTTAAGAAAAAAAGTTCCTTTGAATATTTGTCTGGAGTTGTTTCGATTCTGAGATACAGAGTGTTAAAGTTAATAAAAATCAGTTTTTTATAAATATCATAAATATCCTTAATCCGATTTGGTTGAAATTTGGCAGTGTTATTTATAGTACCAGGGCGCTAATTTAGCCCTAACTAGATTGAAGTTATTGGACCCAGTGCTATATCAAACCATCAATATTGAAAAAATAAAGTACGCCACTGACTGTTTTTGCAGTTTTTGTAGCTTTCTCAATTTAAGCAACTAAAAATACAACTTTTTGGTTTCTTGTGTTTTGTTCGTATCTAGCTTCGTTTTCGATAAAAAAAAACACTTTAAACCAGTCTAAATATTTTTACACCTACCTGGGGTGTTTACCTTACGGGTATCCGAAAACAGTTATCGTACTGCCACTGCCATACCCGGAAATTTTGAAGTTGTCAATTAGCAGTGATTCCATTATGAATAATTTTAGTAATTCTGAAATTA
This sequence comes from Kuschelorhynchus macadamiae, assembly GCA_030620095.1. Lineage (NCBI taxonomy): Eukaryota > Metazoa > Arthropoda > Insecta > Coleoptera > Curculionidae > Kuschelorhynchus > Kuschelorhynchus macadamiae. The sequence goes on from JAUTXW010004919.1 coordinate 86,842, forward strand.
CACTAATATGCACTTTATTTATTATTTATTAACAAAGTAATTCCATGTGCTAAAAGATTTAGAACGATACATGCAATATTAAGTGAAACTGGTAGTTTTAATAAAAATACAGGTGGTGAACCTAGGTGCTGAACTAGAAGGAGCTATACTTAATGCGGTCAAATAAGATCCTTCAAATAGTACCAGGAACATTGCATGCAGTTCAAAGTTAGCCCCCAAAAACAGTTTAAAGTTTAAAACGAATCATGTAATCTATATCACATACAGAGGGTTCAAGCTTTACTGCCTCTGGACTTTATGAAGATTAATGTTTTATAAGTGGTTGCTTCATAATGTGCAGATAACAAGTTTTTACCAAACATTTTATTTACCTAATATGATACTAGGATTTTTATTAATTATCATAACAAACATTTTGGGCGACGCATCTCACTTTATTAGAGAAAGTAATTTTACAACAACAATTTTCGATGAACTAATGAGCGGAATTATTGATGACGACTGAGTTGCTGATTCTTTATACCAGCAATATTAACAGCTAATCCTATACAGAACTGTTCGCGAGAACATCAACCCAATTTGTTAGAGATGTATCCGCCATACCAAAGAATATGTGGTTTATGCACCACTGTACCAGCGCGACCTGAATTGCTGGATGCATACCTCAAAAATGGCTACTTAATCCTGATACCAGTACCTTGATATTTCTATTTTGTGGTTATCTGACAATTGCAATGTCATAAGGAATACTCCAGTGAGTTTAAATGTGTCACAGAATGATGATGAAGCTATTGATATCGGCAATTCATAGTCCTCAGTCATTTTCTTGTTCATCGAAACTCCAGGTTAAAAATCATCATTTTCTTGTAAATTCATGTAGAGCAATTAATACATAGTTTTTATTTTTTTAATGTTGTCTACTAGGTTGAAATGGTTTAAATCATTTTTTTTCTCGAAAGCAGCTGTAGACAACAAAACAAGAAGCAAAAAAGTTGTATTGTTAGTTGCTTAAACTGAAAAAAACTGTTGAGTGGCGTACTTTTTTTTTAATAATGATTGCGGTGTCCCTTGAGCTAATGGACTTAATAATTTCAATCTAGTTGAATTAGCGCCTTAGTACTTAAAATAACACTGTCAAATTTGACGCTATACAAATCGGCTTAGAATATTTATGATGTTTAATAAAATCCGATTTTTTTAAAAAACATTAACACCCGTATCTAGAATCAAATAACTCCAAAAAACACATGTTCACAACTTTTTTTAATGATGAATGCACATATATATATATATATATATATATATATATATATATACAATGCAATCTGTCCTGTACAATTAGACTAAAATAAATGTATTTGGTTTTAAAACATCGGATACATTTAATTTTTGAAAGTGTTGCCCTGTTTTAGCACAGATATATTATAATATTATTACTTTTTATTGATACACAAGCTTAAAATCACAAATCGAAGAAAAGAAGAGAATAGAAGGGGAACAAAAGCGAGTTGATAAAATTTTGAAGACCAACTTAATAAAGCCGATCAAATTGCTATAGCTTTAGAGCAAAAACAAAAAGAGGTTAAAAAAATGAACACTTACTACTCATTGATTAATAATTATTATTACTTTATTAGTACAGGCTGTTGCGACGCAGAACTGGACAGGCCCTTATTTTGAAATATTTTATAAAACAGGAAAATAGCCAAACACAAACAACTTTTGACGAGTGAAAAACTTACCCCGTGGGCTAACGGATAGATAGAAGTAGTTTTTACATCCCTCGAAACAAGCAATCCGTAATCGTTAAAAAATCACCATCCGAGATTTTTTGAAATTATGGATCTCTCCATTTTAAGGATTATCGTCAAATAAGTTGTTTTTCTTCACTTTCCTCATAGGAAACATTAGTTTAAAAAAAATCGCCGTGCAGTTTTTTCAGATTTTATGTTTCAGTATCTTAGATGCCTGAATACAATATGTTTCTTATCGTCGGCTTGCTGTCTGTCGGTCCGTTGGGGCCGTCGGTCTAGTTGGAGGTAAGCTTAAACGCTGCCCATTGACATGAAATTTTGTATATTGAGATGGCCGTAAACAAAATCAAGGCCTAATAAAATGTTAAAAAAATTATTGCTTGAAAATGCAAATCTAGTAACTAATTTCGCACAGAAAATCAAGTGTGATATAGGTACATTTTGGTAAGAAGCCATTATTATTAAACGTTGAAAATATCAGTATTAAAACTACTTGTCCAAGTAGTTTAAATTTTGATACATAAAAATTTAGAGAAGAGGATAAACTGGTTTGTTAAGTCCGAATATCAAAACAAAATGGCGGCTTAACTAAATGTTTAAAGTCTGTAATATTGAGAATAAAGACCTTCTTTTTTGTAAAGAAAAATAATAACTGTAATAATTGTTTTTTTTGCAGATTTAGGCAAGAAAACTTACAAAAAATAAAACAATAAAAATATTAAAAAAATAAATTAAAAAACAATAAAAAGAAAATTTAAAAAATTCTATAGATCATTATTGTTTTAAGTAGGTATGGCTAGTGGAATTAATGTTTACATATGTATGTAAGTATGTGTGTACGTATGTATGTATGTATGTATCTATGTGTGTTTGTATGTTAGATCTTCGCAGTTGTGGAAAAAAATGTATGTTTGTTTCAATCTGAGTTATTGTCAGATATGTAAATAAAACAGATGTTATAAATTCTTATTTGCGGATGCGCAATATAGATGTTCACATAATGTAGTGATGCAAACATGTAGCAAGGGTCATCGAGAGAAGAGTTGGTTATTATATTTAAAATTATTTATTTATTTGAGACGTAGCGGGCAACCCTGTCAAAATACTGAAATTAACTAATATATGATAAGTAAAAATCAAAAAAAGGTATTCTGTAGAGGCTTCTTTGTAAATGATAATTTACAATTTTATTAAATATATTTGTTAAAACAATTGGATAAAATATTTTATTACGAATTCTGCGGCTATATAAACTCGAACAACAGCAAACTGCAACAACGATGGTATCTTCTTGAATACATATTTATTTAGGATCAGGTGGTTTATTTAAATAAAATATTTTGAAAAGCAACTTAAAAATCTATTAACAAAATATAAAAGAAAGTGAAATGCTGTACAAAAATAATGCTTGAACCTAATAACAAAAAAAGATTTAAATTAGCAAATTGAGGAATGATCTTGAATTTAACCTTAGTATAATAAAAGAAA